>CM017188.1:44821755-45341755 GCA_004837865.1 Musa balbisiana | reverse complement strand
TTAATGTAATTAAAACAACCATAAAGATAAGACCGAGTTAAAGTTCCTTGGGATTTCATTTTGATATAAGTTAGAAGTACTGCACAATGATTGTATTGGACTCAATTGCTTTTGAAAAAACTATATTGGTATGCAAATTGCAATGTGAATGCATAGTGTATTCCGTGTTATTTAAAGTAAAGACTACAATGGTTAATGATATGAAAAAACCACTAATCGATTATTGTGATATATGATACTATTGTATATTTGGGTGATCATAATATTAGGAGACCTATAAATTGTATAAAAAATTATAGAGTTAAATACGATATTCCAAACCTTACAAGGATTTATATGTATAAACCAATATATATATATATATATATATATATATGTATGTATGTATGTATGTATGTGCGTGCATGCATCACTTAGCCTTTAAATTGATTATTGTTGTAATCACCGATAATTTTTCTCTTAACATAAATTAATTACTATAAATGATGTATTGCTTTATTATTGACTTCTATATCTGTGTACGATAGTTAAGGAAATAATTAAATTTAGTTTCCTTAATCACATGGATAAGTTAGGAATTCTACTAATCAATTAAATTATTAATTGATTTATTTCCTAATAAGTGATTTGATATTTAGGAAGTAAATAGTTCACATTCCATTTTTGTGTGTGAACTATAAGAAATGAATATTATATTACTTTCTTTATGTGTAAAAGCAAAAGAAAAAAAATTAAATTATTACTTACCTTTCGGGGAGATCTCATCTTCTCCTATATAAAGGGGCTACTCCTCTCTCGTTTCCCACAAAGCCTAACAATGGGAAGATTGAGGAGAGGATTTCCCGGGGAGATGATATCGAGGAAGGGATAATCGAAGAGAGGTAGGATCCACAAAGCCTAACTAGCTATCTATATTTTGAAATCTTGATGTTGAGATTGTTATAATTTTTGATGCATAATGATGTTTTAATTTTGAAAATTTATGATTAATAAATAATGATAATTATTTTGTGATGTTAGAATGATTCTTAGATTTGTCTTGATCTCTTAAGCTTAAGTGAATTTTAATATTGATTTAATTATTAAACTCTTATTTTTGGATTAACATAGTAGTTCTAATTTATTTAATTAGATATATCTATGTTTAAAAAATTATGTGTGAATTTCTATAATGTAATTAGTTTTAAATTTAAGATCATGAATTTAAAGTTTTAATTAATGGATTTGAGTCATTCTTTAATAATTTTAAATGTTGAAATCGAATTTGATAAGAGGAGTCTAATTGGGGTTTCACTTGAGTCAAGTTGATCGATCAGATCGAATCGACTCAGCCCATGTGGTCATGTATGACTTAGCTCATGTGACCAGGTACAACCTAGCCCATATGACTCGGCATGACTCAACCTATGTGGCCGGGTAGGAGCCAACCTATATGGCAAGGTATGACCCAACCCATGTGACCAGGCATGACCCAGCCCAAGTGGCTAGGTACGATCTAGTCCATGTGGCCATGTATGACCCAGCCCATGTGGTAAGGTACGATCGAACCATGTGGCTAGGCATGAGCCAGCTTATGTGGCTAGGTACGATCCAATCCATGTGGTCATGTATGACCCAATTTATATGGTAAGGTACGACTCAACCATGTGACCAGGCATCGGTCAGCACATGCGGCTAGGTACGACCCAATCCATGTGGTTAGATACGACCTCAACTCATGTGTCTAGGACCAACTCGCGAGCCAAGCAAGGCCTAGCTCAATGGCAAGGCTCAGCCCAACTTATAAGTGAGGTTTAGCCTAGTTCATGAAGTTAAGTCTGTCCAGCTATGTGATTGGCATTAGACATATCGTCGCTCCTTTTATATAGCCCGTCGTACCTCAACTCAACCTAGTACTTGGAACATATATATGCATTGTATGTGGAATAGGTATATGTAGTGTATGTAACCCGTTCAAGACTCAGGTGGGTTGGTTCGATTTGGGTTAGCACTATACGACAGTCAAATTTCCTCCCTCTCTATTGGTTTGAACTCATTAATTGACTAAATCAAATAGGTTTGATCAGTTAAAGCCGGTTTAGGGTGATTCTAAACTAACTTGACTAGTTCAAACCTATTTGACCTAATCGAGATTAATCAAATATAAATTAGACCAGTCTAGGGTGATTCCAGATCGGTTCTATAAGGATTTGATGTTGGTTCCGTTAGATCATAATCGAATTGAGTTTGGTTTAAGTCAAGTCAATTGAGCTATTACAATTAGGGTTTTGGTTGATTGAGAACTATTGAGAGATTGATGTTTCATGCTTTTATGATTTGATGAATTTAAAGGTTTTATTTGAAGATGTCATTTGAAAATAATTATTGATTTTTTATTTTCTTATGTTTATGATATTAATATGGTGAGTATCATGTAGTAGATGTGACTAGACTAGTAGTTCACATTGGGAGTGCAACCTGTGAAAGGAGCTACGGGCCCATCACAGTGCGGAGCCACCAATGAACATAGTCTAGTAGATTTACATCAAGTATGGTCTTTCATAATATTTAATCATATTGATTTTTTGATGTATGCGTGAGTATTGGATGAGTGTAAATGAATGATCATGGATGTTTATGTATCCCTACCGAGGGCAGGTATGACGATTCGCTTCGGGGATTAACGGGCCATCATACGTGATGGTTAGACGGTTCCTCCATCCGTTGTTGGGAGGAACGTGTCCCCACTTGGGCGGGTGAGGGATACCACTCCATCCGCTGTTGGGAGTGTGATATGGATTATCTCTATCCGTTGTTGGGAGGAATCCATCCTATGGAATATGTCTCTCCATTCACTGTTGGGAGGAATCCATCACGTGGAATATGCCTCTCCATCCACTGTTGGGAGAGTGCACTATCGGGTGATGTACGTCTTTGTTATTATGTATGTGTTGTATGTGGCTGATGCATGATTTTGTTTATTATGTAAGAAATTATCATCATTTTTCTGATGCATAAGATTTATGATGAATCGATATATTTTCTTATTGAATTATTGATATTTGTTTATATTTAATGAATATTGAATATTATTTTTATGTTTTTTCTGAGGTTTCTACTAGCATGTGTGGTTGTTGATATGTTTTTATTTTATATTTATTTTCAGAGTAATATACTACCGTGTAACAGATCTGAAGCTTGGGTGGAAGAGACTTGTGACCCTACCAAGAAAATGTTATCATTTTTCTAGTTAATACTTAATAGAATATTTATTACTATAAGGACAAGGATTTGAATTCAAAGACGAATGAAAAATAAAAAGGAGGGAGTTTATTATGTAAATTATGGATAATAAAATACTGATTTATTATCCTTTTTATAAATCCGGGATGTGACAATTGTTATAATTAATATTGTATTATTGTTATATAATCAACAAATATAATTGATTATTGTTATATATAATATTGTATTATGACTCAAGTGCATCACTTAGCCTTTAAATTATTAATAGTGGGGCTTCTCTTAGCCTTAGCCTAAGTAGGGCAGCATGATTTTGAAGTTTTGAGCCCATATCAGTAAATACCATATATATTCGATAAACTTGAATATCTATTATATTTGTTGAACCATCTTGTATCTGAGATTTTTTTTGGTGTATTAGCATTTTTGGAGAGAGGCTCTTGTTTCTTAGAAAGACTCTTGAAGGGGTGAGCTACATCAGTATTGTAGTTTGTTCAATCTTAATGACACTTTTTTTTGTCGCCTTTGCCTTTGAGAATTGCCCTATCTGCTGAGCCATGTAAATTATGGGTGTGGATTATGGTCATTGCAAGATTCTACATTTTTGGGTATTGAACCTGTGCCACTCCATGGTCAGATTGGTACAAGTTTGGTCTTTGACAATTTTATGACTATTTTTGGCACACATTATGGTGCCAAGATAAAAATAAAAATGGGGGGGGATGAGAGAGAAAAATAAAAAGAGGAGGTAGATAAGAAGACTGCAGAGACGAGATGGAGAAGAAGGGAGGAGACAATGGAGGAGAGTAGTGAATGATAGCAGCATGTGAAGGGTGGTTTGATGGCAAAGCTTTCTTGTAACCTCGTAGGTCCCCCTAAGGACCTGCAAAAGAGCATGGGTTAGTGAACATGCGAATGTGCGATCAATCTACCATTGATACTTCGTCGAAGTGCATGCTTGGGATCCCACAAGCAGACATTAAAGCAAAAACACAAAGTAAAATGCAAATATGCACTTCGTAAACTTTGAACGGTCGTACGATAAAGGGTCCACGATAGTTTGTTGCACACAAAAGTTCCTATTCACAAGTGTGTCTATGACACTATTGTGAAACCAAGCAATGGACCATCCTTAGACACTACCTCGGAGCTATGACAAGCCATCTGACACCCTAGGGTTTTAGAGGTTTGAGATGGGTGATGTTTCTAGGCCACTCTTCATTCACGGAAATCTCTGCAAGTTACATGCTAGAGGTTTCATTTTTGGGTAGTTTTGCTTTCACATGACGATTACTCATGAGCTTTGCTTGTAAGCCATAAACAACCACAAAAATAAACCAAAATGGGGTTGTCAAACTTATCGCAAGCCCCTTATATGCTGCCTAAAGTATGAACAAAACCGAAAAGCACCAACATTACATCGAACACCTTTGCTATGAATAGTATGTCATGTTCTCCCTCACTTATTTCTTCGACATCCTTGTCGAAGCTTTTGTGGATGTCACACCTCTTTGCCTTATTACATCTTCAATCCTACTTTACCTGTTATGCACTTGCGACTCTCAATTGTTCTCTTGATGTCATTATTGAGTAGTTGAATTTTGATCCGCTAACACTTAGCTTATTATTGACTCAGACTATCTAACTCTGGTGGGATTTGTCAAGTTATGCTAATCTTCGTTGGTCTCTCTAACCCCCTTGATGAAGGAAAAAGGTCTGTCGAGTTGTGCTAATCTTTGCTGGTCCCTCAGATCCTCTTGATGAAGGAAAATGGCCTCCCCTATTACGTGTAATCCCTCAAATGTCTTGCTTGAAGGTTAACTAGCATGGCCATACAAAATTTGAAATTTTGAGGCCTTATTCTCCATCAAATTTGTCCAATGATTCCACTTTTGCTTAGCCATCACATCCAAGTAGGTCCCTACATCACCTCCACCTTTTGATTATCACTCCATTAGGAAATGAAGCAAATAAGCTACCTTTGGTAGAACATATCACAATTGGTGTGGATTTGTTGACTTGTCTTATTCTAAGTACTCTTCGAAGGTTATTTAAAAACGTGTAGAGCTCCTTTGTTCGATAAATAATAGGACTAGTGTACTTGGTCCCACCTATTCTTTCAAAACTTGAGAAGGTTACTTAACTTCGCCTGTGGTTGTGCTTCATGCATTAAGCTGATTATTAGCCTTTACTGATTTTTTTGCTCACACTTCTAAAACACTCAAAATGTTGTATTTGTGCTAAGTTAGCTACTGAACTTCGCCTTTTCGTTGCCATTAAAATTATATAATACAAGAAGTATTGCTAGGAGTAAAATTTTGCCCTGACTAGAGCAAATCTTTGATAGATTTGGTCATCTCTATAGGATTGTACCAACTTCTTTATTGTTTTTGTCACCTACTCTCATGAGTAGAATAGGTACCATACCGCTTGTTGTCTACTCCGTTCCTTGGTCGATCACTACTACATCGACTCAAAGACCCCTCATTTTTGGCTGTTGATAAGAAGTCCTTCGACAAAGGTCTCATGAAGTTCCTTGGTTATTGCCCCTCTATCTTGTCTTGTTACTAGGAGCAAGCACTACATTCTCCACTTTCCCTGTCCCTTTCCACAACCATTATGCTGTCCCTCCATAAGAGTGAGAAATCAGGGGCTCCATGGAAATCCCGTCTTCGTGATACAGTGATGTGTGCTCCTGCACACGATCCTACTATCCTTCATCTCAAAATTGTGTCCCTTCTCTTTTCTTTGCAATTCAACATATTTAGACATTGTGACACTCCCTCCAAGTCTATCTTCGTTTTGACCATATTTGATTTTGGCTAGTTAAGTCTCTTTGGACTCATTGTTGCTACTTTACTCGTTTTGACCACTTCAACACTTCTTTGCTATCCAAGTAGTTCTCCCTTGGTTGATGGAAAGTAGATTGCAACTCCTACGCATGGCTTTTGCCATCATGTTGCAAGGCTCGTGTCGATTTTTTTCTCTGTGTCCTTGGTAACAATATTTGCTTACTTGGTCTTGTTTATTGACTTGTTGGGCTTGCAATATAAGCTCTGGAGAAGCCCACCATTGAGTATATACTATCGTACCCTAGTATAATTAAGTCCCTCATAGAACTTAGTGGTTGCACTCAAAAGATCCATCCTTGTGGTATTGTGCCTCCATCGTAGATGTCCAAGCTTTTATCTGATGCAAATTTGGTGCATGCATGGAAGACCTACCTCTACGTTACCTTGGAATTCACTCCTTGAATCCTTAGGCCTTGTTACCATCGTGTTGCCCAATGAAACCAGAGCTCTCAATAGCTTCAACCATGCCTTTATGGGACTTGCTTGTGTGTTGTATTACCTCGAACTATTCCACAACAACCTACTGCACCACATCGCCTCTTGACGATATCTCCATTGCCCTATGATCTTGGTGTTGGAAATTCAGATTGGCGATCTTTCCTTGTGTAGCCTCTACCAACACATTGCAAGGCCTTTGTCACCTTTCAATTATATTCGTTTTCTTTGGCAATCGAATTTTGTCCACTTGATTAGTTCCCATAGCATCTGGTCATTGACGGAAGAAGTTTAACTCTAGGCTAGTCCATTGCCCAATAGCTCTTGGAGTCCACTAAAGTGTGTCAATGCTTGGATCATGGGCCTATGCCTCCAACACAATCTATGTTGCCCATCGCTTCCCTTTTAACAACTCAAATGACGACACTTTCGCATATTCTTTAAGAGCACTAGCCTTCGTGGCTCCTTGCCTCATGCTAAGGCCTTTCTACTCCACCTTCATCGCTGTAAGTTGAGTCGATCTCTAGCCTTAGTCCTACCATCTATTTCCTTACTAAGATAACATGCATGTGCCCCCTTCAACTTTGGTACCATACAGGATGAGTCTACCCCATTAATTGAGGAAACTAAGGAATAACATTATACTGCCTTGCCTTAACAAGCTTTCATGTCTTTGATCTCCATCCAATGAAAGCTCTATAAAGTTGGTGTTTCTGTTGCATATTCTGCCTTCTAAATCGATTCCCTTCGTGGGTTTCAGGTACTTCACCAAGTCCCATCTAAGTTGCTTCGGTCGAATAGCACTGAGATGATGTTGCATGCACCATTGCAATTGTCGGTCATAGTTGGAATTCAGTTATCCTAACCTTTGTGTACTATACATTCTTCATAGCTTACGTGTCCTCGTAGTGTCTCTTGTGCCAAGGTTTAGTTGTGCCTCTGAATGCCAATTTCGGATGTGCGCTTTACTGAGCAACTATATTCCCTACATCTCTATGCCTATTTCCCCTAAAAGATCGTATGTGCAGACTACCTTCCATACTGCTTAACTAGGTTCCCACAATGCACACATAGTGTTTGCAAGTGTGCTTATCCTGTTACCATATAAGATCATATGTGTAGACTACCTTCCATACGGCTTAACTAGGTTCCCATAATGCACAGTGTTTGCAAGTGTGCTTGTCCTGTTACCATATGTTACAAACTTAATTGGTTTTATCTAAATCGTATAGCACCTTTGCGTGTCTGTTCGCAAAGGGTTGGCCTTCCTGTAACAAACACTTTTGCTACGAAATGCTGTGACAAGGTGGAAAATTAGACTATTAGGTTTTTTAAAAACTAAAAAGTTAAAAATTTTTAAAAGGAACTGATGGTGAGCTTGGTTCATAGGGCTTACTAGGCAGTAGGCCTTGTACCACATGTGGATCGTCCGAAATTGGAATATTCATGTTGTAGTCCTCAAGAGCACTGGCATGTGTTGGGCTATACATTACAGTCTGCCTGGTTTGTTGATCGTTGGGTGACTCTATGTCTCTCTCTTTTCTTCTCTATCTCTATGCTCTAAACCCTATGTTGATGTCTTTGGTACAACACCCAAGTGTTGATGAGGCATGACTGCAATTCTTTTTGATTTCATCTTTTAGTGAATTGTATAATTATTCTTCAAGGGAACATGAGCAATCTTGAAAATCCAGATGTTGTTACCAGGTATCTATCTGAATTTTCATTGGTCTTTCTTGCTTACCCTCATAATACATTATTAAATGCATGCAGTACTTTGTCTACTCATGTACAATTCCTGATTGGATGTCTTGGTCCATGAACTAAGCTGTAGACTATTTGACAGTATATCTTCTGGAATATGCTGCTTATTTCTAAGCATTCTATTATGTTATAAACTTTCCATAAATATAGCCAATTCCACCTCTTTTTGTGTATCCTCCATGCATTTCTATTTTTTTCTCCATTTAATCGATCTTTTTAGTTAGATTCACATTGTGAAATAGTTGTTGCCTTTTAAATAATTGGCACTGTTCTTTATTAGCTTCAATTTCCTAAATTGCATACATCAGTCCGTGCTCTCTTTCTAGTTGATACCTTGACAACATTAAAGGCACCTACTTACTCGCTTGAATCATGTTGCATTCTTGTGAAGTTTATTAGAGTTTGCATTTTCGTTATAAACCCAGTAAGCCTTAGAAAAATTCAACCCAATTAGGGCTACCTATTTCTGTTTGCTTTGCTTAAATATTATTTGTATTTTCAAATGAAAACTACTCCCTTACCATGGTATGTCATGGCAATGCCACGCACATCTGCCCTTTAAAGAAACTCACAAATACTTGATAATTATGTTTCAGCACTGAATTTCCTTGTCTTTACCTTCTGATGACTGTCAGGGACAAAATCCTTTTCAGATTTCAATAAGGGAGAAGACCTACCTTTGTACATGCATGAACCAAGTTTCACTTGTCATCATATTTTACTTCTAAGTTCATTGCTATATCAATTCAAATTTTGAACACAATCAGACAAATAAGACTCTCAAATGACACCCCGAGTCATCCAGATTTTTTTGATTGCTGCAACTTGAACCTTAGATCTCAAATTAAAACATAGTTCGGCCATAATAAAAGACAATAAATGCATCTATCACTACATTGATTTTGCTTACGTTTTATGGAATCTCATCCTTAAGATATTTATGATTACACCAGTGGAAAGCGACCATATATATTGTGATGTAATCTGATATTTTCAAGACAACAAATTTAAACAAACCATGCATTCCTCTTTGCTTGAACCATGATTGACTTTTCTTTTCCATTTTGATTTCATGGATCATATTTTCAGGATTGACCATGATAGTTTTCTTTTGAATGAATTTAGAAGGTTTCTTTCATTCTCGATGATTGTTGGGGAACATTAATAACTTGGCAAAAGTTGAGGAAGAGCACATAGAGAATGAAGCAGGTCAGCGGAGCAAGAAAGTAATGTGAACAATTGAATCTAAGTGTGGTAGAGAATGAAGAAGAAGAGGAAGTAGAGAATGCAAAAGAAAAAAAAAAGAAATGCAGGCATAAGACAAATTGAAAATTGGAATGGCAATAGAGGAAGGGGTGGTAGTAGGTACAAAGGAATGAAGGAAGAAAAAGCAGCGCAAAAAAGCAAAAGCATAAGAATATTTTTATTGTGTTTAAACTAATGTCTTTACACTTTTCCTTTCTCAGCATAGAAAACCTTCCCAAAGGACACAAATATTGGGCTTTGCCATAAATAAACATATTTATAAAGTCCAGTCACCTAGATCTATGGTGAGTGGTAACTTTTAAGGTCTTAAAATATATGCATCATCACTATGTGCTTCTTTTAGGTGCATTGTATGGACTGCAGTATGACTCAATTAAGCTTGGGTTCAAAATTTAAGCCACAGTTGACATGCTCATTCAGCTTTCCTTGATAACATTGGAAACATCTTCACACCATGGATCTTCTCTATTCTCTTTTTGTCAATTTATAATTATTCTCCAGTGTAGCTTCCTTTTTCTTCTTTTGATTTGAATCTTCAAGAAATCTTGACTAGTGGCATTTAGAAGCTTAGTAATACTCTTTAATTACTTTTTGGTCTTTACTTACACATTTGGTGTTTCTTTAGAGTGCTTATTATGTCTAAACAAGCATTCGTTGCAAAGGGTTTAGTACATATCTGTCTATTCTTTTCTTGATAATCACTTCTTAGACCTATTCATTGTAAAAGTAAGATATTTGTTATGTTATCACAATTTAAATTATCTAACAAAAAGTGTATATATGATTTTAAATATTCACTTTTGACTCAAAAGTTTAAAACATTTTATTATTGTTGTCTTTATTGTATACTTTCAAGAGTTATTTGGTCTGATTAACTTCAACTCTCATGAAGTGTTGGTTTCCTTAAAACGTTCTACAACTATAACTCATTGTTTGGCCAAAGAAGTTCCATTTTACTATATAACAATTCTCTCTTAACTTGTGAGGGAGCAAACTCATTTAAAAGGTTTTGCTGTCAGGATGTGTCTCCTATATAGCACTGTGTTTATTTTTCTTAAAACATGCCCTTATGTTTTTATGGCTTGTCAGTGAAACATTAAAACTTGTTTTTGATACTTGGTTGTTTTTGTTGTTTTCTTGCTTTTTTTTCATTTGTTTCTATAAGGAACTAAAGTGATAGCAACACAGATAGTGGTATATATATCTTATGATGTCGTGGATTATCGCCAAGACATTAACAATGGCCTTGATGTTTAAAACTTGTTCCACTTTGGTTGCTTGTATGAATACAACTTATCAATGTGGTTGGTATAATAGTATTCTGATCTGAATCTAGACCAATTGTTTTGTCAGCATAATTACAATAGCAATAATAAATAGAATATGCAGAGGTAAAGAAGGGAGGGTAAAGAGTAATTGCAGTCGTTTTATTTGTTTTTGATCACATAGAATTATGCCTTGAGAAAACAGAAAAAATGAGGCAATTAGCAAGAGAAGCAGAAAAAAAAGGAGTATCAAGGAAAATGTATGAGAGGGAGGGAGCAGAGAATGAAAAGGTTACCTTCCCTGAGGAAACAAGCTTTCATTAAAGCAGCATATTACAGCTCAACCTAGAATTTGTACACTGATAAATGGATCACCAGGGGCCTCTTCTGACACCGCCAGGACACCTTATAGGCAATCAGTAAAATTGATTTTCAAAAGGGACCAGCTGATGCTTCATCTGATTTAATGCTTTCTTAGGAGAACTTATACAAGATATTATTCCCCAACTGAATACCATCTTAATTTTAATTTCAAGCATTTAAAACAGCAAATATGCACTCATAATATTCTTCTTAAATGGTAAGTCTCTGATGGTGGAAATCGATCCTGTCTTCTGTAAGACAATCGAGAGATTTTACCCTGCATGCTATCTCTGGTTCTTTAGTAAATCCATCAGTTGATGCAAATGAACTCATCAATCCATGTATTAGGCATAAATAAAATTTATGTTTTGTCATCACTTCACTGATAAGGTTTATCATTCACACCATATTTGTCATGTAGCACTTATTCCCACTTTTCCTTTTTTCTCAAAATGTGATCTTTGTAACCATCACGTATCTCACAAGATACTGACCCATTAGTTTTTCAACTTTTCACAGAAACATCATAATCTAGATTACTGAAAAATTAATTTCAGTTTGGCATTAGATTCTTTACATTTTGAGATTATACTTGTAGACAACGATTTCAATAGGCACTCAGGCCAGGCCAGGCGAGGCGAGGGGAGGCCTGAGCGCCTCGCTTCATGTCCAGGTGCCTCGCTTCAAAGAGGCATCGCCTAGGCGCTCGCCCGAGCCCAGGCGTCGGGCGCTTCGGGCGAGCGCCCAAGTTAAACCACGCGACCGAACCAGTGTTTTATGTTTGGTTCAGTCTCCGGTGCTTCAGTTGGTTTGATTGAACCAACTAAAGCACCGATATCAACCTTCCAACATCCCTCTCGTGACTTCCCCAACCCTAACCCTACTCGTCGCTGCCGCTGCCACTGTTGCCGCTCATCGCTCCCGCTGTCGCCGCTCGCTGCTATCATTGTTGCTGCTGCTCCTGTTGTCGCTGTTGTTGCCGCTACTCGCCACTATCGCTACCGCTGCCACTATCACCGCTCGTCACTTTCGCTCCCGTTGCTCATTGCTATCGCTGCCGCTGGAACTATCGTTGCACGCCCGCTCTCGCTACCGCTTCTTGCTGCTACCGCTGCCGCTGCCACTGTCGTCGCTCGCCTCTCCCGCTCTCGCTCTCGCTCCCGCTGCTCACTGCTACCTCTTCTCACATTGACTCGATAGTATACTGTTAACAGTATATTAATAGTATACTGTTAACTATATACTAGTAATAATATTTTTTATTTATTAGATTAATATTATATTATTTTAATTTTAATACTGCTAATTTTTATTTATTTGAAATTATTGTTATTGTTTTGAATTTTGAGATTTTTTTGTTAATGTGATATTGTGATTTTGTAAGATTTTTTTAATTTAATATCATATTTTTATTTAAATAATTGTATTTATTAATTATATTATATATTTTTATATTTTAGCGCCTCGTTTCGCTTGGGTGAGCGCTCGGGCGTTTTTAGACCTTGGTGCCTAGCGCTTTTTAAATCACTGCTTGTAGAAGCAGAATGGTGGATGTTCTCTACTCAGACAAGGAGTAGAGAAGGCTTAAAGGCTACAATATTTATAATTTGCAAAGTGTTGTTTAATAAAAAGGAGTAATCTAAGTTGGAGGAGTGGTATTAGTAAAATTTCAATACTCATAAACCTGTTAGTTTGGAAAGAGTCCTTTTCCACTTGCTTGGAGCAGCTATGAGTCAAATAAAAACTATGCACTTTGTGCTTATTAATGCTTATGCATGTCTAAGGAGATTTGTAGATCAAATTATCATAGTTTAGTCCAATTATTTAAATGTCACATCTGTTTAATGCTTAAGTATCATTCAGCTCTGGCAAAAGTTCTGATAAAATATGAGTTTGAAAATAATATTTATTTGAAATTCTGACAATGGGGAGACTCTAGCCTTTTAAATTTTAACATTTTTTTATCATAATCAGAACTCCATATTTTTGGGCTGTAGAGTAATAAGGTAGTCTATGTTTGCTGAAGTCTAGGATTATGAATGTACATCGCATAATCCTGACTTTTCAGTTAATAGAAATAACTTGTGCTAAAGAAAATGGTTTTGGATTTATTGAACTTTGCATATCAGATTTGTTAGAAGTTTAAGAGATCAATAAATATTTCTGTTTTTTCTATTTTTTTCTACTTGGTTGGTCATTGAACATTTTTGATGATATCACTAGTGCAACTTTACAATCTGTTACAGTTTATTATGATAAATTCTATTATACTTATCCTATTCTGCTGAGCACATTTTGTGTCATATTTTTTCACACTTTTTTTCATCTGAATTTGCCTCTAGATGGTGCTGGTGGTAAAGGCACATGGGGTAAGCTCCTTGACACTGAAACAGCTTCATGTCTTGACCGAAATGACCCAAATTATGATAGTGGAGAGGTACGAGTCTCGGTCTCTTTCTCTCACACACATGAATTTTGTTGATGTGCATATTTCTGTGTTCTAGTAGAGTATACAGCAAATGCAGTTCAGGCCGCTTTCATTTTCTAATTATGTTGTAAATATTAGGAACCATATGAGCTGGTAGGTACCACTGTTTCAGACCCTGTAGATGATTACAAGAAGTCTGTGGTGACAATCGTTGAGGAGTATTTTAGCACAGGTGACGTACAATTGGCTGCCACTGATCTTAGAGACCTTGGTTCTGATGAGTACCATCACTTCTTTGTCAAAAAACTCATTTCCATGGCAATGGACCGACATGACAAAGAAAAAGAGATGGCGTCAGTTTTACTTTCTTCTCTTTATGCTGATGTAACAAGTCCAGCTCAGATTAGCCATGGATTTGTAATGCTACTTGAATCTGTTGATGATTTGGCGGTTGACATACCTGATGCGGTTGATGTCCTAGCTTTGTTTATTGCCCGTGCAGTTGTTGATGATATCTTACCTCCTGCCTTCCTTACTAGAGCAAAGAGAACTCTTTCTGAATCCTCTAAAGGATTTCAAGTTATACAAATTGCTGAAAAGAGCTATCTGTCTGCTCCACACCATGCTGAGTTAGTTGAACAACGATGGGGTGGTACTGTGCACATTACAGTCGAAGAGGTTAAGAAGAAGATCACAGATTTGTTAAGGGAATATATAGAGAGTGGAGAGACAGTGGAGGCATGCAGGTGCATAAGGGAGCTGGGGGTCTCTTTCTTTCATCATGAGGTTGTGAAGCGGGCTCTGGTTCTGGCGATGGAGATCCAAACATCAGAGCCTGCAATTTTAAAGCTTTTGAAAGAAGCAGCAGAAGAATGCCTGATCAGTTCTAGTCAAATGATCAAAGGCTTTTCTAGGGTTGCCGAGAGTCTTGACGATCTTTCTCTTGATATTCCAACTGCTAAATCCTTGTTCCAGATACTAGTGCCTAAAGCAATTTCTGAGGGATGGTTAGACCCTTCCTTTCTCAAGTCTGAAGGTGCAGTTGAGGATGGCAATAATGAAAGTTATGAGAAGTTAAGGCGGTACAAGGAAGAAGCTGTTACTATAATACATGAATATTTTCTCTCAGATGACATAACTGAGCTCATTCGAAGCCTTCAGGACCTTGCTGTTCCAGAGTACAATCCTGTTTTTATCAAAAAACTGATCACACTTTCCATGGAAAGGAAAAACCGGGAAAGGGAGATGGCATCTGTTCTGCTATCCACACTAAGTACGGAAATATTTTCAAGAGATGATATTGTTAATGGATTCATAATGCTTTTGGAATCTGCTGAGGATACTGCATTGGATATTTTGGATGCCTCAAATGAGCTAGCTCTTTTTCTTTCTAGAGCTGTGATTGATGACGTACTAGCACCCCTAAATTTGGAGGAGATCAGCAACAAGCTCACTCCCAATTGCAGTGGAAGTGAAACTGTGCATATGGCTCGGTCTCTTATTTCTGCCCGCCATGCTGGTGAGAGGCTACTGAGGTGCTGGGGTGGTGGCACCGGTTGGGCAGTGGAAGATGCGAAAGACAAGATAGTAAAGCTTCTGGAGGAGTACGAGAGTGGAGGTGATGTAAGGGAAGCATGCCAGTGTATTCGTGACTTGGGTATGCCTTTCTTCAATCATGAGGTAGTGAAAAAAGCCTTGATTATGGCTATGGAGAAGAGTGATAGACTCCTGGACTTTCTACATGAATGTTTTGGTGAAGGGTTGATCACGATCAATCAAATGACGAAAGGATTCTCTAGAGTTAGAGATGGTCTTGATGATTTGGCCCTTGATATACCCAATGCAGAGGAGAAGTTCCAAACATTTGTAGAGCACGCCAAGAAACATGGCTGGCTACTGTTGTCCTTTTAAACAGCTAATCAAGTCCCAGACACTGCAGGCAGTTGGGCAGGCTCCCAGTTCTCATCAGAAATTTCTTTAGTTTCCTCCAACTGTCATGCTGTTATTTCTTCTGGTAATCTGGTAAGAATGAGCCTCTTTTGGTCTCTGTGGTGAATTTTCATGGATGTGGCATCTATATCAGGTTAGAAAGTAGCACCTTTTTGGTTTTGATTTTCAAGATCATCTGTGTTGGATAGATTTCTGACAAGGACTAATTAGGGAAGGAACAGTGATACACATTATTTGGTCTTTGTATGATTGGTAATGAATAGTCTCACTTTTTTGTTTCGTGGAGCTCGGAGATCAGTACTAATATTTTTGGAGTATTATTTACTACTGATAGTTTATTTTAGGTCATCATGGTTTAGCAACATTAAGAACTCTACTACAAGTTGAGTTTACGGCAATATTTTCATCTTGTGTTTGACATATCATCACATTCACTTTCTTTGATTTGGTACTTTGTTTGCATATGCAAGGAATTGTGTTATTCTAATGTCCTTTATATGTTAGTTATTCTACTTGTTCATGCTTCTATCTATAGCTTATTGATTTATTATTAGTATCTTATATGTCATCTTTTAGTTTTGTCACAACTCTTGGTGACCTTGGTCTTTTTGGTAGATATCCAATGGATGCATAAGAACCAAGAAACACCATTTACTCAGACCAGATTGGTACGAAATGGACAGTATATTGGCTGGTATGTAGACTGCCTCCATTTTGGGCGGTTCAGATAGACTAATAAAAAAAGAAAAAACAATTTAAGAGGTCTACCTCTTCCTCAACTCAACCTGCTTGTCATTGTTGCTGCTCGTTGTCGTCTTTCATTTCAGGTACTTTCCTGCCCTTTATCCACGACTTCCTCTTTTTTCTTACTCTTCCTCTTCTTTCCTTCTCTTTCTTCACTGCCTCCTACTCTTCCTTTCTCTTCCTCCTCTTTTCTTTTCCTCCTTCCTCCTACCCCTATTCCTCCACTGCATTCTTTTCTTTCCTCTTCCTCTTTCTTCCTTCTCCTCCTTTCATTTCCTCCACTGCATCCTCGTCTTCTTTCCTCTTCCTCCTCCCCCGGTCCTCTTCCTCCACTGCCATATGTTTCTTTGGTCCTACCCCACTGCCATATGTTTCTTTAATAGGTAGGACCTATGTTCTTGGTCGGTATAACATGGCAAACCTTTTTAAGAACAACATCAATTTTCTACCATGTATAGTTTCAATTATCCCAAGGGCATCACATCCCTCATGTATGTTCTGATTTTTCTTTGCCTTCTTGTGGTTCAAAAGTCGGATTTGATGCAATGAGACTTGTTTGATAGATCACATTTCTATTACCTGATCCAACATCCAAAAGCTCATCTGGATGTGACATGCAGTAGATATCTCCAAATTGAACAAAAGTGATTAATCTAGCTTTATAGATGTTAGAATAAAATTTTTAATTAGCTTTTGCCCCATTCCTTACTTTTATTTTTTTCATTTATGTTTATTTCTGGTTAATCTGCCAGAAACAGATTGTTTAGTTCAAAATCATATTTATAAGCTTTATGTATCAGATTGGCTGCACTAAATATGCTGTTAGTGATCAATATAGATCTTTTGAATTAATTGATGAGGAACAAAATGTGTTGCAAAAGGATATCAGGCTTGTGGAGATAAAGAGGCTGAGGTGACGAGAAGTTATTGCAAGTGAAAAACTAGGCAAGGTGAAACTACTTGTGCATGCTTTATTATATTTCTTAAAAGTGTCTTGCAATTTATGATGATTATAGATGTTATAACAATGATTAGCATCGCATATTGTTCAAAATACGTAGCTTAAAAAGGAACCGTTGTTGCTTGGTCATTACTTTTTCAGGCCATTCATTACATGCTCAACTAGTGATGGCAAAGTAAAGTTACTATCAGTTGACTTTGTGGTAGATCTTCAATGTTTGTATGTAAATAGCCTTAAGAGGAGGGTGAAATAGGTTGCAATGGTATGCTTATGTTAGACAGTTCAGTAAATATAATCTAAGACAACTAAGATGGAGAGCAAGTAGACAAACTCTTCAGGGTGATTCAACTAGATAGAAATTTGGTTTTAGGCGATCAAACAAACTATTTTAAGTTTCCGAAACTCTTGGTGGGATTTGGTAAATAGAAACTAAATATCGTCAGATTCTCATCATGAACCCACTGCTATGATAAATGTTGCATTGCATCTCTCTTGTCTTATGGTATATTTGGTAGTGCAGATGCAGCAGAAAGCTCTTTAGTCAACTTTCTGGGATAATGAAACGGTGAGAGTTTTTCTATGTTTTGTCCATGATTTGGACCAAATATACATTAAATAGGGACGTTGAGTTCTACGTACTTACAAATGTACTCATTGGACTTGAACTGATACATGCCTGATCAATTTTCCACCAGTGAAATGGTTGGGCTCTCTTTACAACATAAGAAGCGTGTATGTAATTTAAGAGCATGAAGATGAGAACTGTGGAGGTGGCAAATTCGCTGGAAAATCAAAAGAGCTACTATCTATTAAATGAAAAAAAGACAGGCAAAGAAAAGGATACTTCAACCCTAGTGAATATTTGAGGGAGAGAGGACAGGAATTCTACACTATCCTTTCTCTTCTCTCTCGTTCGTCCAAAACAACACATTTTTTTGTTAAAAGAAACAAGCTAATAACTTGAGAATCTTTTGGATAAGGGAGGGATTCATTTTTCGGATTGTGATCGGAAAGGGGGCCAAGCCATACAATTTCTAAAAGGTAGATGCTTTTTCTTAATGTCATCGTGTTATGTGAGTTTGGATATGCTAACAAACCAATGGTATATTCCCCAGCAGAAGCCAACAAGTCCATCATCTTTGCCACAATTAGCATCCACCACCTTTTAGAATATGAAGTCCCTCCCTTTGCCGACTTTTTACTTCTCATTTATAATCTTATCATTAAAATAAAATAAAATAAAATAAATCCACACATCCTGCCGATTTGCGCCACCCAACAGATTCGCACGTACGTTCGACGTGCTTGTAGCCTTCATCCCGCTAATCGAAGCGCTTTTGCACTTACGAGTGGAAGAATTAAGTGGGGCTCACTTGAGGTCACGAATTATGTTCGGTCGTGACCATTGAGAGTTCATGACGGCCATGTCGGCGGAGGAACAGATCTTTTGCAATTGGAAGCTATAGCGGGGACCATGCGGGTAGTCGTGGGCGGCGAAAGATATTTGCTTATATTATAAAATAAAAAACAAATATAATGAGCCAAAACTGGAAAGCTAACAAGAAGATTAAAAAAATATATTTAAATAATTAAATATTAAATAAGGAAACAAATTGAAACAGAGACACTACTAATAATGAGGGATGCTTCGGCTTGCGTATGGTCTCCGCCGCCACTACTTCTTTATCGTCCCGCTTTGGAATCCGGTGTCGGTGTTGACGGTGAACCTTTCCTCCCGCTCTTCCCCTCCTCAGCGCCTCCTCGTCGCCGCTGTTGCTTCCCTCTCTGCCATCTCCGGTCGCCTTCCCTCCTCCTCCTCTTCTTCTCTCTTCGTTGGTCGCTGGCCCCAAACGCATCACTTCCTCGGACGAATGGAGGTCCCCCTTTTTATTAATTTCGTTCTTTCCTTTGCTCATCTTCATTTTCGTGTTAAGTATACAGCGCCTTTTTTGATCTACTTTTGTATTTCATGGTGTGATGGTTTAAGAGACAAACCGAAAATTGAATTCTCAAGAAAAAAAAGATGGATTCTTGCTAGAGAATACGGGCGATGATTAATCTGTGGTGTTTTATATAGTTTTTTTTTCTTGTTTTTCTTGCTGTTGGTTCATCTAAAACAAAAAAAACCTATAATTTGAGAATAGTAACAAAAAGCAGATAAGATCGTTCTCAGAATCCCTTCTCCAGAATATGCCAGACTTGAATCCTCCCGTTTGTTATGGTTGTTATCAAAAACTGAAACCCCAAATTTTTTTTTTTCTATTCACCGTTTCCGTTCCTTATTTGTTTATTTACAATTTTAAATTATGTCTGATACATTCTTTGATAATCTTAACGATTTACTATCATTATTACTTATCAATCGTTTGGAATAATAATCATCCAAATGGTGGAAGGTCAATGATGATGGTAAATTTAATAAAATATTAATATTAATTGATGAATGTAATGGTCACGATGAAAGATTGTAAAGAAACATATAAATAAATAGGGAAAGAAAATGATAAATAGAAAAAAATTGGGGATCATATTTTTAAAATAATAATTATAATAATTTCTCACAAAGCTCAAAAATTGAAAGAAACAAAACTGATCAACAACCTTGGATCCTTGATGCAGTCCTTAAACATTGTTCTTATCCTCTTAGGAAATGTTCTTAAATTCCTAGTGGCTCTAGATGACTTTTCGTCATCTAAGCTCGAGAAGTTTAATGACTTAGGTCTTGCTAGATAAAAAGAACTTGAGGTTTAATTATTGACATTGTACCTTATCAACGTAGTTAAAGCCACCAAGGTGCCAAAATGTCCGAGGTGTTAGGAGCTCATGAATATTAAAATTTTTAATATATATTATTATTGAGAAATATGATCATTAAATTAAAACCGACATATCAAATTATATTTATTTAAGGTATCAAATTATATTGTCCAAATCTAATTACAAAAATAACGAAATAAAACAAAATTAACATCATTGATCGTTAGAATCCACTTAATCATCCTCAACATCGTAAATCTTGTCATCATCCTCCTTTCTAGCTAATTCATATAATTTTGTTCATCTTTATCAGAATAAGATTCCTCTTCGATTCGACAATTACAGGCAACGAACTCTTAAGGCATTTGTATTCATGTGAGTTGTCTTATATATGCTCTCATTTCTCAAACATTTGAAACTCTAGCTACATCTCCTTATATCAAACTGTCATCATCAAAGACAAGATTATCTTTATTATTTTACAAGTTAGTACTTATTTCTCCCATCAACCATATGTTCGAAACATCAATATCACCTAACGTAATGGGATCAATGCTATCTTGCAAATTATAATGAGCCTTGAGTCTTTGATTATATCTTATGTAGACAAGATGGTGTAGTCACTGATGCTTTAAAAGCATTTTTTCTTTGTATGAATCTGTCTTGTTAAACGAATTAAACTCCCACCAGCCATTTGTTTGAAACATCAATATCATCTAACAAAATAAGACCAATGGTCTCTCACGAATTGTAATGAGCTTGGAGCCTTTGATTATATTTTATATAGACAAGATCTAGCCATTAATTTCTTTTCTTTGTATGTATCTGTCATGCCATACGAATTAAAGATGTAATTAATTCTATCAATATTTGTTGAAACTAGAATGTTCTTGATTCTTATGCTAACGTTATCAAAACACAAATACTCTAATTGCATTCATAACCCACATCACTACAAGTCAAATTTAGAATCTTGATAGCTAATTGTTGCAACTTGCAAGTTCAGTGTGGAATTTTCAAATAAAATCCACCACTTAGCTGCAAATTATAAACCGTTAGCAATAATATACTTTAAAAATGGATATATGTTTAATTATATGAATTTACGAATACCTGGATACTTACTATTCCTCGACCAAATTACTATAAGAATTTCAAAGAAGACCAATAGCATTCTTACATAAAGACAATTCATTTGTGATCTTATCTTGAGTGTTAAGATTAGGAACCAATCTTGCAACGCATTGATATAACCCAAAGACAACTATTATATCAAACTCAATAGAGGAGTTCTGACCAAAAAAATTAGGTTTAAATAGTGTCTTGTTCCATGCGGCGGATGACGAAGTTGACGTTCTGATCTTTTATGTATGATTGCAAAGATGTCATTACACTTTTCCTCATTCCATATATATATATCCACACTTTGTAAGAATAAAGATGAAGGGACAAAAAATATGACACCATATTTCACCAATTCCGTATTTGTAAATTCTCTCATTATGTATGATCCTCTAGTATGAGTGTATCTTGCTTCCTTCTTTAAATGAAGTGTGTTGCTTTCCGTGATAGGGCATTTTACTTTGAACTTGATGCATTGTCTTCAGATGTTGTCATAGACTACCTTCAACTTTGCAATGAAATATGTGGTTGTGCCTTTTGTTTCTTCAGAAACATTGACTTGTTCTAAGATGTCAAATCAAGCTGTTGGTTTAATCTTCATATATGTATCATAACTTAGAAGGTCCACTGATAAGTACCATACCTATAAGCCATGTGGGATGCATGTCTGTGTTTGCAATTGGACATTTGTCAGAATCTTTAACAATTATTTCAATATCAGACAGTTAAACAATCTGAGTATGATACTTTATGATATTGCTAACTTCTACTATTTCAATACTGTGAATTTCTGATATTTCATGTTCTGATGTGATCACAAATAAGTATTTTATTGAATTTGGTTTTCCTTGCTAGATTAGGCATTTGACTACATGTGTGTATCAAATCTCATGTCTCTATCCATGTAGCACTGGTGTTAAAGGCCTTTCTAGGAGAAGATTTGAATGTTTGGTTAATTCTTAGTATTCAACAATTATTCTTCCAGAAGTTGTGTTTTTTAAGCATCTAATAATTTCCTACATCATGAGATCTTAATTCAAGGATTAATATTGACATACACGTTTTTCTAAGCATGTAAATATTTGATGATGAGCTGCATTGATGCTATTACCATTACAGAGGCTTTGGACTAGTGGATCACTTGGTAGAAACAAAGAACTTGTAGAACGTTTGCAGCTGTATGGAATAATCAAGTCAAAGAAAGTGGCAGAAGTAATGGAGGCAATTGACAGGGGGTTATTTGTACCTCCTGGCAGCGCACCTTATGTTGATACCCCTATTCTGATAGGTTATAATGCAACTATTTCTGCACCTCATATGCATGCAGCTTGTCTAGAGCTACTGAGGGAGCATCTGCAGCCAGGAATGAGAGCTTTGGATGTTGGTTCAGGTCCATCTATATATCTGTTTGTTCTGCTTTGTCACCCTTATTTTGTATATATTTTTTATTTTTTCCCTCACTGATTATGCTCTAACAGGGATGCAAAAAAGAAAAAAAAAACTGGATGTGGATATATGTGGCATCTATAGCTTAAACAATTATCTTTATAATATTTTTGCTGACATTGCATAGCAAGTCCTTAAAATTAGCAAAAGCATTGCCAATCTTTGAATCCAGAGGATCTTTCAGTCAGAGCAGTCTTTATTTCTTCTGGTCTAAGTTTTGACTCTTTCGATGAATAAGTTATTTTGTGTTCTTGGCTCTTGAAATTATTGAAACTTTATTTAATTAACATAGGTTTTGTTTATGCAACATTCATGTAGTCATGTTCTACATTGTTGATGCATTAATGGAGATTATTTTGTTAGAATTGCAGCTACCACCAGGTTCTTCGAGACTTAGAACAATTATGCTAGTAGTTCTGTTGGAGTTGTCAGTATCCTTGATCCTGTGTTTCTTGATCTTTTGGTTAAAGGGTCCAAATTGCAGGTTTTTTATTTTCTGTTAAATTTTATCTAGAAAGAATTGGAATGTCATGTACATAGACATGACATGATACTCGTACACTTGCACAGTCGATTTATAAAGTAGGACATGACACAAATTGACGTGGCAATTTATGCAATGTACATTTTCAATATATTATGATAATTTTATACTCTATACAATTTAGAGAATCTATGATCATCATATATGATATCTGTTTGAGAATCATAACACTTATATCAGTAGCAAACATTCACAAAGATATGTCAAATGGATATATCAAATGTTAAATTAAATGTCCCAGTGACATAATTGTTGCCAGTATTTGACATAAGGTATTATACCCAACAAGTTTTAATGAACCACAGTGATTTTACAAGGATAGCACATATTTGAAGTGTCCATGCTTCCCAGGTTGTTGTGCACAGAACTATAAAGCCTAATTCATATTTTGAGTATTTGACATGGATATAGGTATGAATGCTCTTGATTTAACTAGAGTTATTGCTTTTTACATAGCTCAATAGAGGGAAGATATCTATGTAGGCCATCACTAATAGTTGGGATACCATGACTTGTTGACATGGATGTAGGTTTAGGTTTAACCTTAGTATATTATTTTATAGAAGATGGTTATAGTGTGGTTCATAATGTTTTTAGTTTTCTGAATACAGTTGAAAGTGGACTGTCTGGTTTTTCATAATTTTGTAAAATTTGAAAACAATAATATCCAACTATAATTGCTTGGAGTCTTTAAATGAAGGTTCTACCTTGGCACCATGATCCATGATAAGGTTGTACTTAGTGTAAAGGACTTGAGTCTTGTAAATAGCATACATGTGTAATAAAAGAAATAAGAGACTTCTTTGTGGCGGTGGCATGATTCATGCCATCGACATGGTAGAAGAAATCATTTTTTCAGGACTCTGCCATTGGTAATTAAATACAGAAAATAAACCAATGATGATCGATCCAAGCTGTTCAAAATGAAATATACCTTGTAGTTTACTTGCTTTTAAGTGTTAATTATTCCCTTTGACCTATTTAGTACTGGGAAGTAGTAACATGGCATTTTGAGGTGACATTGTCAGTGATAAGGAGGGGAGTTGCTCACAATCAGGGTGAAATATTGAACTCTAGAAGAAATTCCTCAATTTTGTATCCAATATCGCCATTTAATTGATGATTCACTCCTTTTAAATACTAGTTTGGTTATTCCAAGATTGTTCTTTTATAAGCCCAAGATTCAAGCAAAACCAAATGTTTCGGGCATTGCATCCAAACATTATAAACTCAAATACTTAGTAGGAATTGTTATCTTCAAAGTACCTGACTTAGTTGGGGGCTCGAGATGGTAGTAGAACCTAATATCTCGAAAAGCGATCGGGGATGGTTCAACTGATGTGGATTTGAGTAGTCGATGCAGAATCGCCACTCTCGACATGCCAGATGAACATCTATAGAAGACTGATGTTTGAGATTCCCGACTCGATCCATCGGATACTCAAGTTAGTGAGGTGTTCGAAGTGTAGTGGGCTTAGGAGATGTTGAAGAGAGAGAAATAATAACAGAGAAATACTAATTAATAGTTTAAGATCTCTATCCATTTGTAGTTAGGACAGTTGGAATAACTATTGAGGGGTCTTGATAATGTGGCCTAATTGCCTCTAAGGTGGCACTTTTGATCATTGAGGTAGCATGATTGTTGTCAAACTGGCGGTGATATGGCCTAACCAATTCTGGGTGGTAGTTCGATCGCTTAAGTCTTATAACGACCACCAAAGTGGTTGATGACATGACCTAAGCACCTCTAGGGTGGTAGTTTGACTGTTAAATAGGCATAACTATCGTTAAAGTGTATGATGATATGGCTTAACACCCTTTGGGATGGTAGTTCGATTGTTGAGCGTAATTGCTGTCAAGGTGGCTGATGACATGGTCATTGAGGTGTCCATGTGTCTATGTTGGGAGGTCATTTTTATCCTTTGAACTAGTCGAAGGAATTAAATCCTAAAAGGCACCAAGGTGGCAAAATCCCCATGGTGCTAAGTGCTTGCCCAAGTGAAACGAGAAGCTCGTAAATACTAAAATTTTAAAAATATAATCAAGAAAAAGAGTGAGGAGGAAGAATTGGATAGGAGCAAGGACGAGGGGGCTGTTGGGGGTCTGGGAAGGCTCACCACTATCGGTTGGGAAGGGAGCTATCGGGGAGGAGGGAGGGGGAGGGGGTGATGGTGGAGGAGGACAAAGATGGAGTGACGGAGAACTATCTAGCTTTATAAAGGATTTCAGAAAAGTTTATTCAAGGCTAAGAAATCATAAAAAAGTTATCAATTAGTTGGCATACAAATTCTAAGAGTTATATTGAAAATTAAAAAAAATAATCTTTTGGTCTTTCTAAGGACTCCTTTTGTATTAAGTGCACTTATTTACTATTTAGGTATCCTAAAAGTCATATTTTGGATTTCTAAAAAGCATATTAATTCCTTAGGGGATTACTCTTGGGAATCATTTTCATTAATTGTATCAAGGCTCCTAAACCCTTATAAATAATGGAGCTTATCAATAGATCGAGCATTTTCAGATTTGAATGAAAAGAATTGCATCTTCTCTAGTCTTTTACTCTCCTATTTTATCTCACACTTCTCTTTCTTTCTCTTCCTCTCTACTTTCTTACACTATTCTATATCAGTTTGGTATTAGAGCCCATCAAGAAACCTATCTTGTACCCCATTAGGTTCCAACTAACAGCAAAAACTTTGATTAATACTCAATGATCCTTACACCTCCAACGTCAACCCCTTACGCGTGGAGTTGGACATTAGGGTGACCAGCCCTACAGAATTGGTGGACCATATAGTTCTCAGTGCTGGGTAAATTTTTAAAAACTTTATTAATATATTCTTTTGTCGGAAAGAAAAATTGTACATTTCATTAGATCATGGTTTTCATCACTTCTCCCCTTGTTTTCTTTGTTTTTTTATATTTATCACCCTCTCTCTCTCCTTTAGCTATAACTACAACCCACTAAAATTTGAACCCATGAAAGTTGTCTCAAAAAAAAAAAAAAAAAAGTGAGAACCATTTGAAACATTGCATTTTTATCTTATGTATTGCAACAATTAACAACCTTATTACCAAAAGGTAATTTGTTGATAGCATTAGAATTATGACTTGGCAAGGTGAAAATTAATCCAATCTTGATGAATCCCTAAACCAACAGAGTGAGATAGAAACCCTTTAGACCAAACTAGCAGATCATGACAAAATGTTGAACCGATTATATGACCAAATGACCCAAGTCTTAAGAGCTCTCCAACATCTTGAAAAACGACCCATGAATAAAGAGGTTGTTAGGCAACATGTCTATTCCTCACAATCTATATCTTTAAATTAAGGAATTTTACCTATTTCCGAAGCCTCAGTTCGAACAAATCCTAGGTCCACCTATAGGGTACCTGTTCATAATCATTCTCCAACAATTCTTGATGACTAAGCCTTTGACCATGATGATGAATTCCTAAACCCTACTATAAATCCATAAACATGAGTAATGAGCCAATAAGTTCGATTGTTGACAATTTGGGGGAAATGGCTATAAGAGTCAAAGTGGATGTGTCGAACTTTGACGGTAGGTTTGACCTAAATGTGTTTGTTGACTAGTTAGATAGCATGGAAGATTACTTTGAGTGGTATGGAATGATTGATATTGAATGTGTACGATTTGCAAAAATAAAATTGATAAGATCTGCTAGGAAATATTGGTAACATGTCCAATGTAGTATCGAACACCGTCGAGAGCCTCCTATCATTTGATGGGAAGTCATGAAATAAAAAATTAATGAAAAATATTTACCAACTTATTTTCGAAGCCAATTGATTGAACAACTGATAAACCATAAACAGTTGAATTCTAGTGTGGTAGAGTATTTGGCCCAATTTGAGGAACTTCTACTTAGGTGTGAAATAGAAGAGGACCAAATTATCAATGTTCGAAGATTTGTTAATAGGTTGAGGTTTGACATTTAACAGGAAGTCTCCCTTAGTTTCCCTGACACCATGGAGAAAGCTTCTCAATGACCCCTTGAGATTTAGAAGTACATTAAATTTTATTCGATTCATCGAGCATCTTCTTAGTCTCTCGACAATAGAACTATTATCCAATCTACCCCAAGTAGTAGCGCTGTCAAGTCAAAAATCCCTACTACTAGCAACAATCCTGGTCTAACTATGAATCGTCCAACTCGTTCAATTACTGATTTTCAAATTAGTTCGTCTTCAATCCAGTGTCATTATTGACATGATAGAGGTCACATTATCTCTCATTGTCCTCAATGTACCCTTATATTAAAACAATAATCAGAAGATTCAATTGAGGAAGTAGACCAAGTAGTTGAACCCAAAGCCTACTCAAGTGATGAAATTGAACTAGAAATTGAAGATGCTCATGTTAATGTTGTCTGCATTATTCTCTCTACTGCTAGTGATTCCAATGAATGGAAGAGGACAAGTATCTTCCATGCTTTTATTTGAAGCGGGGAAAGAATTTGCAAATTAGTTATTGATAGGGGTAGCACTATGAAGGTAGTCTCAAAATCTGCTATCAAGAGACTAAACCTTAAGGTAGACTCACATCCAACTCCATTCAAAGTAGCTTGGGTTGACAAAACCACTCTACCCGTGATCGAGAGATGTTTAGTACCAATCAAAATGGGTGATTATGAAAATGAGATTTATTGTGATGTCCTAATAATGGACATTGCTCACATTCTTTTAGGTCGGTCGTGGTTGTATGACCTTGATGCTACCAATCACAAAAGAGAAAACACCTATATCTTTCTATACAAGGCAAAAACATCATCCTATGACTAGCAAAATTGTTAGAAAAGGACAAATCAAGAACTCTCAAGTCTCCTCCATAAGCCCCAACCACCAAGGGACTCCACTTAATGAGATCCTAAATCTTTTGTAATAGAGAGCCTAGACAGCAAATTTTGTGTAGCCATCATTGCTAGAGAAATTCCTAGCACTTGCACTACTCTTGACTTAACTCCTGAGGTCAAGTCCTTATTAGATGAATATTCTGATGTTATACCCTTGAAATTATCTAGTGAGTTGCCACTTTTATAGGAAATCCAACATGTCATTGACCTTGCACTCCTCCTTCTCTGTCTATCGATGTTCCTATAGGTGACAATCCTCCCAAAGCACTGATTTTCTCACAACACAAGGATGACCTAGAGGCTATTCTTGGTGATTGCCTTGTCACGGTTGCTATTAGTATTACTCAACACTTTCTTGTCAAGTGGCATGATCGTCCAACTTTCGATGCCGGTTGGATTACTTTGGAGGACCTTTGTGACTTTGCACCAAACGTATTAGATCAATACCTTCCATATCACTCTTTGGGTGGAGTTCTTTTCCATCAAGGGAGAATGATGGAGAACCATTTATCCTTCCAAAGGATTTTACAAAAGTTTATTCTAGGCAAAGAAGTCAACAAAAAGTCATCAATTAATTGGTCTAGAAATTCTAAGAGTTGTGTTGAAAATTAAAAGAAAAAAAATCTTTTGATCTTTCTAGGGACTCCTTTTGTATTAAGTACACTCATTTACTATTTAGATATCCTAGAAGTCACATTTTGATTTTCTAAAAAGCATATTAATTCCCTAGAAGATTACTCTTGGGGATCATTGTCTTCATTAATTATAAGCCCCTATAAATAGTGGAGCTTGAAAATGGATCAAGCATTTTCAGATTTGAATGAAAACTCTAGTTTCTTACTCTCCTCTTTTATCTCACACTAATCTTTCTTTCTCTTCCCCTCTCTTTCTCTTTACTTCCCTACTTTGTCTTACATTAGAGAGGGGACGGTGAGAGGGAAGGAGAAGGGGAAGAAGTATTGAGGAGTCAAGGCAAGAGGAGGGGGAGAGGGTGATGACAAAGGAGAAAGAGGGAGGGGAAAGTGAGAGGGAAGGAGAGGGTGAACAAGTAGAGAGAAGAAGTGGGAGGTGGAGGAATCAGGTAGGAGGAGGACAAGGAGAGAGATTAGGATTGATTGGGTTCAGGGAGGCTCAGCTGAGGGAGGGGAGTCATTGGGGAGGCTTGACGATGTTCGATGTGATAGAGAAGGGGGAGGAGAAAGAGAGAGAGCAAGGTGGGAAGAAGAGAGAGTTACTACGAGAAGAAGTTGCTAGAGGGTCATTGTGTGAGAGGAAGTTGCTCGGTGATCACTAGAGTAGCACCTTTGTAGCAGGAGGAAGGTTCACCATGTCGTAGGAGGAGGAAGCTATTCTTTGCCGCTAGCACAAGGTTTTCCAAAGAGGTGGTCATGGTCAATCTCGTGTGTTGGGTGGGTGGTGGTTTATTCGATGGGTCATCTTGCTCGACGAACTAGCATCACTCATATGATTCGATCGAATCAGCATCAGGTCATGCCCAATTGCAGACACCTGCCTAGCCTACCAACGAGGTGCTCAGGCCTCGCCTCATCTTGCCCGAGCACCTAGGCGAGTGCTCAAGTGCCCGGTGAATTCCCTAGTAGGAACAATATTTTTTGTATCTAACCTTCACAACACCTTGAATTAAATAAAGCATTGTGAACTTCTAACTTCCTAGAGGACATGTACTAGCAAACACTTGTAAGAATATGGTTTAAGCAGTTTCAATCAAGGTATGCAATTTCAAATAATACCACTCGTACCGGACGATACATACCGGTCCGTCAGCTGACCAGTACACGGACTGCCCGTTATCGGACGGTGTATATATATATATATATATTAAAGGCGACGTCGTGTCGCCTCGGCGATGTTGCCTTGAGAAGGGAATATATATATATGTATATATATATATATGTGTATATATATATATATGTGTGTATATATATATGTGTGTATATATATATATGTGTGTATATATATATATATGTGTATATATATATATGTATATATGTATGTATATGTATATATTTTAAAGGCGACGTCGTCAAGGTCGCCCGGAGAAAAAAAAAATATAAAAAAATATATATTTTTTTTAAAGGCGACGTCGCGTCTTCTCGGCGAAGTCGTCGAGGCGATGCGATGTCGCCTTTTATAAAAATATTTTATATATGAAAAAATCTTATATATATATATATATATTTATATATATATAAATGAGGCGACGTCGCCTCGTTGACCTCATCGAATTATATATATATATATACTGGCGATATACCGAAACGGTATACTGATATCGTACGTGTACCGAACGAATGTTGAAATGTCGTACGGTACGATATTTCAAACCTTGGGTTCAATAATGTCCGTAGTAAGGTGATTAAGAGGAAGAAACTTAGAATATTGATGCTGATCGATCATAGCTGTCTAAAACAACTGTAGACTTAATAGTTTATTCCTATATCGGGGTTTATCAATTGATGTTGAGGCATGTTGCAATCTTGATTGGGTCGATAAATTTGAATCATATTAATGAGCAAAAAAATATGATCAAGGAAGCTCTTTCATTTTTGGTAGCTTGCTTAGGTGCATAATCATTGCTCATATTAAAAAATAAAAACGTAATAGTTGTTCTTAATGTATATATATATATGTGTGTATATATATATATGTGTGTATATATATATATGTGTGTATATATATATATGTGTGTATATATATATATGTGTGTATATATATATATGTGTGTATATATATATATGTGTGTATATATATATATGTGTGTATATATATATATGTGTGTATATATATATATGTGTGTATATATATATATGTGTGTATATATATATATATATATATATGTGTGTATATATATATATGTGTGTATATATATATATGTGTGTATATATATATATGTGTGTATATATATATATGTGTGTATATATATATATGTGTGTATATATATATATGTGTGTATATATATATATGTGTGTATATATATATATGTGTGTATATATATATATGTGTGTATATATATATATGTGTGTATATATATATATGTGTGTATATATATATATGTGTGTATATATATATATGTGTGTATATATATATATGTGTGTATATATATATATGTGTGTATATAATTAGAATATTGGATGCTGATCGATCATATCTGTCTGAAACAACTGTAGACTTAATAGTTTATTCCTATATCGGGTTTATCAATTGATGTTGGCATGTTGCAATCTTGATTGGGTCGATAAATTTGAATCATATTATGAGCAAAAAATATGATCAAGGAAAGCTCTTTTCATTTTTGTAGCTTGCTTAGGTGCATAATCATTGCTCATATTAAAAAATAAAAACGTAATAGTGTTCTTAATGTTATAAAGGATGTCTTTGTCTTTATCGTCCCATGTCATGGGAGATAAGTAAAAATGAAGAGCATGGATAGGGACCACAATTTGCAGTAGGGAGAGAGTGATTGGTTATCTGCTTATATTCAGATGAATGTGATCTATAAGAAAAACTGGCTGCACTTATTAGATCATTGGCAGGCCATTTCAAGTTGGACAAAGATATGCTTTTCTCCTCTTTCTGGGCCTCTGACTATATTTCATTTTTTCCTTGAAAATTACAATTATGTCATAGGGATGACCATAGGAGACTAGTTGACGCATAAGCATGAGAACTTTTCATCTCCTGAATTAAGTCACTTTGTGATTTATTTGAATAGAGCTGAAGAGTGCTTGGTGTTAATCAGGAGTTGCTTTTTCTTTTTCATTTTACACAGATTTTAATGGGTTGTGTAGGATTACTTGTTCTTGTATGATTTGGCTTCTTGTATTTCCTATAGGGTGATGTAAAAAGTTATCTTACCAAGCTAATACAAACAGGGTAGCATCTGGCTGCAGACTTAGAATTGTTAATTGAGCTGGTGAAGAGAAGAATAGCATATTAGACATGGCAAAGGATGCAATTGCCCTTGCTGTTTTATCATTCTTTTCCATTTGCGATCATTGTTACTTGCTCTGTCCCAAATCATCATTCTCTTGAGATAAGTTGCTGAGAAATATGCAAAACTTTTGACAGGGACAAGATCTGAACTGGATTGAGGTAACTTGAAATTTTCATTGTTATGCAAATTACTTGAGACCTTTAAGAGCTGAATAGGATTGTGGTCTTGAACTACATCATCTAGTCTACATCTTCTCACACTTCAACAGGTTGTATTAGCTTCTTGTATGGAGAAAGATGACTTAGCACCAAATAATTATTTTCCAATATGCATTAGACTAAGGACTCTTGCACCATGAGAATAATTTGCAAGATGCATCTATGTTTATTATGCTTATGTTTTTTTATCATAGTTTCATGATGCTTAAATTTTATGGATCTATGAACAGGAAATATAAGGTTTTAGCATGGAAGTTGACATCTTTGCTTGAAAAAGTACCTATTTAACAAATGGTATGAGGTGAAAAATTATACCATCTATCCTTTCTGTAGGGACTGGCTACTTAACAGCATGCTTTGCAATGATGGTTGGACCCGAAGGTCATGCTGTAGGGGTTGAACACATTGCTGAGCTAGTTGATTTCTCAATCAACAACATTAAGAATAGTGCAGCATCATCATTTCTGAAAGAAGGCTCACTGTCTGTGCATATTGCTGGTATGCTGAATATAGCGTTTCTTATGGCAAAAACTGAACAAATTTTGTTATGAGAGTACCTATCTTTTAAATTGTACTAAATATATATTTTATGAAAACTCTAGCACATGTTTTTGCAGTTTGCATCTTTCTCTATTTCTGTGTTTATCCATTTCTTCATGAAATCTATGCATAACACCTTATGCTCATCTGTATATTCAGTTGTCGGTGACCTTTAACTGTGATTCAAACATTACTATTATTAATTGTAACTTCCTACAGAAGTGAATGCAAGAAAGATTGTTTTTTTACATCAGCAATTCGTATCCTCTATCCTCTTGGTACATTAGCACTTTCTTCAAACATGAATGTTCTTTTTATATCCACATCTCAAAGGATGATTCTATTGTTTGTTTATTTTTCATTTTTTTCACTGGCCAATTCTTGTCAAAAATAAAATAGTTGGTTAGCTTTTCTTCATCATTTTATACTATATAACTAACTAATGCTATCCAAGAATGTAACACTGAAAATAGTTACATGTAAGCAAGAATAGGAATTACAAAATTTTATATGGAGAGTTGGTACTTAACTAATGGTTCTGTGTAAACAAGGGGTTCCTTGATAAATAGCAACTTAAAAATGGTAAAGAAGGGTGAAAAACAATACAGATAAGTCAGAATATGTTTGTTGATGTAGATGACAGGAAAGAGAGCTTCACAAATATACTTGCGCCTGGACGAGTGATTAGTTAGATTATTGTGGTCATCCTAGATTGTTGCATGATAAGTTCAATCTCATCAACAGAGGTTTCTTATAGGTTTGATGTGTTAAAAAATTGTGAGTGAATTATCTTGAATATCGATGCTAATAATTTATAATCATGTCTTGTGTTGGCAAAATAATTTATGAAGATCAGACTACATGAAATGATGGGGTTGTGTAATGCCACTGATAACTATTAACTATTAGATTGTCGCTTTTTTTTTTGGAGAAAAAAAAGCATTTGACGGGTGTATCTGCTGACTGCAGATGGAAGAGAGGGATGGCCAGATCTGGCACCCTATGATGCCATTCATGTTGGTGCTGCTGCACCTGAGATTCCTCAGCCACTGATTGACCAGTTGAAGCCAGGTGGCCGACTGGTGATCCCAGTAGGAACGGTTTTCCAGGATTTGCAGGTGATCGACAAGAAGATGGATGGCTCAGTGAGCATTCGAAGCGAGACATCAGTACGCTATGTTCCGCTGACTAGTAAAGCAGCTCAGTTGCATAGCAACTAATGAAGTTATGATTTTGATGAAAGTATCCTGATGACGAGCTAACCATGTAGCTCAGAAGCCTTAGTGAGACTTGGTCAAGATCAAAAGGAATATACGGCAAGACAAGCTGAATAAATTTGTGTATGGGTATTCTTCAGATTGTGCTTCTCCGATTAGATATCTGTTGTGTTTTTTCTCCATAAATAGAAATATGGCTTCTTGTTTAAATACTGGATGCCTATAATTACTCTAATAAAATGGCATTTGGTGTATACGACTGCCCATTGGTGTATTCTTTTGCAAAATCCCCTTGGCAGTTATAGCTGGTCATCATTGTTTTATGATATGTCCAAGTTTTTTTTTTTTTGGGGTCTTGTGATATCTCAGTTTAATCTCATGTTAGAAGTAAATTACCCTATAAGATAGATGGATTTATTATTGTCAATGTAAGTTTAAGTATTTTACATTAGTGATCCAAGTCTACTATTAATTATCTCATTGGATTGGATTATGATTTTTTCTTTAGGCGAAGAAAAAGCTTGTCGCTGACCTCTTAAAACCACAGATGTTGCTGTTGCTTTGATCAAATATGTTTACTTCCCAAGGCTTTCATTAATTTCTTTTGGATCATGTTGTTGCAGGACTGAGTTGCGCTTGGAGTTGTGTCCTGTTCAAGCTTCTATCTCAATGATGCTGGAAACGAAATGGCGAAAGCAACGCTTTTAAAGGTACACTCTAGTCCATTTGATGTTTTCTTGCATTTCGCAGAATCGTTCTTGGCAGCTCATGCATGCCGCCACTTTTCCACTGCACAATATCTGAGTTAATTCTAAAATTTCAGAATCTATCAGTTTACTTAACATCTCATCTTTTTCCTTGGCAAGTATTTTAAATGATTGCATTGAGATGGTTAAGTGGGTAAATAACATCATTCTAAACGAGTGATGTATCATAAACGCTAAAATTATGTGTATAGACAAATGCGTCATCACAAAAAGGTGACGCGTCAAGTACACAAAAAGCATTAAACTAGCAATTATCTACAAAGAACAATAATTGTAACCGACAATTGGCCCCTTGAATACCTCTTTTTGATCTTCCCATCCCATCATGTTGAGATTCAATCCTTATTATCTTTCTCAGACCAACCTGAACAATAGTTATCAGAGGTAAAATGGTTCGATCATCCTCAAGTCAAATCTAATATTGTTTACTTATTAGAAATATTTTATCATTGTATATATGCCTATAGATTTGAAGTGAAAAAATATTTTTTACAAAACATATACTAATTCAAAATTTTATATCCAATTATCACAGTAACATGAGATTCCAAATATATCAAATCGATTGTATGAAAATCTTATTATGTCACTTGTACTTGTAATTCATGTTTTGTCTATGAAAGAATTTCAAAGAACCTGACCTTTTCCTTTGCCTTGTTGATTTTGTCCTCGATATAATTTGTCACACTCTTTTCAATCTCTCTATCGTTCGAGAATGAATATAGAATTATTTGATGAGTTTCATTCTGACCATATTTTATTGAAAAACAAATCGATGCGATAAACAACCGTAGGCGAGGAATTTATGCTTTCTGATACTTTTATTGTCATTATTGAATAATGCATCCGAGGAAAAAAAACATTAGCTCATTTCTCAACTTTTCAACGCAGTAGCCCAAAATAACTTGTTCATTTCTCAATCATGCACATCGCTAACAATATTTTTTGAAAGACGCTTTGTTATACATACTGTTTATAATATTTTTGTTTTGTTACAACAAAGACATTGTAACTATATTTAAAAATACTATCTTAAAAAACATTGTAAACGGGCATCAACACATTTGTTTTGAATTTTTCCATTGCATAAGAAACTTTGAATTTCAAATTGATATAAATATAAATTGTAATGAGGAGTGTGCGCAAACTTAGATTTAGGCATTGCATAAAGGAAATATGACAACCAACATGCTAATTATCAATAATAAATAAAATATCACACATATGGTAACTTAAACAATAAAATAATCAAACATAAATATCATATCCATAGGTAGAGGGGATTTCAAGTGGTAAAACACAGTTATAGTTTTTTGTTTTTAAAACATTGTTACAGTGTTTCTATTGAGTTATAAAAAACATTATAAATGTATTCAAAAACACTGTAAACATTATAAAAAAACTCACACTTTGGTTTCAATCTGAAACTTGGAATTTCAATTGGTATGGACATAAATTGTATCAAGGAGTAGGCACAAACTCAGTCTTAACTATTCCATGTAGGATGTGAAAAACAACATGCTAATTATTAATATTAAACAAACATCATATATATATATATATATATATATATATATATATATATATATATATATATATATATTTCTAGTACATAAATTATATTAATTAGTTTACAATATTTTATTTCTAGTACTATTAATCTCTTTAGAATTCTTCTTCCCTATCTAATTAATCTACAAATTGTTTTAGTTCTTCACTAATCATGTTATTTATATGTGTTCCTATAGTCGATATATCTGACATAATCTTATAGATGCCATCACGGTGAAGTTGTTTCTTATTGTCTCGAGGTAATGACCCAATCCTTTAATAACAGCGATTAAAATTCATGATCATATGATCCTACGATGTCTCATGTTTTTCATCAGAAATAATCTCTCTTACGTGTAAGTGAGACTATTATTTTCCACTCAATGTAGGTTAGAGATTGTCATGAGAAATCTTTTGGCTAATGCAAACATAATATATCAGTCCTTATCTTGTGTTCAAAATAAGCAGTGACGAGTCACTTGTGACTGTATTGCAGAAAAGTCAATCGACAAACACGGCTATGACTTGATCAGGTGGCCTTGACTTTCTTACTCTTCCTGCTGCTTAATCCTACGTATATATATTAGTCAATCTTGCATTTGATCATGTTATGTTTATGATTGTTGAGGGCGGGCCTTGATGCCAAGGTTCGTCATATTGTGTTGTACCATTTGGTACGAGTGATACGTATCAGTTTAATAGGGGGCTATTCATAAACTGTCTTATACTACGTCGTATCAAGTGATATGGGGTTTAAACCGATTGATAATTGTCGGTTATTACCGATCAAGGACTCAGATTGCCCTATTTCAAATGATCTATTTGACTGTTTGAACTAGAGAAAAGGATTTTTAAATCCTTTCTTCTATTATAATTCTCCGCACAACATGCAAAGGTAAAGATAAAGGGGAAGATAGTAGCATCATTTGTACAGTTAGAAATTATCTAGTCCAACAATAAGACATTCTCAATTGTATTCAACAACCTACTTAGTCTAAAAACATGGTAGCGATGTGGATATCAGTACCTTAACCGATGATAATGGCGATGCTAGAGTTTTAATGGTTTCATTTACACAATTTGAGATAGTGCATGGATCGAGCAATATTTACACATGTCATCTAAGATTCAGATCATAGAGCTCAATGAGATACTAGTCGAGTTTATACACGAAAAGGAAAATGAAAGGTCGTGGATAATTTTAAGTAGATGTGACAAAGCCTACATGACATATATCTAAAATGAAGCTCGTCGTATTCACAACTGTCATATTATGGAGAATCTTACGACCAATTATAGTACGGTGATAATTGATTATACTTCTCTAAGTAATATTATAGTGATCGATCTTATGATACAAAGCAGCAGATCAGCAATGAAAATAGAACCTTGATCTATTACCTATAGAGTCTCATTATTCATTTTGATGATAAAATCAAGTAAATCCATTGATTGGTTATTTGATACATCTGAATCATATAGTTTAAGTTGTTTAAAATATAATTTAATAATTATAATTATTTTCTTGTAGATAATTTAATATTAAAGAAAGAAAGGTTAAGAATATACTACAAAGTTACTTTGCTAAGTCCAAAAAAGATGTGTTGCTAGTCTTTCATAATTTAGATTATTTTTATTAAAATTATACTAAATTTATATTTATTTTTAACTCAGGAATTTTAATTTAATTTTTTTAAAATTTTTGGAGCTATTTTTAGTAATTTTATCATACCATCAATATGCCTACTATCGTATAGTACATCAATATACTTCAGTACATATTATATTGGCTTATCATTATATTGGTGTGGACCATTAAGATAAACCTTGTTTATATTGGTGTGGACCATTAAGATAAACCTTGTTTGATACAATGGTAAGATTATTTCTTTACAATATGAAAGATCAAGGTTAGAATCATGAAAATATTTTTTTAAATATTTAGGATAAAATTATATATATTGATACTTCCCAAACAACATGAGCTTCTTGCGTACGCTTATTCTTTTGCTTATTGTTCCTTTATATGAAACAATCTTTCTGACCATCTGTAGCTATTCTGATGCAGTTTGCTTTCTTCTCGTTATTGAACACAAAACACAAAAATAGCCACAACAATTGGGGACCCATTCTTATTAATTGGGAAGGGTTTCCTTGGCGCTCACAACGTTCAAAGATTGCAGCTAATACATCCAAACAACGTTAAATGTTCATGCTTCGAAACATTTCCTCTTAGATTTGTCTACCAAGACTTGCGATATTGTATTTAGTGAGATGACATTGAAGTTGTGGACACTATAGTTAAATTACTTGTGATTGGAACAAGTGAGATCACATACCTCGTAACTTTATAAATCATTAATCTAAAATAATTAAGTCCGAATGAATCTCTTAGCACATTCATCAAGGCATTAGAAAAGTTATAAAGTCTGAATGAAACTTTATAACTTTTCTGCTTTTGATGTAGTACTAAAAAGAGCACTATAATCTTTCCTATTTAAAGATTTAAGGGCATAATGTCATTGTTCAGGACCATTTAAAAGCTTGACATCTTACCAAGGATTTAAGGTGCATGCAATGTCCAAGCCAACAGTAGCTACACATGTGATATATCCACTAGCTCTATTTATGAGTGGTCCTTTCATACTTAGCCTCTGACTCTAATACCATTTGTTATACTTTATATGATGGGATAATCGATCTATTAATTTTATTGAGTTTGAGTCACTAACATTTAAGCTCAAAATAATTATAGTACATCTATCAAGCTCGAGATAACATTTAAGCTCAAAATAATTATATTAAATTAGTGCCTACTCAATTGTATATTAAAAATAATTAATAATTAAAGGATTAGAAAAAGTGACAAATAAAAATGATTAAATCCAACAGTTGTAGAAGGGCTTTATGGTTCTTTAATATCTAGGAACATAATATTGTTTCTTGAAACTTTAATAAGTTAGATTGTAGCCAAGAAATATAATACAGATACTAATGGATGTTAGAATCCTTTTAAAGAAATAAGTCATAATTAATAGTACCCTTTTAAGTACTAGAGAAGATGTCCAATGATTGTGCATAAATTTAGATGCCCGATTAAAAGTGAGCTTGTGTATAAATTTAGATAACTTGTTCATTGCATATGCCAAATATTGTGCAAGACTACATCACTGGGATTAGCACTATTAAATAAGTTTAAAAAACACTTATAGAGTTTGACATAATGATAGTATTGGTTTTAAACATTTGGATACTTATATTGATGTATTGAACACAAAGAATATAGCTAAGGATCCAAAATTTGTTGAATCTTGGTTTTTGATGATGAAATCAATTGATAAATTGTTTGATCTAATCTATATATTGAGAAAAGTGTACAGGATTAATTACAATAGCGGTAAGCAAATGTTGTGTGGAGTCAAAAACGAGATTTCGTTGGGAGTTCGAGAGTTCGTTAGAAGTTCGGACGTTCATTGGAAATTCTACCGAAACCAACCAAGAAGTCTAGGAGCTTGCCAAAGAAGCTCATCGGAACTCACCAAGAAGATCGTCATGAAGTTCAGGAGCTTGCCGGAAGTCCGCTGGAACATTACTGAGAGATCGTCGGAAGTTCGTCGAACAATCACCGGAAGCTTACCGGAAGAACAATTGACGTATCAAAACTAGAATGCTTTGTTAAATGTCTTAATTATCGTAGTTAGATCATAATTTGAGTTAGGATTCAGAGGTGATCTCACTAACTCAATTAGGGGCCAACTAGGCTCTTAACAAGGCTGAAATTGGGCCGGATTGAATAGCCCATTTAGCACCTAAAATCACTGCTAGTAGTGGCACTGCTTGGGACTCGGTCTCCCAGGTGTTCTGGGTGGTGGTACTGCTAATAGTTAATGTAGGCGGTAGTACCACCTAATAATGGCGGTGGTACCACTAGTACCCAAAAATCCGGGGATGTTATACTTTTTGGCTACGATTCTGAAGCCATTGGGGCCTATAAATACCTTACTTTTCTATATGAAAGATAACGAAAGTGTTAACATAATCTTGAATTCCTAGGGTATTAAAGTATTGTAAAAGTAAAAAGAGTCCTCCCCTCCCTCTCTTAGCTTTGTAACCATCCAAGAAAGAGGAGTGAAGCTTGTAAGGGTTATCTCCTAAATCTAGTAAAAGAAGAAAGAGCTGTAAAAGGTGGTTGGTCTTCGCCTATTAAAGGAAGACCATTAGTGGACGTCGATGACCTCGACGGAGGAGGAATCGGAAGTGGATGTAGGTCACAATGACTGAAACACTCTAAATTCTGGTTTGCATTTCTATTTGAGCAATTTACATTATTGCAAACTTCCTTAACTTTCTCTTTACACTCTTACAAATGCTTTCAAGTTTAATATCTTTCTGAAACGGATTTAATCGAAACAAATATCAATGATTTTTCCACTGCACTAATTCACCCCCCTCTCTTAGTGCCGCACTTGATCCTAACAATTGGTATCAGAGCATGGTCACTCTCATTTGGTTTGAAACCCAAGAGAGATGACATTTACCGACAATCAAGAGGGTCATTCAATTACATGTCTTCCCATATTCAATGGGACGGATTACATATATTGAAAGACTAGAATGAGGATTTTTCCAATTTAATGGATTTTGAGTTATAGAATCTTGCGAAAAATGACTTTTAAAAGTCTTCTCTTCTAATAAGTGATTGGAATGAGTTAGAGAAAAAGACTTTTGCTTTAAATGCCAAGGATATGAATGTCTTATTTTATGCTTTAGGTAAAAACGAGTTCAATCGAGTGTTTATTTGTAAAATGGCTTTCGATATTTGACACACAGTAGAGTAAAGGAGTCGAAAATTAATCTTTTAGTCTATACTTATGAGTTGTTTTGGATGAAACTGAGTGAGACCATTGGTGACATGTACACCCGATTTACGGATGTCGTCAATGGTCTAAAAGGACTTGGTAAAAGTTTTTTTAATTTCAAACTTATTAATAAAATCTTGAGATCCCTTCCAAAGAGTTGGGATCCTAAAGTAACTACTATTTAAGAAGCAAAGGATTTAAATAACTTCCCTCTCGAAGAATTTATCGGGTCACTAATGACATTTGAGATGACTTGTAATGCTTATGAAGAGCTTAAGAATAACCTTCCAAAGAACAGGAAGAATATGACACTAAGAACTCATGAAGATCACTTGAAAAAAAAATTTAAGTGATAAGAACTATGATGAAGACTTGGCACTCTTGTCAAGAAAGTTCAAAAAATTCATAAAAAGGAATAATTTAAAAATAACACTAAAAATTAAATTGAACCTAAGAAAGAACAAGTTATATGCTACGAATGTAAGAAGTCGAGACATTTCAAAAGTGAATATCCCCAAGTAAAGTAGAAGCAACCAAAGAAGAAGAAGGCCCTTAGAGCAACTTGGGACGACTCAAGTGTATCCAAAGAAGAGGAGCCAACTAACACAGAGCAAGTTGCTCACTACGCGCTAATGGCTATCAAAGATAAGGTAAGCGGTTCATTAGATGTAAATTTATCTTTTGATGAATTACTAAGTACTTTTCATGATTTATTCGATGAATGTAAATTAGTTAGTAGAAAATATAAAATTTTAAAAAAAGTGCATGCTTCTCTCGTTAGTGATTTTGATAGATTAAAAATTGAACATAATGATGGTTTAGCTCCTTGCACAAAACGTGATGAATTAGAAACACTTAAAACGAAAAATTTACAACTACATGAAACCTTAGAAAAATTTAAAATATGTAGCAAATCCTTTAACATGATTCTTGCAAGCAAAAATCATGTTAATAGAAGAGATGGAATCAACTTTGTGAGTACACGTAAAAATCCAACCATTTTTGTTAAAGGTCCAACCTTGCATGTTTCACCTCGAAACAAATGTAACTTTTGTTGCAAATTTGGATATGTTGCTTATCAATGTCTGTTTAAGAGATGTAGTCCACACAAATTGATTTGAGTTTCTAAAGGAACCATAAAAAACTCCATGCAAAATGATAAATTAAGCCGATCGATTTGAGGCACCCAAGGTCAATTGGGTACCTAAAAATCATCTTTTTTTGTAGAAATATTTACCATCACAAGCTAGGAGCAAGAGATGGTACCTTGATAGTGGATGCTCAACGTTTATGACTGAAGATCCAAAATAACTCATAAAGCTCTTTAGCCAAAATAACAAAGAAAGATAATTAGAATTAAAATTATCAGTTAGAAAGTGATACTTACATTCCATAAGATTATGTTTGATGACTTGATGATGTAATGATTATTTAAAATCTTATATGATAAACACTTAATCATGATCTCTAAATATTTAAAACTTGAGAATTCTTTATGCATGAGTTCCTTTATCACAGTTTTCAGATTTATGGATTTCTCGACATTTGAAAATTGAGTGTTCATTCACTATTATTTCTTCTCATTACAAAAAGGGAAATCTGATTCATGCAACATTGGTATGATTGGTCTTTTATGAATTGATAATTTCAATAAAAGTTCTTCCTCCCATTTACAAAAAATGAACTTCATTTTGACTTGATATGATATTTATGCAAATAAGCATTCGCACCATAAAATGATTATGATCTTGCTTAAAAGAGTAGGCAAAAATTTTTGCCTATTGAGAAGCAATGATGCTAGATGAAGAAAAACGATAAGTTAAAGAAAATAGTGCACCAACGGTGGCACCGTCAGACTGGCGATAGCACTGCCAATAGGCACTGGTTGTAGGTGAAAAGGCTCTTACGACCGACGGTAGAACCAACCCCAAGCCCTCCTACATCCCTTCCCCAACCCCTCTCCACCCCTCATTCTCTTTGCACCTCCTCTAGAAACTCAAGGAAACCCTTTTCTTCTTCAAATATAAGGATCAATCTCAAGAAGATCATCACAAGGGTAATTCTCAAACCTTTTCTCTCAATTCATTGATAGATCTTACCTCTTATATGTAGCTCTCTCATTAATTATGTGTGTAGTCTCATCGCATCTAGAAGATCCTCAAGGGACAAAGGAAAGAGGAGAGTAGATGAAACCTATGACTTCCTACTCTTTGATTCTCCTCAACATGCCCTTAAATTTCTAACCATAGAGTCTAGAAATATTCATAAGGGGAAATATATAGATTTAGAGGAATTAAGCAATTTGGAACCAATTTAATAGTTTGCTAATCTAGATATCTTCCCAATCCGTCAAATAAATGAACCTATCTTTCCTAGACTTGTTAGATTATTTTATAACAAATGTGGATGAACATGATAGGGTCTCCACTTATCTCCTAGCATATTATATACCCATTATGGATAGCGTAATTTACAACCTCATAGGAATTACTAAAAAATGGAGAGGTTGTTACGTTAGAGGACAATGAGACAAAGAATCAGTTGGGATCACTTATTCTGATGCCTTAGATACAATCTTTAGTAATTTGAACTTGTCTATTCCTTTAAAAAGCTGTGAACATTTACTACCCTTCGATACCAAATTATTTCATCACATCTTGATAAGTATTATACTCCCAAAATAATATCATCATGATGAAGTTAGCCAAATAGAGTTAGGTACAATGTATTGGATTATGAAGGGACATGACAATTGTTTTAGTTACCTAATACAGTAAAACATAGTTAGACTATTGAAAAAAGACATAATGCTTCTATATGGTGGCCTGATCACTAGACTAATCCATGCTTGTGACATAGTCATTCCACTTGATGAAGAAATAATAAAACTAGATAGATTCAACATCATAAATAGAAACCTACTAAGAAGATTAAGATGTATTATCAGAAATAGGATATGGACTAGATTAACTAGAAGGACTGACCTCCCCCAACCTGATCAAGAACCTAAAACACTAATATTTAGGGGAAATCAATCTCCTCTTACTGGTCCTTATGAGGCAACACCTCCATCAGAACAAGCACCCTTCTCATTTGCTGATCTAATACTGACTCGACTAGAGCAAATTGAACTACATCAAGATCAAATCTTAACCGAGATACAGTAAATTCGTCGGCAGCTGAATACTTTGTTTAGGCATTTTGATTTACCACCTCATGAATAAGTTATGTATTTTCTTTTGCTGATAAAAGGAGTAGAGAACTAAAAAGTACCATGATGAGTTGTACTTCTTGATATAACCTTTGACGTCATGTGTTTTTTTTTGTGCTTCATGATGATGGTTTAATGCTTGAATTACTCTAAGAATTAAACTTGATAAATCTTTTGAATGCATATATTCCTTGATACATTATTTGAATTTCTCATTTTTCTTTTTTTAAATCAAGAAAATTTTTTTCTTTAAACAGGGGGGGTTTCGACTTTTGGTATTTACAACTTGATATATTACCTCTCATATGATGATCATTTGCGAAATTAAGGATGTTAAATTGTCCGAATATATGAGTTTGTTGTATTTCTTTTCCGGACTATCTTTCTTTTAATGTATTTCATGAATGGAGCTTTCATGAATTTATTTCATTGGTATCAAGTTTACTCCATACCCTTGCTCCAACACGTAATGATATTTGATACATTGACAAATGCGTCTTTCACAGATTTCACTCTTATGAATTTTTAATGAGAAATAGATTTGATTTATGAAGTCATATTCAAGGATTTTTGATCCTTTAATGCTTCTTCCTTCATGAAAGAATGTTTATAAATTTTTAAGTGTGAAATGATCACTTCAAGAATGACGATTTGATGAAGTGTATAACTGATTTGATTTATGGTTGATACACTTGATCCTTTTCAATGTTAAAGTTGAAGCATGATTTAATGAAACTCATTTACTGTTTTGAATTTGACTTGGTTCACATCCTTTCATGAATTTGGGTCTTTATGGATTCTTTCCTTACCTTTCTTTCTTTTCTTGTTCTTATGACAAAGGAAGAAAGAAACTTGCATAATTAAAGAAGAACCAAAAAGAGTAAAAATGATTATCATGCAAAGTTTTACTTATCTTCATTGCTTGGTTACATTATTGTGAAGCTTGCTTGAATTTTTACTACACTTGCATTGTTGAATTATTCTCCTTTTTGTTGATGATAAAGGGGGAGAAATGTGGCAAATTGATGATAAATTGGCATATCTTAAATAAATGCATTGTATCATAAACGCTTGAATGTCTTGCGAATGCTTGAAATATGATTAAACATGATTGGTATCATCAAATACGTACTTGAAAAATATGTATCAAAATGTTTGCTTGAAACATAGTGAAATGTGGCATGATGACTTATAAATATATTATTCCTAGTATCATGCTTGAAGTCGTATCATTTTGATAAATATCTTTCATTATGATAAGGTATCATGAGCTTAACTTGCTATTTACAATTGATATCTTGCCATGGAATGGTGAATTGTCATCTTGCTAAATTTTATATTTGAAATTCATATCATATTTGAAAATGATGATTATTTATTGGACTTGAAAATGAATGTCATACCTTGATATTATTTTTATTGACAAATACGTGGTATCATATTTAGAATTGGTAAATCATGATAAGCATCATGATGTGCATGTTGATAAGTTTAAATGAAAATAACCTATCAGTTTGATGTTTGAATTCAAAGGTCTTGAATTCAAGAATATTTTTTATCAAGAATGGCATATAGATAGGGGGGGTTAAATTTAACTCCATCATCAATTAATTGTCATCATCAAAAAGGGGGAGATTGTTGAATCTCAGATTTTGATGATGAAATCAATTGATAAACTGTTTGATCTAATCTATATGTTGAGAAAAGTGTGCATGATTAACTATGATAGCAGTAAGACATAAAACAAATATTGTGCCGAAGTCAAGATCAAGATTTCGTTGGGAGTTCAAGAGTTCGTCAGAATTCCGGACGTTCGTCGGAAGTTCTCTTGGAACTAACCGAGAAGTCCAAGAGCTTGCCAAAGAAGCTCATCAGAACTTGTCAAAAAGATTGTCGTGAAGTCCAGGAGCTTGTCGGAAGTCCACTGGAACATTGCTGAGAGATCGTCGGAAGTTCCCTGAAAGATCACCGAAAGCTTGCCAGAAGAACAATTGACGTACCGGAACTAGAATACTTTGTTAAATGTCTTAATTATCATAGTTAGACTATAATTTGAGTTAGAATTAGGAGGTGATCCTACTAACTCAATTAGGGGCCAACTGGGCTCTTAATAGGGCTGAAATTGGGCCGGATTGAATAGCCCATTCAGCACCTGAAATCACAATCGATGGTGGTACCGCTTGGGACTCAGTCTCCCAAGTGTTTTGGGCGGTGATACCGCCCTTGTCAGGCAGTGGTACCATCAATAGTTAATGTTGTCAAGCAGTGGTACTGCCCAAACTGAGTGGTGGTACCACCCAGTGTCAGTCTGTAGGTGGTAGTACTGCCCAATAATGGTGGTGGTACCATCAGCATCCCAAAATCCAGGGAAGTGACACTTTTTGGCTCCAATTCTGAAGTCATTGGGGCTTATAAATACCCTACCCTTTTCTACATGAAAGACAATGAAAGTGTTAACATAATCTTGAATTCCTAGGGTGTTAGAGTGTTGTAAAAGTGAGAAGAGTCCTCCCCTCCCCCTCTAAGCTTTGTAACCATCCAAGAAAGAGGAGTGAGGCTTGTAAGGGTTATCTCCTAAACTCGATAAAAGGAGAAAGAGCTGTAAAAGGTCGTTGGTCTTCGCCTATTGAAGGAATATCATTAGTGAACACCGGTAACCTCGACGGAGGAGGAATCAAAAGTAGATATAGGTCACAATGACCGACCACTTTAAATTCTAGTTTGCATTTCTATTTGAGTAATTTACATTAGTGCAAACTTCCTTTAACTTTCTCTTTACACTCTTACAAACGCTTTCAAGTTTAATATCTTTCTGAAACGGATTTAATCGAAATGAATATCAACGATTTTTTCACTATACTAATTCACCCCCTCTTAATGTCGCTCTTGATCCTAACAAAATCTTTGATAGATTACTTATTATCGAGCTATTAAAAAATTGATTAATTATTATGAGTTTATTGCCATTAATAATTAAGTCATTCATGAAGAAAAGTAAAAACAATATGATGCCCCAATGAAAATAAATGATTAATGAATTGTGAAAAACAATTGTGAGTAAATGTATCTGAAGTTGATGATACAAGTAAGAGGAATGTACTTGAGACTCAAAAAAGACTTGTGTAACTTACAAATATGTTGATGAAGATTAAAAACAACAAAGCCAAGAAATTAACTCATCAATATATTTTCAAAAATATGATTATGAAGAAAAACATTATTCATGTCTAACTATCAAAATCCCTAATTGTTGCATAAGGAAAGATATAAAATAATATGAATTATTATTGGCTTTACAAATAAACTAAAAGTATCATGACAATCTAAGTTGGGATGATAATGAATCTCATTGCAACAAGTCTTGTTTTATGCTTATTAATAGATCCATCGAGATTTTGTTTCATATAAATGTTAAGATCATAAAAGCACTAGGAGGGGGAGTGAACTAGTACTTTCAAAAAATTTTGGTTTGAAAGTTTGATTAATAAATCCATATAAAAAATGTGATTAATAAAAAGTACAAGTAAGGATTACTTAGAGTAAATTAAGGGAAAAGAAGAAATACAAACCAAATTTGTAGTGATTTGGTCTTCCTGACCTACGTCCACTTCCGATTCCTTTTCCTTCAAGGTCACCGGTTTTCACTACCGATCGTTTTTCAATGATCAACTACCCTTATTATAATTCTTTCTCCTTTTCACATGTTCAGGAGAGAACCCTTATACCCCTTTTTACAAAAGACCTCTCACCTCCCTTAGAATAACTTCTAGACTTAAGAAGGAAGAGACTCAATATTTTTCAAGAGTTTACAATACTTTAGAATCATAAGCTTTCCATACTATTGCAAGCAAGTATGAGAGGGATATTTATAGGCCCCAAATGACTTAAAAAATGGAGTCAAAAATTTAAATCCCCGGGTTTTTGGGGTACTGATTATACCATCGCCTGATAGCTTAAGCATTGACGGTACCACTGTCTACCTGGATGGTACCACCACCTAACATAGTCTAGGAGACTATGTCCTGGCGGTTCCACCACTTGACATTAGGCGGTACCACCATCAGATTTTTTAGAGAACTACATGTCATACTTTCCAGCTCACAAGTAGTATCACCGCCTGGCCTAGTGGTGCCACTACCTAGCTTGGTGGTGCCACTGCTTGGCCTAGCGGTGCCATCGCCTAGCCCTTTCTCAAGTCATTGAATTGGCTTTCCAATAGGCCCAATTCAACCCTGATTCAAGCCCAATGAGCTCGTAGTTAAGTTGGCATGGTTACACCTAAATTCAACTCAATTAAACTCTAAACTACTTCGATCAAGACATAACAACTATAAATCATGAAGCCTACATTGTCTGACATGTTATTAGTTCATCTGGTACTTCATTCAAACTTTTGGCGTGTCATCCTTTCCTTTGGTGTATTGCTCGATCCATTGACATGTTGACCTCCGCAACATCCGATCTTGGCGTAATGCTCGATCCTTCTAGCCTGATGCTTGATCTCTGATATGATCCACTTCAGCCCAACATCTGATTCTCCTACTTTAATTGATTTGCCTTTTTATGATCGAAGTTTGTCTTACGTCACTTTTCTCAAATGCTTATTAGTTCACAAACTCATCAATTGATTTCATTATCAAAATATGGGATTAACAATCTCTCCCTTTTTTATGATGATAATCAATTGATGATAGTGTTTTAACTAAACTCCCCCTGTCTATAAGCCATATTGAAATAAACTCAAATTCAGAAAATGATAATTTTCTAATGCTAGTCTTTGAATTCAAGTTGAAACAATTTTAATCATAATGACTTTCTTTGTGATATATCATAGTATACATCATATGCATAGTTAAAATATCATTTCATACATCATAATATCAAATCATGAGTTAAGATATCATTGCACGCATAATTCCAAATCATCAAGGTACATCATAATTTCAAAACATGAGTTAAGATATTATTGCATGCATAATTTCAAATCATCAAAATTTTAAATCATCAAAGAGTACAGTCAACTTCTCTCCTTTTGTCATCGACAAAAAAGAGAAATATGTAAGTTTTTACTTCTCTTTGAAATGTGCAAGTTAGCAAGTTTTTGCTTCTCTTTGAAATGTGCAAGCTAGTAAGTTTTTTCTTCTCTTTAAGATATGCAAGCTACTATTTCTCTTCCCCCTTTATCATTATCAAAATGAAGGGAAGGATACAATGGTGCAATTTTTCTCTCTTTACATCAATGTTCTAATTATGACATGAAAAATATCAAAGATATGTTCAAATAATGAGAGATCAATTAAAAGAGACATGAAGTAAATCTCAAGTCATGGATACCAAAAGATGATGATTTATTTTGACAAATCTCTTTTTTTATAAATAACAAAAAGAAAGAATCATAGGAGATCAAATAGTAAACGATCTTGATTCATACAAAAGAAATATCAAGTCATGAATACCGAGAAATTAAGATAATGATCCATTTGAATCTAAAAAAAATCATATGAGAAGAATTCATGCGTTTGAAAGATTTAACATGTCTAATTCTCTTTTAATAAAATCAAATTGTTCCTCATTCAATGGTTTAGTGAAAATATTTACTAATTGATATTTTGTATTAATAAAATCTGAAGATATATCATGATTGTTAACATGATCTATAATAAAATGATGTCGAATATCAATATGTTTACTCCTAGAGTGTTGAATGTGGTTTTTCGTTAAACAAATTATACTAGTATTATCATATTTTATTGGGATGTTTTTCAAGTAAAGTTCATAGTCTTCTAAAGTATTTTTCATCTAAATTACTTATGCACAGCATGCACTTGTCACTATATATTCAGCCTCGATTGTAGATAATACAACAAAATTTTATTTTTTAAAAGGCTAAGAAACAAGTGCATGACCTAGAAGTTGACATGTTCCAAATGTACTTTTTATATCTATTCTACATTCTGCAAAGTTATTAGATTTAGGATATCATAATCCTAGAGATGATGTTTCTTTTAGGTACATAAAAATTCTTTTTACTGCTTTAAAGTGAGATTATTTGGGATTGGATTGAAATGTCGCACAAAGCTTAACACTAAACTTTTAGGACTATTTCAACACTAAGAGAGAGAGGAGGGGGGGATTAGTGCTTTCATAAAAATCACGTTGATTAAAAAATATCGTTCGATCAAACTCGTATCAGAAAGATGTTTAACTTACAACATGTATAAAAGTAGTGAGCAAGCAAATAAGTAAATAATTTGAATAAAATGAAAAGTAGAATAGAAATGAAAATCGATTTATAGTGGTTCGATCGTCCTAATCTACGTCCACTCCCGATTTCTCATTACTTGATGTCATCGGCTTTCACTACCGATCTTCTTTCAATGGGTAAAGATCAAATATCCTCTTACAACTCTTTTTCCTTTTCACAAGCTTAGGAGAGAACCTATACACCCCTCTTTTATAAGTGATCCTTACACCCTCTCTTAGAACAACCTCTAAGCTCAAGAAGGAGGGATTCAACTTTCTAACAGAGTTTTCACACTCTAAATCACAAGTTTTTGTTCACTTTTCTTGCCAACTCAAGCAAGAATAACTGGGGTATTTATAAACCCCAAATGACTTCAAAAATGGAGCAAAAAAAGGTCTCATCCCGTGTTTTCGAGGTTCTGGCGATACCACCGCCTGCTAGGCTAACAACTATGGTACCATCGCCTAGTTTGGACAGTACCATCACCTTCCAAACTGATATTGGATGGCACCACCACCCAGTCTAGTGTTACCATCACCTAGTATGGCGGTACCACCGCTTGACACAATCATGAAAACTATGTCTGGGTGATACCACCACTTGACATAGTCTGAGAGACTATGTTTGGGGGTACCACCACCTATTCTGGCGGTGCCACCGTGTGACCAATTTATAGGTCATTGAATGGGCCTCCTAATGGGCCAACTTAGCCTTAAATCAAGCCCAATGGGCTCATAATTGAGTTAGCCTGGTTACACCCGAAACTAACTCAATTAGACCTAGACTACTTTGATATAGACATACATGATTATAAGCGTGAATCCTATGTTGTCTGGTATGTCATTGGTTTATTTGGCCCTTCGTCCGATCCGTCAGCATATTGTCCAATCGACATGTTGACCTCCCACAACGTCTTATCTCCTTGGCGTAATATCTGATCCTTCAACCCGATGCCCATACTCATGACATAAAGTCCAATCTTCTGACATGTTTCACTCTGTCCCAACATTTGATTCTTCCTGCTTCAATTCCATGATCGAAGTTAGTCCTACATCACTTAAACACTGAGTAGATCATAACTTCATCAATTGATTTTATTATCAAAATTTGAGATTCAACAATCTCTCTCTTTTTGATGATGCCAACTAATTATTGATGGAGTTTAAGCTAAACTCTCCCTATCAATATGTCATATCGAAATAAAATTTGAATATAGAAAATCATTATATGCATCATGAGTATTGAAAGAACTAATTGATCATATTATTGCATGTATTATTCCAAATCATCATACATAATTTCAAAATATAAAGTTACATTATATCATGCGTGATCATCATCATAACTTCTCCCCCTTTGTCATCAACAAAAAGAAGAAAAGTGCAACTAGCAAAATTTTAAAATAAGCATGCTAGTAAGTTAGCAAGTTTTACTTCGCTTTTGAATATACAAGCTGCAAGTTTTTAATCACTATAGAACATGTAAGCTAGCAAGTTTTTGAGATGCGCAAGCTAACACTTTTGATTCTCTTGAGATATGTAAGCTAATAACTTTTGTTTCTCTTTTGATATGTGTAAGCTAGCAATTCTTTGCTTCACTTGAGATATGTAAGTTTTAGTAATTCTTGCTTCTCTTGAAATGTGCAAGTTAGTAATTCTTGCTTCTCTTTTGAGGTGTGCAAGCTGGCAATTCTTTACTTCTCTTGAGATGTGGAAGTTTAGCAATTTTTTCTTCTTCTTGAAGTGTGCAAGCTTCCAATTCTTTCTCCCCCTTTATCATTGTCAAAAAGAAGAGAATAATATAATATTATAATTCTTTTCCCTTTATATTAATTTTCAAATCATAATAAAAAAAGATATACAAAATAAATCAATTTGATGATGAGGTATATAATTTATGAGTACAAGGGAGTCAAATGAAAATCATGACATGAAACATATTAATATCAAATCATGAATATGAAAAGACATGATTTATTTTAATAAATATCCTCTTAAATAACTAAAAAAAATCTTACGAGATCAAATAGTAAAGATCTTCAAAAGAAATTTCAAGTGATAAATTCCAAGAAATCAAGAGAAAAATTATGATTCATTTGGATAAATATTCTCTTTAGTAAATAACAAATAGAATCATAGGAGATCAAATTAGATATCTTGATTCACATAACAAAAATTTCAAGTTATAAATATCAAGATCATGGTTTATTTGCATAAGTCTCCTCTTTAGTAAATGATAAAAAGAAGAAATCATAGAAGGTAAAAAAAATTTTGATTCCCATAAAAGATATCTTAAGTCAAGAAATCAAGAGATTTGATTCCCATAAAAGATATTTTATGTCAAAACCATGCATCATGTTTAATACCAAAAAATAAGATTTATCACAAAAATTATCAAGATCAATAACCATTAACTAATAAAACATCTTTAATCAAAAGATTTGTTGCCAATAATTCTAATTTCAATAATTTTTCTCTTATTATTATTATTTCGGCTAGTGAGCTTTGTGAAGTGTTTTGGATCTCCGGTCATATGCATTGAGCATCCACTATCAAAATTTTAACTTTTGCTCCTAGCTTTCAATTGTAGACATTTTTACAAGAAATGTGGGTTTGCTATAGGTACCCATTTGACTTTGGGTTCGTCATGTTTAGATCTACCTATCTTGTCTTTAGGCATAAAGTTATTTATAGTTCCTTTAGGAGCCCAAACTAATTTATGTGAGTCATAATTTTTGAATAAAGATTTATAAGCAAAATGACCACATCTACCATAAAAATTACATTTAATCTTAGGGAAAACATGTAATGTTAGTCCTTTAATAAATAAAGTCAGTTTTTGTTGAGTGTTGCTACTAATAAAATCGATTCCTACTTTTCTATGTATATGATCTTTGTTAGCAAAGATCATGTCTAATGATTTGCTACCAATTTTAAATTTTTCTAATGTTTTTCGTAATAGCAAAATTTTCTTTTTATATAAATCTAATTCTTCATATTGAGTACACAAGGTTAACATGTAATTATCATGCTCATTTTTTAATTTTTTAAATTTACTAGAAAGAAAAGCATGATCCTTTTTTAGCATTTTATATTTCTTACTAACTAATTTAAAATCATCAAACAACTCATGGAATGCATAAGTAATTCATTGTAAAATAATGGGGTTTTGGTTGAGTCATTTACCTCGTTGTTGAGAGCCATCAAAACGTAATTCGTCATTTTGTCTTCATCGGTTTGTTCCTTGTCTTCGGATGCACTTCATTTATCCTATGTTACCTTGAATGCTTTCTTCTTCTTTGGCAACTTCTTCTATAGTTTTGTACACTCATTTTTGGAGTGCCTCGGCTTCTTGCATTCATAGTTAGTGGTTGTATCTTTTTTTAGTTCATTTTTAGATTATTGTTTTATAAACTTTTTAAATTTTATTGTGAGGACTTCAAAGTCATCATCATCACTTGAGCTTTCGCTCGAGTGGTCTTCTTTTCTTCTAAGTATCACATCTTTCCTATTCTTTCGAATGTTGTTCTTATGTTCGTTATGTATCATACAAAATATTTCATAGGTCATTAATGACCCTATGAGTTCTTCAAGAGGAAAACAATTGAAGTCTTTTGCTTCTTGAATAGTAGTTACTTTCATATCCCATTTTTTGGAAGGGATCGTAAAATTTTATTAACAAGTTAAATGTTAGAAAAGCTTTTACCAAGTGCTTTCAAACCATTAATGACATTGGTAAAATGGGTGTACATGTCTCCAATGGTTTCACTTGGTTTCATTCGAAATAATTCAAAACTATATATCAAAAGATTGATGTTAGACTTTTTAACTCTACTTGTGCCTTCATGTGTAACTTTGAATGTATGCCAAATATTATGTATAGTTTCACATATAGTCATATGCAGTTTCACATATAGAAACATGATTAAATTTATTTTTATCTAAAGTGAAAAATAAAACATTCATAGCTTTAATATTTAAGAAAAATAATTTTTTCTCAAAGTCTTTCATTCATTCATAGGTTTAGAAGGTGTTTGAAAATCATATTTGATAATATTCCATAATCAAGGTTCATCGAAGCTAAGAAAACTCTCATTCATATTTTTCAATACATGTAGTTCATCCTATTAAACATAAGAGGATGAGTGATAGAGTATCCCTCTAGATTATCAATAAAAGTCATTCTCTTGAGTGTTAAACCAATCAAGAAAAACTTGGCTCTGATACCAACTATTACGACCATTTCGGCACTAGGGGGTGTGAATTAGTACATTTGTAAAAATTACGTCGATTAGAAAATATTATTTGATTAAACCCGTATCAGAAAGATGTTTAACTTACAATATACGTAAAAGTAGTAAGCAAGTAAATCAGTAAGCAATATGAATGAAATGAAAAGTAGAACAGAAATATAAATCGATTTATAATGGTTCTGTCATTCCGACCTACGTCCACTCCCAATTTCTCTTCACTTGAGGCCATTGGCTTTTACTATTGATTTTCTTTTAACAGTCGAAGATCAATTACCCTCTTACAACTCTTTCTCCTTTTCATAGGCTCAGGAGAGAACTTATACATCTTTCTTTCACAAGTGATCCTCACACCCTCTCTTAGAACAACCTCTAAGCTCAGGGAGGAGGGACTCAACTTTCTAGCAAAGTTTTCACACTCTAAACCATAAGTTTTTGTTCACTTTTCTTACTAACTCAAGGAAGAATAACTGAGATATTTATAGACCCCAAACAACTTTAAAAATAGAGCAAAAAAAGGTCTTATCTTAGGTTTTCGAGGTCCTAGCAGTACCACTGCCTACCGGGTTGACAACTAGCGATACCACCACCTGCTACACTAACACTAGGCGATACCATTGCTCAGTCTAGTGGTACCACCATAGATATAGTCTAGAAGGCTATACTTAGGCGGTACCATCGCCTAACACTAGTGGTACCACCACCTAACACTAGTGGTACCACCGCTTAACACAATTTAAGAGACTATGTTTGGGCAATACCACCATCTATTCTAGCGGTGCCACTGCCTAATCTATCTAGGGTCACTGAATGAGCCTCCCAATGGGCCCAACTCAATCTCAAATCAAGCCCAATGGGCCCCTAATTGAGTTAGCTTGGTCACATCCAAAACTAGCTCAATTAGACTATTTTAGTCTAGACACACATGATTATAAGCATGAATCCTATATTGTCTGACATGTCATTAGCTCATTCGGTGCTTCGTCCGATCCTTCAATGCTTTATTCGATCCTTCGGCTTATTGCCCAATCGGTATGTTGACCTCCCACAATATCCTATCTCCTTGGCACAATATCTGATCCTTCGGCCCAATGCCCATACTCATAGTATAAAGTCCTTCCGACATATTGACCAGTCCTTCGGCTCGATGCTCAATCTTCTGATATGTTCCACTCTATCATAATGTTTTATTCTTTTTGCTTCAATTGATTTGTCTTTCCATGATCGAAGTTCATGGAAGTTAGTCTTACATCATTTAAACACTGATTAGATCATAACTTCATCAATTAATTTCATCATCAAATTCTGAGATTCAACATAAACATTATATCAGGTCTAGTTGTAGTAAGGTATAGTAAGCTACCTATCATACCTCTATAATTCTCTTGATCAAAGGATTCTCCTTCATTATCCATATCTAATTTGGTAAAAGGGTTCATTGGTGTATCAATAGCCTTAGCACTATCCAAGTGATACCATTTTAGTATATCCAAAGCATACAGACTAATAAAAGTTTCATCATTTAGTTGCTTAATTTACAATTCTAAAAAAAATATCAATTTACTCATTAAACTCATTTCAAATTCTTAACTCATACTTTTGGCCAATGATTTACCTAAAGATTCATTTGCAGAACCAAAACTAATATCATCAACATAAATTTGAATAAAAAAATTATTTTAAAAATATTTAATAAATAATGTGGTATCGATCTTGCTTTTTGAAAAATTATAAATAATTTAAAAGATTTATGACTAAAGATTTTTTTCATAGAAAGAATATATCAACTATAACGAAACCTTAAAAGAACTTGTTGAGAATTGTCATGACATTTTGTAACTCATTATGATCTTAAGTTGCATTATATGAATATGAAAATAACTTTTCTAAAATCTAGATAAAAGAAATTTATATGAGTCAACCTAAATGATTAGCAAAGAAAGAAAAGAAAAAATTTTGATTTATAAATTAAAAATATATATTTATAAGATTAAACAAGCTTCTAACAATGATATATAAAGCTTAATGAAACTATTACTTTCTTTAGATTTATGTAAAATATTATTCATTAGTGTTTATATTTGAAGGTTAATGAGGGTAATTTTTTTATATTGATCTTATATATAGATAATGTTTTGCTTGCCAATAGTATTCTTGGATCATTATATGAAATTAATATAAGAACTTTAAGATGTTGATATGAATAAAATAAATTATCTTATTGATATAGATATATTTATGGTATCTCAAAAATTGCTAAGACTATTTCAGAAAGGGTATATTAATCGAATTTTAAAGAGATTTTGTATCCAGCTTTATCCAACCAATGTCAAATGTTAAAAAAATATCAATCAAAGCTAGCATTGACTTGGAAAAGAATCAAATAAAAGAAAATATTATTTTGTATATACATAATTAAAAGTCTATTATATACTCAAGTATATGCTAGACCAGATATCAATTTTAAAATTGAAATACTAGATAGATATTGGAGTTAGTTTGAAATAAAATATTAGAAAGCTAGAAAAAAAAAAGATATTTTTAAGGGATGAAGAATTATATACTTGCATTCAAGAAATCAGATCTACTTAAAATTATGATATTTTTATATGTTGATTCTATAAATTTTCTCGGTATTAGGATACTCACATTATGATTTATATTTATATTAGCAAGAGGGATAATTTACAAAAAAAATATAAAATAATATATTATTATATTATTGATAATATAAGCTAATTTCATGTTAAAATTTGAGGCTACTAATCAAGCTTTATTACTATAAAATTTTGTTTGGTGTGGTTTGATTCAATTATTAAGTTGTCAAAAATATTTTATGGCATACTATAATAATTCTCTTCTCTAAGAATGATAATTATTCTAGCAATTTTTAGTATATCGATATAGAGTACTTGATGGTTAGAAAAAAAGTCCGCAAATAATTAGTATCAATTAAGAACTTAAGTTCTACTATATTGATTATTGATCCATTTACTAAGGCCTTACAACCTAAGATATTTAAAAGAATATATTCTTTTAATTGGGTCTATGGGCAAGCCATCAAAATTATGGAGATGCAAGTTTGAATAGATATTATAATAGATATTTTTATTTAGTAATTAAAGTTATTTGTTTGTGCTATCATATTCACACTTATATATGTACATATTATGGTTGAATGTGATAATAAAATTATCTCGATAAAATAAATTATAGAGATCATTTTGGACTATAATAGGAAAGACTAAAAGTATTACAGTACATAGAAGGAAATATGACATTAATGATATATAATCATTATTACTCGCATTGGTAATCAAACTTAATATAATATTATTATATTTATTAGATATATTGGTTTATTTTTTAAATTTACTTGTATATAAAATACTTATCAAAATTTAAAATCCAAATAGGTAATATTATTTTTAAATAAATTTTATCTTATTTATTTTAATTTTAATCTTTTTATTTTATATCTTATTAGTTAATAGGTCAAGTAATACTATTTAATTGATTAAGATATATTAAAGTTCTGATTGAATTCTAGTTAAGATTATTAACCAATAGAAAGAAATTTTACTTATTATAAAAAATTTTAGGAGATGACGGAGGGACTCTCTTAATTATCTTTTTATAAACCTTCTACTTTTATTTATATAATGACAAGACCTCTTAGGAACTATTATAATAGAATAATAGAGATTTCTTCTCTTTCTCCCTGATTGATCTCTACTCCATCAATAATCATGGTCCTAAAAATAAAAAGAGAGAAGGATAGTCTAGTTCTTTCTTATGCAGATTTATGGTACAAATGTGCTGTGTAGATCATGATGTATTACTTCACAATATTCAAGGTATCCTATTTGACCTCGAAAGGTATGCACAGTTTGTTTATGATCTACGATATTTGAAAATTTCAATCATGGCATAAAATTTTCACATTATAGTATTATTCTTTACAAAGATAAATATCATAAAATCAACATTATGAGAAATGAAAATTCTTTTGGTTGATCCATTTAACGGCATTATAATTGAAAGAATTTCTAAGAAAAACATATGATTTTGATTGGCTTTCTAGTTGGTTATTGATGTAAGGTTTGTACATGGATAGCCTAACCATCTAAAAACATGTAATTTATCAAAACTAGGAGTGGACCTATATAATTTTCAAATAATGAGATCATATTAAGAACAGAAATGTGATTGATTAATAAGGTAAGTTGTTGAGAGAAAAACATAAGGCCATAATTGAAGACATAAGAATGCTTGAGTAAGGAGTGTGAAATTAATTTGGATGATGTGATGATGATGACATTATGTAATTCCTCTATATTCAAAAGGGTGAGAAAATGAGAGATTCAATTAGTTTCAAAGAGGTTATAAAGCTTTGGAAGATCACCACCATTGAGGATAAATGGAATTGAAATTAGTGGGATTTGAGTAGATAAATTATCTAAATTGATGGGTGTGATTGATATATCAACTTGAACTAGAATGATAATATAAGGCAGCCCATGAGTTTAGAGAGCCCAATTAACAGAGTTATTTTAAGTATGGGTAAAAGAGAGTCAAGAAATTTATAAAGAAAGATACTTCACAAATCAACATGACAAAAATAAAAATTGTTTTGGTTAATCCATTTAAAGACACTATAATTGAAAGTTTATTTAAGAAAAACATATGATTTTGATTGACCTTCTAGTTTCTTCAGATATAGGGTTTTAATATGGATAGCCTAATCATCCAAAAACGCATATTTTATTAAAATTAGGAATAGACCCACATAATTTTTCAAATGGTAAAATAATACTGAGAATATAAGTGGGCTTGCAATTAATAAGGTCAGTTGTGAAAAAAACATATGACCAATGGCATAAGAAAGGTGTAAGGATTATGAGATCAATTTGGATGATGTGATGATGATGTCATTCTAAAATCTCTTTATATTTGAGAGGATGAGAAAATGAGATATTCTACTAGTTTCAAGAAAGTTACAAAGCTTTTGGAGATTACCACCATCACTGGAATAAAAGGAAATAATGGATTGAAAGAACTTATCGATCATAAGATTCAACTTAGGAAAAATTGATGAATACTTTGGATTTTTGTTTCATTGGAAATAACCACATATACTTTATGCTTTATGAAATGATAAAAAATAGGACTATAGTTATTTTTTTGTTAAATTGTATTGGTAAAGGATCCCAAGCATAAAATATCAAATATATAAGTTTAAGAGGCGAATTGCTTGTAAGAGATGATGTAGAAAATAAAAGCTTATGCACGTTATTGTATTTACATGAATTATATGAAAATGGATGACAAAAGAACGACGATAAGGGTAAATTACAAGAATGAATAATATAACTTAAAATCTTAAAGAAAGGATGCCCTAAACAATTGTTTGATTATTAAAATAGAGCCTCGATAATGAAAAAAGCAAAATTATATTTGGATGAAAATGGTGCAATAGTTGGTTACTCATAAATTCTAATTCTATTTAGCCTCCCTATGAGATGTGCTCTTATATTGTCATGTCATCCATCACAATAGGTGACGATGGTAAGAATTTAATAGAAACATTATTAGAAATACATAATTTAGAATTATTATATTTTTCTTCATATTAGTAACATAGAGAATATTATAGAGTAAAAATGATTTAGAGGAAGGGGAAAGATTTGTTGAAACAATATGATTTACTTTGAGACCTTTAATATCACTTATCATAATATTCTTAGAACCATTTTAATTTATATGAATGAATGTATTACTCAAGTTAGGTATAACATGATGAGAAGCTCTAGAGCCGAAAAGACTAGGCAATAGAGTGAGCACTTGGTGGAGATAGTGAGTGGTGCAATATGATAGCAACATCCAAAGAATATAATTGGTAGAATACAATGAGTATGAAGATTTAACATTTATAGAATAGCAACTCACAAGCAATATCATTCTTAGTAACATGGTCTTGCATGCCACTTAGACAAGTGACTTTGCTGTTGAATAATTATTTAAATTTATTGATTTTTTTTTTACATATTGTCTCTAGAATGATTATTGGGATGGTTGCCTTATTGGTTGTGACTCTTATATTTATTATTAGAATTAGCCTTATTAACAAAATTGATAGTGGTGGAAGCAAGGTCAAAAGGTGATGACTCTGATTTAAGACAAACTTTATAGTTAAAGATCTCTTGCTTGAGATAAGCTTCATAGTTAGAGATCTTACCAAAGTCCTTTGAAAGATTTAAAACTATTATGAGCATGAATCACAATCTTCTTGTAATCTAAACCAAGACCGTTTAATAAATAAAAAATATTGTTTTATCTTTAATAGGTGCATTGGTCATCATAGCATAGTCTACATGTAGACAATGATAGATTATATGCTTTTATAAAGCTAAAACGGAGTTTCTTTAAGTTTCATGAGACAACCACAAGATTCGTTGACACATATTGTTGTCAGACTAGATTATAGGAGAAGATTTTGTGAAGGCCACACAGGGAATGATTTGAGTGGGAATAGAGGTAATAATGACACACCTAAGAAGATGATTATGATGGATCTAAAAAGTGTGTTTAGCATTGGCAACCTTAAGATTATTTTCCTTGATTGTTTGTGGTGAGTAATTGTTAGTGTCATAGACATAACTCATAATGTTATAATTTATTAAGATATAATAAAATTGAGTATGTCAAAAAAGTACAAATAGTTAGTGCGAATTTGAGAGGAGTTTAGATTACAACATTCACAATATTATTTATAGGATGAAAAGAGTTAGAAATAACATGACGAGAATGTAGTTGAGCAAATATCACTGATCATATCGAAATGTGGAGGAAAAAAAAGGATCTAAGGCAGCTGAGAAGAATGAAAAGACTGTTTAAGCATATGACTATGATACAATGAAAGAATAATTTTTTTATTAATAATGTGCATAAAGATATACACAACTAAAGATTACAAAATAGAATATATTATATAATTTTGTAATCAATAATAAATAAATAATATATATTTTAATCATTGCATAATTGAGAATATCATGATAAGATAATTAGTATGATTATCATGACTGAGAGAATTATGATAATATATTATCGTATTTTTATAATTAAAAATCATGGTGACATATTAACATAATTCTTTGTGATCGAGAGAATCAAAATAATCTTTCCAAGATTTTTCTTTCTTTTTAATCTTATCTTTCTAGATCTCATCTTTCCTAATAGTCTAGAAGACTCAAATAGAATACTGATTGGATTTTCTTATACTGACATGTGGATCTCATTAAGTAGTAATCTCTGTTATCCAGAAGCTGCTATTTATCTGTATGACTCTGTTATCAAGTTGCTTATGTAACAAGATTCTTCGGTCTTCAACTCGATCTCACCCTGTTCTTTTACTTTCTTGGTTTCCTGTTCTTTTACTTTCTTGGTTTATTTTCGATGGAACCACAAACCTTGTCAAATTTTATTGTGGATATTCTGTTTGAATCTAAGCTTATCGTAGCATTTATAAATGATACATACCGAAGAATATATCACAGTTTTACCTTGTTCCATGGTCACAGTGCTGAGATCAAGCTGCTACTTGATACTATTGGGGATGAAGGAGCAAGGAAAAAACAGAATACTACAATGCAAGTAAAAGAATCATTTCGATTCAAGAAAAACGATGTAGTATTTAAAACAAGAGGATTGACAAAAGCACTTGCAAGATATTCCCAAGTGCACATACTCTCTATATACATTGCTTCATGAACTATGATCCTATTTATAGGACCTAGTAGTAACTACCTCATTCCCCATGTCACACATCATTAACCAAACTCTCAGTGTTCTTGTGATTTAAGTACATCCATTACATTACACTAGTTTAACAAATGATAAGAAGAAAAAGAACTCTCAGCGCATTGCCTTAGTTTAAAAACGTAACAAGATGAACACAAGAAGCACTGAACTGTTAGTTTCTCTAACACGTTGAACATCATAGTTCTAGTAGTAGTAGTATTACAAACAAGACTTGTTTGCATAATTTAGCTGTAACCGAGTAAGAAAAAGGCTGCAATTATCTTGTGGTGGCACTCCACTGGATCATGTAGTATGTCCTTGTACTGTTAAGTTTCCAGCTTAGAGCCACGGAGGAGACTTCGCAATCTGCCGGCTGCTTCCAAACCATTCATGGGTTTCTCATTTCAAATTCACTTCCATAAGTTGTGTATTCCCACGTGGAAGTATCAAATGGGCAAAGAAGCATTCCAGGCTTTCCAGCTTTTGGATATTTAAAGCCTACTATATACCATTCAGATAAGAAACATGCTTTCTTTCTTCTGAAACCATGCCAACGTTCCTTTACAGCCAGCGTTCGCTTTAATCATAGTATATTAATGATTGTGGGCATTTGCTTTTCGCTCCCACATTCAAAAAGCAAGAAGAATCATGACATTATTGCTGTTATGGTCACTTAAAACACTCTAGATTAGACACATCATGCTCCAACCCTTTAGCCGATTGCACATTCGACTAGACATTGAGCATATCCACTGAACTTCCATCGCTATCTAGAATTAAAGGTTGGAGATTGATATTGAAAAGATGGAGATGGTTAAGAAATTACTACTTTTTCTATCGAATAATTAGGTCAGTCAAAAAAAAAAAATTTCTATTTGCAGGGAATAAGCTGGGCTTCAGAAAATCTAAGATACAGAAAAGAAATCCACATACAGATTAACAGAAGATAAATAGGAATCTACTATTTCCATTGGATACAAGGCTTGTTGAAGTCTGTACGATCCTTGCAGTCCTCGTAAGGCCTGGGTGCGAACTCATCAATCAAATGCAGTGAATTATGAGAGAATTCACCAGGTAATGGTCACTTCAATCTTCTTTACGGTCTCCAGTAGATCCTTTCCAAGTGGGTTCATTGTTCATTCACACTCCAGTTTCTCTGTATGCCTTTTGGTGTTTGGAAACCCTAATGTGAAAGTAAAGTACATGGCGCAAGGAGCTCCTGTCACTGTATGAATGCCATCCACCTGTTGTGAAGCTGGACAAAAATTATAGTCTTTTCTTTTAGAAATTTTTACCCAGAGATTCTTGCAAACAAGAATATTTTTTCTCGACATGGAAGAAAGGAGAGTAGGGTTCTCTGGAACTATATATATATATATATATATATATATATATATATATATATATATATATATATATATATATATATATATATATATACATACATATGTATGTATATATATATGTATGTATATATATATGTGTGTATGTATATATATATGTGTATGTATATATATATATGTATATATATATATATGTATGTATGTATGTATGTATGTATGTATGTATGTATGTATGTATGTATAAATACATACATACATACATACATACATACATATATATATATATAGATATATATATATATATACGTACATATATAATATATATATATACATATATAAAGAATAAATGGTGGTGAAGATAAGATTTGATCCAAAGACCTTTGTATCAACAATTAGATAGATATAGCATCTTCAAAAATTTGTAAGATTTCAAGCTCAACCTATTTTCAGAAATTGGTAATATATGTCATCTTCTTTTTCTTATTTTGTTGTGTTGGTTCACTCTTTTATCAATATTCTTCAGTATTTATCAATATTCTTCAGTATGTAGGAATATATATATATATATATATATATATATATATATATATATATATATATACATACATATGTATGTATATATATACATGTCCTATTGACAATGTGGTCACAATGATTTGGAGCTTCAACAATTCAATAAGTCATTAAAATTTTATTCAGAGAATCTTGAATATGAAAAATGAAATAAAATTTTATTTTTGCTCTTAATTTGTTATATTAATATGTTGCATGTGGGTCTTTAAATATTATGAAATGTTAGGCGTAGTTTAAGGAAATAATTAAGTGTTGATTAAGGTTCTCAGTTAATGTGTTATGGAGAAAACTTGAAGAAGGCTGCTGTAATTTTGAGATTGTGTGAGAAGATTGAATGGAAAAAAACACCTTCATCCTCTTTTCCTATTTGAAATCAAATCTATTATATTAGTCATATAAATATCATATTTTTCATCAACTGCTATCAGAGTCAAAGCCCTCTTTTGATCATTCTTGAAGACTCAAATTACTAAAAAGAGGAAGATTTTGAGATGATCAATCATGGCAAGTGGTAGCAACTCAAATCTCAACGTACGTGTAAGTGTTCTGATTTTCAATCATGAGAACTATGATTTCTGGTTTGTGAAGATGGAAATTGTATTGTTTCACTTGATGTATGAGATTTGGTGAAGAGATCAGTGAGCAAAGAATTATAGAGAAGATCCTTATCAGTATCCTAAAAAAGCTTAATCCTAGTATGGTTATGATTGACAAAACAAAAGATTTTCTACATTATCTGTTGTAAAACTTATGAGCTCCCTGAAAGGAAAGATTGTAAACAAAGGTTAATTCAATATTCAAAGAAAGCTGTGGAGAATATATTTCATTCAAAACTCAATATTACTTCTAAGAATGGTGAGAAAAATCAAATAACAATCATAAAGTAAAGAGGGAGTAACCTAGAAGTAAAAGTCAAGAAAGAGGAAGAGATAGAAGTTTATCAAGAGGAAGAGGAAGAAAAAATTATGATAAAAATTTCAACAAAGAAGGACTGCAAAAAAGATACAGAATATGCAATAGGACAAATCATAAATAAAATGATATTTCAGAGAAAGAACATAACGTTACAAGTGTAAAAAGTTTGATCCCAATAAAAAAGATTATTATTTTAACACAAATTAGCAAGCAAACTTTTCATAAGGAAAGAAGATGAAGTGAACTTACTCCTCGATATGTTGAGGGAGGTAGAGAGTACTATTAGGAAAAGTTTTCTACACTGGTGAGACCAGAAAGAAAAGGAAAGTAGAAAAGTCCCTTAAGAAGGGAAAAGGTAAGGGCAGACTAGGAAAAACAAAGGTTGCTAAGAAAGACCCCCCGTAAAGGACAAAGGCCAATGCTTCCACTGTAGCAAAGATGGGCACTGGAAGAGGAACTGCAAAGAGTACCTTGCAGAAAAGGCGAAACAAAAGCTTGGTGAAACTTCAGGTACATTCATGATCAATCTCCATTTGTCAGACTCTTATGATAACACATAGGTATTGGATACCGGTAGTGCTTATCATATATGCAATTTGTTGCAGGTTCTAGCAAGACCTATGAGACTAGAGAGAGGCGAGATAGACCTCAAGATGGGCAATAGAGCAAAAGTTGCTATAGTAGCCGTTAACGAGGTCACCCTACATCTACTTGGTGGAGCTTTTATTGCATTAGATGCATGTTATTTTGTTCCTTCTATTATCAAAAATATTATCTCCATTTTATATTTAACAGTTAGTAGATATAAATTAGTTTTTGAGAACAATAATTATTCGATATTATTAGATGATGAGATCATCACGAAAGGGACATTGCATAATGACTTATTTATGCTAGATACTACTCCACATATCATGAATGTAAGTGTGTCCAAGAGGAAACGAGATGAGATGAATAGTGTATACCTGAAGCATTATAGGCTAGGTCACATTCATGAAGAAAGGATTCAAAAGTTGCTAAATGATGGATATCTAAATTCATTCGACTATGAGTCATATGCAACTTGCGATCCTTGCCTTAATGGAAAACTAACTAACTCTCCATTTAGTAGAACTGGAGAGAGAGCCACTAAGCTATTGGAACTCATACATAGTGATGTATGTGGACCCATATCAACTCATGCCATTTGTGGTTACTCCTACTTCATTACCTTTACTAATGATTTCTCAAGGTATGGATATGTGTACTAAATGAAGTACAAATCCGAGGTCTTTGAGAAATTCAGAGAGTATAAGAATGAAGTGGAGAACCAGACTAGAAAGAGTATCAAAACTCTTCGATCAGATCGAGGAGGTGAGTACTTAAGTATAAAGTTTACTCAGTTCCTCAAGGACTATGGGATATTATCCCAATGGACACCTCCTTATACACCTCAACTCAATGGTGTATCTAAGAGGAGAAATCATACGCTGTTAAACATGGTATGGTCCATGATGAGTTTCGCTGACCTATCGATCTCATTCTAGGGATATGCCCTAGAGACCGCAGCTTACCTTCTGAACAGAGTTTCAACTAAGTTGGTAGTGTCTACACCATATGAGATATGGAAAGCGAAGAAGCCCAATCTTAAAGTTGTTAAGATTTGGGGTTGCCCTGCCCACATTAAAAGATACAAACCCGATCAGTTAGAATCGAGGATAGAGCGATGCAAATTTGTGGGATACCCAAGGAAACTTATGAGTATTACTTTTATCATCTCGAGGACCAAAAGGTCTTTGTAGCCAAAAGAGTAGTGTTCCTTGAGAAGGAACACATTCTTGGCAGAGATAGTGGGAGCATGATAAAGTTGAGCAAGGTTGGAGAACCAAGCTCAAGCACCACTCTACAGCCTGTCTGTTTAGGTACCTAATATACAAGTTTCAACTTTACGTAGGTCTGGCAGAGTATCCCATCCTCCTAAGAGATATGTGGGACATATTAGAGGAGATGATGTTGAGGATATTGATCCTCAAACCTACGAGGATGCTATTAAGAGTATGGATTCTATGTACTCCAGCAAGGTTTGGTACCTAGTTGATGCGCCCGAAGATATTGTACCCATCAGTTGCAAGTGGATCTTTAAGAAAAAGATTGTAGTAGATAGAAAGGTAGAGACCTATAAAGAAAGGCTAGTGGCTAAGGGGTATCGTCAGAAGCAAGGTGTTGACTATGACGAAACCTTCTCACCCGTAGCAATGCTAAAATCTATCCGAATTCTATTGGCTATTGCAGCACACTATGATTATGAGATCTGGCAGATGGATGTGAACACTTCATTCCTCAATGGGAACCTCGATGAGGAGGTGTATATGATACAACTTGAGGGATTCATGTCCAAGGACTACCCAGATAAAGTGTGCAGGTTGCTTAGATCTATTTATGGGCTAAAGTGAGCTTCCCGAAATTGGAACATAAGATTTAATAAGGCAATCAGATCTTATGACTTTATTAAGAACGAAGATCAGCCTTATGTGTATAGGAAGGTAAGTGGGAGCGCTATCACCTTTTTGGTGTTATATGTGGATGACATCCTGATCATTGGGAATGATGTAGGAATGTTATCCACAGTAAAGGCTTGGTTATCTAGACACTTCTCCATGAAGAACTTAAGGGAAGCATCCTATATCTTGGGGATTCGGATCTATAGAGATAAATCCAAGAGGATGCTTGGCTTGTCCCAGTCCAAGTACATAGAAACCATTGTCAAAAGGTTTGGCATGGAAAATTCCAAGAGAGGTCTCATACCGATGAGACATGGGATATTGCTTTCTAGGAGTATGTCCCCAAAGACTCCAAAAGAAAGGGCGAACATGGATATGATACCTTATGCCTCGGCAATAGGGTCTATCAAATATGTCATGCTATGTACTAGGCCTGATATAGCGCATGCTTTGCGTGTCACGAGCAGGTATCAGGCGGATCCAGGCTTGGAGCACTGGAATGCAATAAAGTGTATCTTTAAGTATTTGAGAAGGACTAAGGATCTTTTACTAGTATATGGAGGTAGTAGCCTCAAGGTTGAAGGCTACACAGACTCAAGTTTTCAGTCTGATGTCGATGATAGCAAGTCAAATTTGGGATATGTGTACACCTAGAATGGAGGAGCAGTATGCTGGAAGAGTTCCAAGCAAGATACTATTGCTGACTCGACCACAGAGGAGGAATACATTGTTATAGCATATGCAGCAAAAGAGGGAGTCTGGATGAAGAAGTTCATCATAGATTTGGGAGTCGTACCGGATAGCGAGGAGTCAATTTCCTTATATTGCGACAACAATAGGGCGATTACTCAAATAAGGGAACCTGGGTCTCATCAGAAGTGTTTTGAGGAGGTTCCAACTTATTAGAGAGATCATGACCCGAGGAGATGTAGTAGTAGAAAGAGTTCCATCCGAAGATAACATTGCAGATTCATTGACAAAGCCATTATCTCAGATTATTTTTGAGTGTCATAGGGGTCTGATGGGGATCAGACACATAGGTGATTGGCTTTAGGTTAAGTAGGAGATTGCTAGTCATAGGTGCCCAGCAAGCCAATCACGTGAGTGATGGCATGTGTGACTTGACACGGAATCTTTTTGCTTATTATATTTTGGCTTTTATCACTTTATATTGTCTATTACATATATGCATGTATATATTGTGATATCCTTGGATCTGTGCAATGGGAATCGGATCGTGATGAGATCACGATAATGAGACCGATTCACCTTTAAACATAGATCCTAAATAATCCCGGTCATAGGTTACTCGAGAGGAACATCGTGATAACTGGACAGACTGGTGTGTTGTATACCCGTCCATATGATGGATGCAGCTGGTCTCATAGTTGCTCGTGTGGGGACACTAGGGATACAGTACAGGTGCTCTTTGGAGAATGAGTTCACTGATTGATCTGCTTACGGAATAATGGATGGTTGATGATGCCTTATTGTCAAACAGTGATTTTGTAGTCCTAGTGGTGTATCTGGTCCTTAGACTTAAGACACCAAGGATGTCTTGTATGAGTGCTTCACTCTTTGATGCCAGACTTATAGGTTTGGATGTCCCAGATCTAGTACAACTAGTCATTGGGAGTGGCAGTTGACCTTGCAACGGCTATTAAGTATCGATAGAGGATCATCCACTCTCGGCGTCATAAGAGGAATATCCCATGTGTTCTTGCTCAAACAAATCCCTAGTTAGGTCCATTCGAGTTAAGAGAGAAAGAGTTCTCCGGGAGAATCCGATTAGAGCGAGACTCAAGTAGAAACCGTATGGCTCTGATAGCACCATGCCCAATATACGGTCTCTAGGATATTAGATGGATGAGAGACTATAGGTACACGGTAACTGAGGATAGACAGGTCCAATGGATTGGATTCCCTTGTATCGTCTAGAGACTATGGCGTAGTGGCCTAGTACGTCCGTAGTCGATGAGTCAAGTGAATTATTACAGAGATAATAATTCACTGAGCCAAAAGGAGTTCTAATAGCTATGACTCACAGCCAGCTCGATATTAGGCCTAGAGGGTCACACACATATGGTAGGCAATGCGATGAGTAGAGGTTTGTATATGAGATATCCGCCGGAGCCCCTATCTTATTGGATATCCAATAAGCCCCTGAATTATTGGATCCCATGGACGAGATCCAATAAGAGCCCATGAGAGATTATTGGATAGAGGTCCACTAATCTAAAAGGCTTGGGTAATTGGATACAGATCCAATACCCACTATGGGAGGATCCATTAGGGTTTGATAAGGGGTTGCTATAAATAAGAGGGATTCAGAGCCTCATAGGCTAGAGCCTTTACTTGCCTCTCATATTCTCCCCCCCCTCTCCATCTCAGAGCAGGCCTAAAGTTTTAAGGAGCGTCGTCGCAGCCCTACTGTGTGGATCATAGATAGAGAGAAGGACGCTTGACCTCCTTCACTCTCTCCTAGAGATCTGCAAGGAAATAGGGATATACGATCTCCCTAGGTAATACAATCTATTCTATATGTAGTTTGTTTCGTGGATTTTTTGCACACCAATCTTCGTACGATGACGAACATCTCTTTGGGAATATGAGAATTTGTTTTCTTGTTCTTCCGCTGCGCATGTGATGTCGCCCCAAGATTTCCCAACATTAGTTATCATAGTTAGAGTGTAAATTAAGTTAAGATTGGGAGTTGATCCCATAACTTAATTAGGGGCCAACTGGGCCCTTAACAGAGCTGAATTGGGCAGAATTGAGCACCCAATTCAGCCCCTGAAAACATGGCCGACGGTGGCACCGCTTGGAAGGCAATGCCCTATGTTTTCTGGGCGGTGGTAACACCGATAGCAATGCTGCTAGTGGTGGTAACGCTCCTGTTCGGCAGAGGTACCACCCAGAGACTTATCAACGGCGGTAGTATTGCCTAGTAATGGTGGTTGTACCGCCAATACCCCGGATTCCGGGGATGTGATACTTTTTTGCTCCAATTTTGAAGCCATTGGGGCCTATAAAAACCCCACCCTTTTTTGCATGAATGGGGCACAAAAAGTATTGAGATAATCTTAAGTTATTGGGGTATAAAAGTGTTGTATACAAGTGCTAGAGTCCTTCTCCTCCCTTTCTAAGTTTTGAGATCATTCAAGAGAGGTGTGAGACTCATAAGGGTTCTCTTCTAAACCCGTGAAAAAGAGAAAGCACTGTAAAAGAGGTGGTTGGTCTTCACCTATTGAAGGAAGGCCTTTAATGGATGCTGGAGATCTCGTCGGAGGAGAAATCCGAAAGTGGATGTAGGTCACGTTGACCGAACCACTCTAAATCCTGGTTTGCTTTTCATTGGAGCAATTTACATTACCACAAATCTCCTTAATCCTCTCTTGCACTTTTACGAAAGCTTTCAAGTTCTTAATCTCTCCGAAACAGATTGAATCAAAACCATTTTCGTCGGAATCAGTTTTAAATGAAATGAATAATTTTATGAAATCGAGAAAGTTTTCCACTGCACTAATTCACCCTCTTAGTGCCACTCTTGATCCTAACAATTGGTATCAGAGTAAGGTTCACTCTCATTTGGTTTTAAAACTCAAGAGAGATGGCATTTGCCGGCAACCTAGAGGGTCATTCAATTACACATCCGCCCATGTTCAATGGGATGGATTATATATATTGGAAGACGAGAATGAGGATCTTCCTAATTTCAATGGATTTCGAATTATGGAATATTATAGAAAATGGCTTTCAAAAGTCTTTTCTTCCAATGAATGATTGGAATGAGTTGGAGAAGAAGACTTTTGCTTTAAACGCAAAGGCTATGAATGTCTTGTTTTGTGTATTAGATAAAAACGAGTTTAATCGAGTATCGATTTGTGAAATGACTTTTGACCATTGGCACACACTCAAAGTGACTCATGAAGGTACTAGTAAAATGAAGGAGTCAAAAATTAATCTTTTAGTGCATTCGTATGAGTTGTTTCGAATGAAACTAAGTGAGACCATTGGAGACATGCACACCCGATTTACGGATATCGTCAATAGTCTAAAAGGACTTGGTAAAGGTTTCTCTGATTTTGAACTTATTAATAAGATTTTAAGATCTCTTCCAAAAAGTTGGGATCCTAAAGTAACGATTATTCAAGTGGCTAAAGATCTAAATAATTTTCCTCTTGAAGAACTTATTAGGTTACTAATGACCTATGAAATGATATATAAAGCTCATGAAGAGCTTGAGGACACTCTTCCAAAGAACAAGAAGGATATAGCACTGAGAACACAAGAAGACCACTTGAAAGAAAACTCAAGTGATGAGGACTTTAATGAAGACTTTGCACTATTAACAAAAAAATTTTAAAAAATATAAAAAATAAATTCAAAAATGATACTAAAAATAAATTTGAACCAAAGAATGAACAAGTGATATGCTATGAATGAAAGAAACCAGGATATTACAAGAGTGAATGTCCCCTAACCAAGAAGAGGCAATCAAAGAAGAAGGCTCTCAAAGCAACATGGGATGACTCAAGTGCATCTGAAGAAAAGGAGCCTACCATCATCGAGCAAGTTGCTTACTATGCACTAATGGCTATTGGAGATAAGGTAACAAGTTCATTAGACATAAATTTAAATTTCGATGAGCTTTCAAGTACTTTTCATGAATTGTTTAATGAATGTATAATTTTGAGTAAAAAGTATAAATCTTTAAAAAAGGAACATGCCTTTCTTATTAGCGATTTTGATAGAGTAAAGATTGAGCATGAAAATAGTTTAGCTCCTTGCACAAAATGCCATGATTTAGAAATACTTCAAAAGGAAAACTTACTACTCAAAGATACCTTGAAGAAATTTGAGGTTGGTAGCAAGCCCTTGAACATGATCCTTGCCAACAAGGGTCATATTCATAGGAAAGGCGGAATCGGATTTGTGAGTAGCTCTCATCAAAATCTAACCACCTTTATTAAAGGCCCTACCTTGCATGTATCACCTCACACCAAATGCAACTTTTGTTGCAAACTTGGACATGTTATGTACAAATGTTCATTCAAGAAATATAGTTTATATAAATTTATTTGGGTTTATAAAAGAACCTCAAATGACTCAATGCGATATGATAAGCTATGTATGATTTTTAAGGTACCCAAGGTCAAATGGTTACCTAAAAATCACCCTTTTTTTATAGAAAAATATACCATCACAAGGTATGAGCAAGAGATGGTACCTTGATAGTGGATGCTCAAGGCATATGACTGGAGATCTATCCTATTTCTCTAAGGTCACTAGCTTAGACGAAGGATATGTCACCTTCGGAGATAATAACAAGAGTAAAATCATTGGCAAAGGAACCATAGGTAACAAATCTAACCTTCTTATTGAAGATGTATTGTTAGTTGATGGTTTAAAACATAACGTTTTGAGTATTAGTCAATTATGTGATAAAGGATATATCGTTAGATTTGAATCTAATGATTGCATTCTTGAAAAATCATACAAAAACACATCTATGATTGCACTAAAATAAAATAACATATATACTATTGACATTAATGATCTTTGCAATGAAATGTGTTTTTCGGTTTTGAATGACGATGCTTAGCTTTGGTATAGGAGATTAGGTCATGCTAGTATGAAATTAATCTCTCAAATTTCATCTAAAGAACTCGTAAGAGGAATTCCTCATATCAAGTTCGTCAAAGATAATGTGTGTGATGCATGTCAACTAGGAAAATAAATAAAAGGTAGCTTCAAACCTAAGAACCAAATAAGCACCTCTAGACCTTTATAATTGATCCATATGGACTTGTTTGGACTAATTGCTACATCAAGCCTAGGAGTTAGCAAAATACGCATTTATCATCGTTGATGGTTATAGTAGATACACATGGACTTATTTTTTGGCACACAAAAGTGAATGCTTTAGGTATTTCTCAAAGTTTTGTAAACTTGTTCAAAATGAAAAGGGTTTTATGATTTCGTCAATTTGAATTGATCATAGTGTTGAATTTTAAAACCGTGATTTTCAAGAATTTTGTGAATCTAATTGATACAACCATAACTTCTCTACTCCAAGAAGTCCTCAACAAAATAGAGTAGTAAAAAGAAAGAATAGAAACTTGCAAGAAATGACAAAAACCATGTTAAACAAACATAGCCTGCCTAAATATTTTTGGGCTGAAGCCATAAATACGGTATACTATATTATGAATAGGGTTCTAGTAAGACCACTACTTTCCAAGACTCCTTATGAGATGTGAAACAACAAAAACCCAATGTTTCATACTTTAAAATTTTCAGATGTAAATGTTTTATTTTGAATGAAAAAGATGCCTTAGGTAAATTTGATGCAAAATCCGATGAAGGAATTTTTCTTGGCTATTCTTTTGTTTCTAAAGTATTTCGTATCTTTAACAGAAGAACCTTGATTATAAAAGAATCTATTCATGTTGTTTTTACTGAAGTTTCCAAAGTTAAGAAAAATGATTTTGATGATGATGTTAATTTTGATGCCTTGAATTTAAATGATTCCCCTTCTCCATCTATCAACTTGGATGTATCTTCTTCTAAACCTATTAGGATCAGGGTCGGCACTAAGAGGCGGGGGGGGTGGTGAATTAGTGTAGCGGTAAAATCATGTCGGTTCAAAACTTCGTTTTGATTAAAATCAATTCCGATGAAAAACCATTTCGTAAAGGTAATAACTTTGAAACCGTTCGTATATGAAGTAAATACAGTAGGTAAGTAAAGATTTAGTTTGTAGTATGTAAATGGCAATAATAGAAATGCAAACCAAAGAACATGCCAATTTTATAGTAGTTCGATTGTCGTGACCTACATCCACTCCACCGATTCTCCTTTCGTCGATGCTACCAACATCCACTAACGGTCTTTCTTCAATAGGCGAAGACCAACCACCTTTTACACCCCTCTTCTCCTTTTACCGGGTTTAAGAGATAACCCTTACAAGCACTCACACTCCTCTCTAAATAGAATTCTAAATTTAAGCTAGAGGAGTGATTTCTCAAGTAATTTCTACAGCGTTTTCTTACTTTAAAACTCTCTGTGCTTATGTATTTTACCTGGGGATAAGAGGGGTATTTATAGGCTTCAAGTGAATTCAAACTTGGAGCTTAAAATCATCTCATCCCGGGTTTCCCGGGTGCAAGCGGTACCACCACCCAATCTAGTGGTACCAATGCCCAAACTAGCGGTACCATCGCCTACAGCCTCTCGGAGGTTGTCTGGGCAGTACCACCACCTAAACTGATGGTACCATTGCCTGACACAGTCTCGGAGACTATGCCATGACGGTGTCACCTCTTGGGGCACTATTTGAGCCTCTCATTGGGCCCAACACAGTCCTTACATGGGCCCAACTAGCCCATAATTGGGTTGGCCCAAATCTAATCCTAATTACGTGCTAACTACAAAATCTAAGACATACTTAAGCTAAACAAGTCCCTATGTCTTGGTTTCTTCTGGCGAGCTTCCGGCGATCTTCCGGCGAACTTTCAACGATCTTTCGGCAATGTTCTAGCGGACTTCCAGCAAGCTCCTAGACTTCTCAATGATCTCCTTGGCAAGTTTCGATGAGCTTCTCTAGCAAGCTCCGAGACTTCTCGGCTGGTTCCGCCAGAACTTCCGACGAACTCTCGAACTCCCAACGAAATCGCGTCCTTGATTCCGGGACTTTATTTTGCTTTATGCATTGCTATCGTAGTTAATCCTGCACATGTAAAATATACTTTGATCTAGACAATTAATACTAAGCATTAATCATGTTATTCGGCATGTCATTGGTCCCTCGACGCTTCGTTCTCTCTTACGGCCTATTGCCCAATCGGCCAGTTGACTCCGCAACTCTGATATCCTTGGCACAATATCCGCTCTTCTTGGCCCAATGTCCAAATCCATGGCCCAAAGCCTTCTATCAATACATCAAACGATCCTCTAGCCCGACGTCTAATCTTCTGACATATTTTCCCTTGTCCCAACATGATTTTTCCTACTTTAATTGTCTCATCCTGATCGAAGCATCCTACATCACTCAAAATGCAGATTAAATCATAAACACTTATTAATTGGTTTCATCATCAAAATTTGAGATTCAACAATCTTCCCTTTTTTGATGATGATAACCAATCGATGACGGAGTTAATCTTAACTCCCGAAGTTTGAACAAACTCCCCCTATCAATATGGTATATTGATAGAACCTTGAATTCATGCTGAATTCAAGTCATTGCAAATTTCATCATGAATATTTGCAATATGTCATCATGCATAACATGATCATACTTCTCCCCCTTTGTCATCAACAAAAAGGAGAAGTCCAATTCTCATGTGTTTAGAAGTACACATTCAAATCATTGAATATTAAACATAATTTTCAATTTGATCATTATGTAAGATAGCAATAATTAAAGATGTGCAAGTTAGCATATTTTCAAAAACAAATGCAAGATAGCATTCTTGTTGAAGTGTGCAAACTAGCAATTCTTGCTTCCTTTTACAATGTGCAAGTTAGCAATTTTTTTGCATCTTCTTGACTTGTGCAAGCTAGCTATCTCCCCCTTTGTCATTGTCAAAAAGAAGGGAAGAATACAATTTTGTATCTCTTTTTCCCTTTACAACAATTTTCAAAGCATGACAAAGATAAGTAATCATTCTTATTTCAAAGTGCCACCATTGAGATAAACCTTGAATTCAAATCAAGGCAATTTTAATCATGATTCACATCATATGCAATACATCATATACATCATCATAATAAAATCATAAGTATTGCATGCATCATTCCAAATCATAAATATTTCATATTATGATGTTATCAATTTGTCAAATTACATCCTATCATGGTTGATCATAACTTCTCATCTGTATTTCATGCATAATTTGATTTCATCACATTCATTTCATCTTATCAAGAAAAATTAATTGGGTGATGAATACATGGAGTTATACAAAAATAAATCATATCATTAGAGATAAGATCATGTAAATACCAAAAGACATTATTCATATAGTAAATCTCATCTTAATAAAATACCAAAAAAATCATTTTGTTTGTTTATCATAAAATATGTAATTTTCATGATCATTACTAGAGGGATAAGCATGATTCTTAAGGATATCTAAACTTCCTTGGTTTCAATTTGTGTGATTGGCTTTATATTAGCATTCCCAAATATTTGTTCTTATGTCAAAACCATACATCAATGTTTAAAACAGAAAGATAAAAAATCATCAAGATCAAAAAGTGTAACACATAATTCCAAAACATATGATTTCAAATAATTACTTCAGGTCCTCATGCATAAAAATCATCAAGATCAAAAAGTGTAACACATAATTCCAAAACATATGATTTCAAATAATTACTTCAGGTCCTCATGCATAAAAATCATCAAGATCAAAAAGTGTAACACATAATTCCAAAACATATGATTTCAAATAATTACTTCAGGTCCTCATGCATAAAAATCATCAAGATCAAAAAGTGTAACACATAATTCCAAAACATATGATTTCAAATAATTACTTCAGGTCCTCATGCAAAAACTATCATGTATAAGTTTGAAATATAAACTCATTAAGCATGCTTTCAAATCATCATTATATTTTCATTAAGACATCAAGCATGGATTCGTTGAACATGATGTTGAATGATTCTTAAGGATATCTAAACTTCCTTGGTTTCAATTTGTGTGATTGGCTTTATATTAGCATTCCCAAATATTTGTTCTTATGTCAAAACCATACATCAATGTTTAAAACAGAAAGATAAAAAATCATCACATCAAGATCAAAAAGTGTAACACATAATTCCAAAACATATGATTTCAAATAATTACTTCAGGTCCTCATGCATAAAAATCATCAAGCATGATACAAACATTTATTTTCAAAACATTCATCATGATAAGGCATACAAGCCAAAGAAAACATTAAACATAAAGCATATTCATCAATCATGATTTCATTGAGCATAAGGTATTTTCAGACAAAATCAAAAAGCAATACGAAAATCAACATGATTACATATTATTGCTTCTTAAACACATATAGCATGATTTTATAAGACATATTTAATCAAAATCATTTTGTTTGTTTATCATAAAATATGTAATTTTCATGATCATTACTAGAGGGATAAGCATGATTCTTAAAATTTTATTTTTAGCATTTTTATTACATTAAAAAAATCCTAAACTAAATTAAAAATAACTCATGCAAATTATCATGTAATTTTGAAATAAACTAAGGGCATTTTGGTTAACTCATCGTCGAAAGCCGTTAAGGCATAGTTTGCCACCTCACCTTTGTTGGTTTGTTCTTCGTCTTCGGATGAGCTTGATTCGTCCAAAATTGCTTCCTTCTTCTTGCATTCAAAGCAAGTAGTTGCATTCTTTTTAAGTTTATTTTTGTTCTTTAATTCTTGTTTCATGAACCTTTTAAATTTTATAGTGAAGAGTTCAAGTTCACCATTACTTGAGCTTATGCTCAAGTGATCTTCGATTGTTCTAAGTCCAAAATCCTTCCTGTTCTTTAGAAGGTTTTTCTCAAGTTCGTTTTGTTTAACATATGTTATAAAACTCATTTCATAGGTCATTAAAGACCCGATAAGTTCTTCGATCAAAAAAGTATTTAAATTTTTTGATTTTTGTATAACCGTTATTTTCAAATTCCAATTTTTAGAAAGAGATATTAAAATCTTGTTAATGAGTTCAAAATTTGAAAAGTTTTTACCAAGAGCTTTTAAACCATTGATGACATCCATAAAATGGGTGTATATGTCAACAACGGTTTCGCTTGGTTTCATATGAAATAATTCTAAATCATGCATTAAAAGATTAATCTTCAAAACTTTTAATCTACTAGTGCCTTCGTGTGTGGTTTCAAGAATGTGTCAAATATCAAAAGTCGTTTCACACAAAGAAACCCGATTGAATTCATTTTTGTCTAAGGCACAAAACAAAGTATTCATAGCCTTTGCACATTTAGAGAAAAAGTCTTCTTCTCCAAATCATTCCAATGGTTCATTGAAAGAGAAGACCTTTGAAAACCAAATTCGACTATGTGCCATAAATCGAGATTCAATGAAAGCAAGAAAACTCATTCAAGTTTTTCAATAAGTGTAGTCCGTCCCATTGAAAAATGGAGGACGAATGAGAGAGTGACCCTCTTGAAAGCTGAAAAGAGCCATTTCTATTTGGATGTTAAACCAAATTAGAAAATGAGGCTCTGATACCAATTGTTAGGATCGGCGTTGGCACTAAGACGGCGGGGGGGGGGGGGGGTGTAAATTAGTGCAGCGGTAAAATCACATGGGTTCAAAACTTCGTTTCAATTAAAACCGATTCTGACGAAAAATTGTTTCATAAAGGTAATAACTTTGAAACCGTCCGTATATGAAGTGAATGCAGTATGCAAGTAAAGATTTAGTTTGCAGTATGTAAATGATAATAATAGAAATGCAAACCAGAGAACACGCCAATTTTATAGTGGTTCGGTCGTCGTGACCTACATCCACTCCACCGATTCCCCTTCCGTCAAGGCCATCGGCATCCACTAACGATCTTCTTTCAATAAGCGAAGACCAACCACCTTTTATACCATTCTTCTTCTTTTACCGGGTTTAGGAGATAACCCTTACAAGCACTCACACTCCTCTCTAAATAGAATTCTAAGTTTAAGCTAGAGGAGAGATTTCTCAAGTGATTTCTGTAGCGTTTTCTCACTTTAAAACTCTTTATGCTTATGTATTTTACCCAAGGATGAGAGGGGTATTTATAGGCTTCAAGTGGATTCAAACTTGGAGCCTAAAAACATCTCATCCCAAGTTTCCCAAGTGCAGGCGGTACCACCGCCTGTGCTGGGCGATACCACTGCCCAATAGTTCTGACACTAGGCGGTACCACCGCCCAGTCTGGCGGTACCACCACCTACAGCCTCTCGGAGGCTGTGTCTGGGCGGTACCACCGCCCAGACCGGCGATACCACCGCCCAGATCGACGGTACCACTGCCTGACATAGTCTCGGAGACTATGCCACGACGATGTCACCTCTTGGGGCATTGTTTGGGACTCTCATTGGGCCCAACAAGATATCATTTTCAATCAAAATGATATCATTTTCAATAAGATATCATTTTCATTAAGACATCAAGCATGGTTTCAATTAAAATCGGAAATTATCAAGATACACATTATTTATTCTTGAAAAACATTCATAGGATCATCATTAGATTGAATCTATCATTTTATTCCGTTAACATAAAATATGCAATTTTTATTATCATTTTTAAAATTACTAGCATGATCATAATTTTTGTATTTTCATTTTTAAACATGCAATTTTCATTATCATTTTCAAAATTACTTGCATGATCATAATTTTTGCATTTTCAGTTTTAAACATGCAATTTTCAAGAAAAATAATTATTCTAAACTAAATTAAAATTAACTCATGAAAAGCATCATATAATTTTGAAATAAATCAAAGGCATTTTGATTACCTCATCATCGAAAGCCGTTAAGGCGTAGTTTGCCACTTCGCCTTTGTTGATTTTCTCATCGTCTTCAGATGAGCTCGATTCATCCCAATTTATGTTTTTCTTCTTGCATTCATAGCAAGTATTTGTGTTCTTTTTGTTCTTTAATTTTTGTTTCATGAACTTTTTAAATTTTATGAGTAGTTTAAGTTTACCATCACTTGAGCTTATGCTCGAGTGGTCTTCATGTGTTCTAAGTGCCAAATTCTTCCTGTTCTTTGTAAGGTTGTTCTTGAGTTCTTCACGTGCATTGCACGTTAATTCATAGGTCATTAAAGACCCTATTAGTTCTTCAATTGGAAAGGTATTCAAATTTTTTGATTCTTGAATTGCCATTACTTATGAATCCCAATTCTTATTAAGAGAACGTAAAATTTTGTTTACAAGTTTATAATCCAAAAAACTTTTACCAAGTGCTTTTATACCATTGACGACATCCATAAAATGGGTGTACATGTCAACAACGATTTCACTTGGTTTCATTCGAAAAAGTTTAAAATCATGCATTAAAATATTAAGAGTGCGCCAAATATTGAAAGTGGTTTCGCAAGTAGAAACCCGATTAAACTCAGTTTTGTCCAAGGCACAAAATAGAGCATTCATAGCTCTAACATTTAAAGAAAACATCTTCTTCTCCAAATCATTTCAATGGTTCATTGGAAGAGAAGATATTTGAAAACCAAATTCGACTATGTGCCATAAATCGAGATTCAACGAAAGTAAGAAAACTCTCATTTGAGTTTTCCAATAAGTGTAGTCCGTCCCATTGAAAAAGGGAGGACGAATGAGAGAGTGACCCTTTTGAAAGCCAAAAAGAGCCATTTCTATTTGGGCTAAACCAAATTAGAAAACGAAGCTCTGATACCAATTGTTAAGAAAAGATCGACACTAAGAGGGGGGTGAATTAGTGCAGCGGTAAAAATTACGTTGGTTCCAAACTTCATTGCGATTAAATTCGTTTCCGATAAAAAATTGTTTCATAAAGGTATTAACTTTGAAAGCATATGGAAGAGCATAGTGGATATAAAGCAAGTAAAGTGGTTTGTAGTAAAGTAAATTACATAAGAGAAATGCAAACCAGATTTTTATAGTAGTTCGGTCATCGTGACCTACATCCACTTCGTCGATTCCTCTTCCGTCGAGGCTATTGGCATCCACTATTGGTCTTCTTTCAATGGGCGAAGACCAACTACCCTTTACACCCCTCTTCTCCTTTTCACAGGTTTAGGAGACAACCTTGTACAACTCTCTTTTACAAGGTATCCCTCTCACACCTCCCTTAGAACTCTCTTTAAGTTTTGGGAGGAGGGAACTTAACTTTCTAAGATTTACAACTTTAGAATCATAGGGTTTTATTCAATATTTCTTGCTTATCTATGCAAGAATAGCTAGGGTATTTATAGGCCCCAAATAGATTCAAATTTGGAGCCCAAAATTCAAACCCCTAAACTTGTAGGGTTCTGGGCGATACCACCGCCTGTAGTCTGATAGTGGGTGGTACCATCACCTAGAAGACTGTGCTGGATAGTACCAACACCTAGACTGGTGGTACCATCGCCTGATACAGTCTCGGAGACTGTGACACGACGGTTTCACCTGTTTGGTCACTATTTGGGCCTTTCTCTTGGCCCAACCAGCCAAACTTGGGCCCAACTATCCCCTAATTGGGTTGGCCTAATTTTAATCTTAATTATGTGCTAACTATAAATTTTAAGATATTTACTAAGCTAAATAGAGTCTGTAAGTTAAGTTTTCTTCAAGCGAGCTTCCGACGATCTTTCGGCGAACTTTTGATGATCTCTCGATAATGTTCCAGCGGACTCCCAGCAAGCTCCTGGACTTCATGATGATCTTCTTGGCGAGTTTTGATGAGCTTCTTTGGCAAGCTCTAGGACTTCTTGGTTGGTTCTGGTAGAGCTTCTGACGAACGTCCGGACTTCCGATGAACTCTCGAACTCCCAATGAAATCACATTCTTGACTCTGGGACTTCATTTTGCTTTATGCCTTGCTATCATAGTTAATCCTGCACACGTAAAAATACACTTCGATCTAGACAATTAATACTAAGCATGAATCATGTTGTCCGGCATGTCATTGGTCCATCGACGCTTTGTCCGATTCTTCAACGCATCATCCTCTCTTGCGGCCTATCGCCTAATCGACTAGTTGACTCCGCAACTCCGATATCCTTGGCATAATATCCACTCTTCTTGGCCCGATGCTCAAACTCATGGCCCGAAGCCTTCTGTCGATATGTTAACCAATCCTCCAACTCGACGTCTAATCTTCTGACATGTTCCACCGTCCAAACATGATTCTTCCTGCTTTAATTGTCTCAACCTGATTGAAGTATCCTGCATCACTCAAAATACATATCAAATCATAATCACTTATCAATTGGTTTCATTATCAAAATTCAAGATTCAACAAAGAGGACTTTTGAAAACCATTTTCAATGATATTTCATAAATTAAAATCTAAAGAATACAAAAAAACTCTCATTTGAGTTTTACAATATGTGTACTCTATCCTATTGAATATAGGAGGATGAATGATAGAGTGATCCTCTTGAAAGCCAAAAAAAGCCATCTCTCTTGGGTGTTAATCCAAATAGAAATATGAATGCCAAAGCTATGAATACTTTGTTTTGTGCTTTAGATAAAAATGAATTCAAACGAGTTTCTATTTGCGAAGCAGCTTATGACATTTGACACACTCTTGAAATTATAAATGAAGGCACTAGTAGAGTTAAAGATTCAAAAATTAATACTTTGATTACATGATTATGAATTATTTCGTATGAAACCAAGCGAGACTATTGGAGACATGTACACCCGGTTTACGATGTCGTTAATGGTCTAAAAGCACTTAGTAAAAGTTTTTCTAATTTTGAACTGATTAATAAGATACTAAGATCCCTTCCAAGAGTTGGGATCCTAAAATACTTACAATTCAGAAGCCAAGAACTTGAACAACTGTTCACTTCGAGAACTGATTTTTTTGCCTATAGAGTGATCCTCTTGAAAGCCAAAAAAAGCCATCTCTCTTGGGTGTTAATCCAAATAGAAATATGAATGCCAAAGCTATGAATACTTTGTTTTGTGCTTTAGATAAAAATGAATTCAAACGAGTTTCTATTTGCGAAGCAGCTTATGACATTTGACACACTCTTGAAATTATAAATGAAGGCACTAGTAGAGTTAAAGATTCAAAATTAATACTTTGATACATGATTATGAATTATTTCGTATGAAACCAAGCGAGACTATTGGAGACATGTACACCCGGTTTACAGATGTCGTTAATGGTCTAAAAGCACTTAGTAAAAGTTTTTCTAATTTTGAACTTATTAATAAGATACTAAGATCCCTTCCAAAGAGTTGGGATCCTAAAATAACTACAATTCAAGAAGCCAAGAACTTGAACAACTGTTCACTCGAAGAACTTATTGGGTTTTTTATTGCCTATGAAATGACTTGTGTGGCACATGACGAACTTAAGAACAACCTTCCAAAGAACAAGAAGGATTTTGCACTTAGAACAAAAGAAGACCACTTGAGTGAAAGCTCAAGTGATGATGAATTTGATCTCCTAACAACAAAGTTTAAAAAGTTCATAAAACAAGAATCAAAAAATAAAAATGAACTTAAAAAGAAGAGGTTGCCAATGAAGAAGAAGGCACTCAAAGCAACTTGGGACAAATTGAGTATCTCAAAAGATGAGGAGCAAACCAACAAAGACAAAGTGGTGAACTATGCCTTAGCAGCTCTCGACGATGAGGTAAATGACTCACCTGAAACATTTTTACCTTACAATGAAATTATTTGAGTTGTTTGATGATTTTAAATTAGTTAGTAAGAAACAAAAAAATAAAAAAATTGATGCTTCTCTTTCTAGTGATTTTGAAAAAATGATCATGACAATTGCATGTTTTTGATAAAGAAACAAATTATTAGATTTAAATCTAATACTTGTATACCTAATAAGATTAATCCTATACATGTTTTAAGAAGTAATAATGTGTATCTTTATGATTTCTGTTTTGCTCTTTCAGTTTTAAAAGATGATGTATGTTTTGATTTTACATAAAGGACAAATGCATGCTTGTATGAAATAAATCACATAAATTGAAACAACTAAAAAGGGAATGCATTTTGAAAATTTCTCTATCTCTATCTTATCGATTTTTCAATAAGAAATTGATAAATCTATTTATGTCATTTTGAATCTTTTGAGAGTTATTTTGATTCTTCAGAATTATTACTTAAAATATTCTATGAATCAAGATATTCTATTATGTGTTTTCATATTATTTAAGAGGATTTTTTTATGAATCATAATCTTGATAACTTGAGTCTTTTATATATGAACAATATTTTTTATTCTCCTATGTTCCTTTTTGAAGAGATTCATCCAAACGAATCTTGATTCTTTCACTTGATATTTATAAATTAAGATTTATTATGAATCAAAATATTTCATATTTTGTTCTCCTACGATTCTTTTTGCTATTCACTAAAGAGGAGACTTATACTAATAAACCATAATATGCCACTTGAGATTTTGATAATTTATGACTTGAGTTTTGTTATGTGCAAATTCTTTATATTTATGGTTGTATACCTTATGTGATGCTTAGAGCATTGATGTTAGAAGGAAATGAATTGCACTATTGTATTATTCCCCTCTTCTTCTTTCTTACAATGACTAAGGGGAGTAAGAAAATTACTAGCTTGAATGTTAAATTTAGGCAAACAAAAATACTAGCTTGAATGTTAAATCTCCCAAATGCACAAACTCTTCTTATACATTTTTTGGATCATGATCTTAATTTCTTGATTTTTATGGCTTAAGTTTTCTTTTTAAATCAAAATTGTTTCCTATCATTCCTTCTATTTACAAATGAAGAAATTTATCAAAAATGTTACATGGATTTTTGGTATTCATGACTTGATCTTTTATTTTTTATGATTGAAATATTGATGTAAATTTATCCTTGTTATTTATCTTTGTCATGATTTGAAAATTGATATAAAAGAACATGAACTTCAATATTGTATTCTTCCCTTATTTTTGACAATGACAAAGAGGGGAGAAAGATTTGTAAGCTTGCACAATTCAAGAAGAAGCTAAAACTTGTAAACTTGCAAAAATTCCTAGCTTGCAAAGAAAGAAAAAACTTGCTAACTTGCTTATCTCTAAAGAGAAGAAAAAAGTGCTATCTTGCACATCCCAAGAGAAATAATACTCATGATGCATATTCTAACTTGCACATCGCAAAATTTGCTAGCTTGCATGTTGTAAAATGATGTAAAACTTGCTAGCTTGGATGATATAAAACTTGCTACTTACTATCTTGCATTCTTTTTCAAAAACTTGCTAGCTTGAACATTGCAAAGAAATGCAAACATGCTAAACTCTGCACATCTCTAAAACTTGCTAGCTTGCATGTTCAATACTTACTATTTTACTAGCTTGCATAGTTGCGCTTCTCCTTTTTGTTGATGACAAAAAAGGAGAAGGAACAATGATAATCATGCATATTATGCCTAAAATAATGATTTGAAATTATGTATGATGATTTGGAATGATGCATGTACTGATAATTTTGAAAATATACATGATATAATGCACTTCGATTTTTTGAAATTATGATTATGTATGCAATACTCATGATTTTATTATGATGATGTATATGATGTATTACATATGATGTGAATATGATGAATTGCATACGATGTGAATCATGATCAAAATTATTTTGACTTGAATTCAAAGTTCTATCAATAAGGTATATTGATAGGGTCATTAATTGGTTATCATCATCAAAAAGGGAGGGATTATTGAATCTTAGATTTTGATGATAAAATCAATTAATAAGCATATGATCTAATCTATGTTTTGAGTGACGCAGGACTAGTTTCGATCATGAAGAGACAATTAAAGTAGAAAAAATCAATATTGGGCCAGAGTGGAACATGTCAGAAGATTATGTAGAAAAATCTTAGGGGGGCATCACATGCGCAGCGGAAGAACATAAAAATAAAATCCCCAAATTTCTCATCGATGTGTTTATCGTCGTGCGAAGATTAGTGCGCAAAATCTACGAAACTTAAAACCATGCGTAAGATAGTTATATTACTTAGGGTGATCATATATCCCTGAATCCCTATAGATCTGTAGGAGAGGATGAAGGAAATCAAGCGCCCTCCTCTCTGGTGGTGATCCATATAGCAAGGCTACGATGATGCTCCTCAAAACTATAAGCCTAGTACCTAAGGAGGAGAAGGGGAGAAGAATAGGAGATGACAACCCAAAGAGGCTCTAGCCTATGAACCATTGGTTCCCTCCTATTTAGAGAGGTCCCCTATCAACATAACCCTAATAGATCCTGCCCTATTAGGTATTGGATCTCTATCCAACTACCCAAGTCTCTTAGATTAGTAGATCTTTATCCAATAATCTCTCATTGGCTTTTATTGGATCTCATCCAAATGATCCAATAATTTAGGGGCTTATTGGATATCAAATAAGATAGGGGCTCCAATAGATATCTCATATCCGAACCTCTACTCATCGCAATGTCTACCATATATATGTGACCTGCTAGGCCCAATATCGAGTTGGTCATGAGTCATACTTGTCAGAACTCCTTCTAGCTTAGTAAATTATTATCTCTATAATAATTTACTCGACTCATCGACTATAGACATACTAAACCAGTACGCCGCAGTCCCCAAATGATACAGGCGAATCTAATCTATTGGACATGTCTGTCCTCAATTACCATATACCTGTAGTCCCTCATCTATCAAATATCCCAGATGCTACATATCTGGCATAGTGCTGTCAGACCCATACGGTTTCTACTTGAGTCTCGTTCTAAACGGATTCTCCCAAAGAACTCTTTCTCTCTTAATCTGAATGACCCAGGCCATGGATTTGTTTGAGCAAGAACACATGGGATATTCCTCTCATGATAATGAGAGTGCATGATCTTCTATCAATACTTAATAGTCCTCATAAGGTTGGCTATCACTCCCAATGACCAGTTATACTAGATCTGGAACCTCTAGACCTATAAGTCCAGTATCAAAGAATGGAGTACTTATATATTACATCATTGGTGTCTTAAGTATAATGACCATATACTCCATTAAGACTATGGAATCGCTGTTTGATAATAAGGCATCATCAACCATCTAGCATTCTGTAAGCAGATCAATCAGTGAACTCATTCTCCAATGAACACATTCTGTAAGTCTAATGATCATATCCTTAGTGTCCCCACACGAGCAGCTATGAGACTAGTTGCATCCATCATATGGACGGGTGTACAGCATACCAATCTGTCCGGTTATCTCAATGTCCCTCTCGAGTAACTTATGATCGGGATTATTTAAGATTTGTGTTTAAAAGCGAATGGGTCTCATTATCATGATCTCATCATAATCTGATTCTCATTACACAAATTCATGGTCATCACAAGCAAAAAGCAATATAAAGTGATAAAATACTAAATAATAATAATAAGTAAAATGACTGCATGTCAAGTCACACTTGTCATCACTCACGTGATTGGCTTGTAGGATACCTATGACTAGTAGGAGACCGGAGTTACAGAGGTCAACATTCCGATTGGACAAAAGGCCACAAAAGAAGACGATGCGTCGAAGGATTGAACGAAGCGTCGATGAACCAATGACATGCCAGACAACATGTGATTAATACTTTATAATAATTGTTTAGATCAAAGTAGTTTTAGTTCTAATTCAAATGTAAACATGTCAACTCAATTAGGGGCCAAATGGACCCAAATTGGGGCTATTTTAAGCCCAAAAAAAGGCCCATTTAGTAACCCAAAAGTTAGGTCAAGTGGTGGCACTATTGGTCAAGCGGTGGCACCACTAGTCCAAGCGATAGCAATGCTAGAGTCTCAGTCTTCAAGACATAATCTCTAAGACTATGTCAAGCAATAGTACCGCCAGACTGGGCGGTGGTACCACCTAGTGTCAAGCGGTGGTACCATTGTTGAATCTCAAATTTTGATGATGAAACCAATTGATAAGTGTTTATGATTTAATCTATATTTTAAGTGATGTAGGAAGCTTCGATCAGGATGAGACAATTAAAGCAGGAAGAATCATATTGTGCTAGTGAAAAACATGTCAGATGATTAGACATCGAGTCGAAAAATCGGTTGACGTATCAACAAAAGGCTTTGGGCCATGGATTTGGGCATCGGGCCAAGAAGAGTGGATATTACGCCAAGGAAATCGGGGTTGCGAAGGTCAACTGGCCGATTGGGCAATAGGCCGCAAGAGAGGACAATGTACCGAAGAATCGGACGAAGCATCGATGGACCAATGACATGTCGGACAACATAATTCATGCATAGTAATAATTGTCTAGATCGAAGTGTATTTTATGTGTGTAGGATTAACTACGATAGCAAGGCATAAAGCAAAATGAAGTCCCAGAGTTAAGAACGAGATTTTGTTCGAAGTTCGAGAGTTCGTCAAATGTCCAAACATTCATCGGAAGTTCTGCCGGAATTGACCGAGAAGTCCAGGAGCTTGCCAAAAAAGCTCATCGAAACTCGCCAAAAAGATCATTGTGAAGCCCAGGAGCTTCTTAGAAGTTCGCTAGAACATTGTCGAGAGATCGTCGGAAGTTCACCGAAAGCTCACCAGAAGAAATCTTGACTTATCGAACTTATTTAGCTTAGTGTATGCCTTAGAATTTGTAGTTAGCACATAATTGGGTTGGAATTGGGCCAACCCAGTTAGGGGCCAATTGGGCCTAAGATCAGGCTGTGTCGGGCTAAGTGCAAGGCCTAAACAGTGACCCAACAAGTGGCATCGTCGTGACATAATCTTCGAGACTATGTTAGGCGGTGGTACCGCCAGACTGACTGGGCGGTGGTACCACCCAGTGGCAGTGTTACATGGTGGTACCGCCAGACTGGGCGGTGGTACCACCCAGTGGCAGTGTTACATGGTGGTACCGCCAGACTGGGCGGTGGTACCACCCAGTGGCAGTGTTACATGGTGGTACCGCCAGACTGGGCGGTGGTACCACCCAGTGGCAGTGTTACATGGTGGTACCGCCAGACTGGGCGGTGGTACCACCCAGTGGCAGTGTTACATGGTGGTACCGCCAGACTGGGCGGTGGTACCACCCAGTGGCAGTGTTACATGGTGGTACCGCCAGACTGGGCGGTGGTACCACCCAGTGGCAGTGTTACATGGTGGTACCGCCAGACTGGGCGGTGGTACCACCCAGTGGCAGTGTTACATGGTGGTACCGCCAGACTGGGCGGTGGTACCACCCAGTGGCAGTGTTACATGGTGGTACCGCCAGACTGGGCGGTGGTACCACCCAGTGGCAGTGTTACATGGTGGTACCGCCAGACTGGGCGGTGGTACCACCCAGTGGCAGTGTTACATGGTGGTACCGCCAGACTGGGCGGTGGTACCACCCAGTGGCAGTGTTACATGGTGGTACCGCCAGACTGGGCGGTGGTACCACCCAGTGGCAGTGTTACATGGTGGTACCGCCAGACTGGGCGGTGGTACCACCCAGTGGCAGTGTTACATGGTGGTACCGCCAGACTGGGCGGTGGTACCACCCAGTGGCAGTGTTACATGGTGGTACCGCCAGACTGGGCGGTGGTACCACCCAGTGGCAGTGTTACATGGTGGTACCGCCAGACTGGGCGGTGGTACCACCCAGTGGCAGTGTTACATGGTGGTACCGCCAGACTGGGCGGTGGTACCACCCAGTGGCAGTGTTACATGGTGGTACCGCCAGACTGGGCGGTGGTACCACCCAGTGGCAGTGTTACATGGTGGTACCGCCAGACTGGGCGGTGGTACCACCCAGTGGCAGTGTTACATGGTGGTACCGCCATGGTACCACCCATTGGTTACATGGTGTACCGCTCAGACATAGTCTCCCGGGCGGTGGTACTGTCTATTGTTAGTGTTGCAGACGGTGGTACTGCCCAGCACAAGCGGTGGTACTGCCAAGACCTAGGAAACCCAGGATGAGACCTTTTTAGGCTCCAAGTTTGAATCAACTTGAGGCCTATAAATGCCCCTCTCATCCTTGGTAACTAACCAAGAATTGAGAGTGAAAAAGAAAGAAACGCTGCTGTAATATTGTGTGAACTTCTCTCCTTCTTCTAACTGTTAAAATAGTTAGAGAGGAATAAGCGGGGGTGTAAGGGTTATCTCCTAAACCCGATAAAAGGAGAAAGAGTTGTAAAAGATGGTTGGTCTTTGCCTATTGAAGAAAGACTGATAGTGGATGTTGGTGGCCTCGATGGAAGAGGAATAGGCGGAGTGGATGTAGGTCACGATGCCCGAACCACTATAAAATCTGGTTTGCATTTACTTCTTGCAATTTACATTAACTGCAAATTGCCTTCAATACATTTACTAACATGCTTTCAATCTAAGCATCTTTATGAATCGATTTTAATCGTACGAAGAGTTTTTTAGAACCGATGTATTTTACCACTACACTAATTCACCCCCTCCCTCTTAGTGTCGGCTCGTTCCTAATAGTTGGTATCAGAGGCTTGTGATTTCTTATTTGGTTTAACACCCAAAGAGAAATGGCTTTTTTCGACTTTCAAGAAGGACTTTCTCTCATTCGTCCTCTCTTATTTAATGGGATGGACTACACATATTGGAAAACTCGAATGAGAGTTTTCTTACTTTCTTTGGATTTAAATTTATAGAGTATTGTGGAAAATAGTTTTTGAATGTCTTCTCTTCCAATGAACTATTGGAATGATTTGGAGAAGAAGACTTTTTTTTTAAATGCTAGAGTTATGAAATGACGCACAATGCATAAAACGAATATGAGAACAACCTTCCAAAGAATAGGAAGGATTTCGGACTTAGAACAATAAAAGACCACTCAAGCATAAGCTCAAGTGATGGTGAACTTGAACTCCTCACTATGAAATTTAAAAAGTTCATGAAACAAGAATTGAAGAACAAAAATAAACTTAAAAAGAATGTAACTGCTTGCTATGAATGCAAGAAGAAGGAAGCAATCTTAGACGAATCGAGCTCATCCGAAGATGAAGGACAATTCAACAAAGGCGAGGTGGCAAACTATGCCTTAACGACTTTCGACAACGAGGTAATCAAAATCCCCTTAATTTACTTTGAAATTACTTAATGTTTTCATGAATTATTTTTTATTTAGTTTAAGAAAATTATATATTTTTTTGAATTGCATGTTTAATGATGTAATAAAAATGCAAAAATAAAATTGGATCATGCTTACCTTTCTAGTGATTTTAAAAATAATTATAAAAATTATATATTTTATGATAAACTAAAAAAATGATTTTGATTGAAAATACTTTATGAAATCATGCTTGATGAAATAATATAATGATGATTTGAAATCATGCTTAATGAGTTTATCTTTTGAAATTATGTATGATGACTCTTGCGATTTATAGATTATCGATTTTTACCATAATGAAAGTAGCTTATTGATCTTTGTCATAATAAATCTTGCACTTTCGTTTTAAATAATGATATATATTTTGATTTGGCATTAGAAAGACAAAGGCATGCTTGTATGAAACAAACAACTAAAAAGAGGAAAGCTTTCTCCTTGAAAAATTTCTCTACTTTATCGATTTTTCAAAAAGGAGAGATTAATGAATCTATCTATGTTTCTTTTTTAATCTATTGAAAACGATTTTGATTTGATGATTTGAATTTGAATAAGCTTTCTCTTGATTTCTCAGAATTTATAATATGAGATTACCTTTGAAGATCATTGACTATTTAATCTCCTAAAAATTCTTTTCGTTATTTATTTAAGAAGAGATTTGGTAAAATGAATCATGGTTTCTCTTTAATTCTTAGAATTATAACTTAAAAATTCTTTTTATAAATCAAGATTATCTAATATGATTCTTTCTTTTCACTATTTGGGTTATCTAAAAGAATCATAATATTTCTCTTGATACTCACAATTTGTCTTCATGATCTTTGATATTTTATCTCTCATGATATGATTTTTATGTACAATTTATTGTATTCATGAAATATTTATCTCATCACCCAATTAATTTTTCTAGATATTCTTCATGTGATGATATGAGATTATGCATGAAATACTCATGATATCATGTTGATGCATACAAATGAGAAGTTATAATCATCCATGGTAGGATATAATGTAATTTGATAAATTGATACCGTCATGATGTGAAATATTTATGATTTGGAATAATGCATGCAATACCTATGATTTTATTATGATGATATGATGTATTGCATATGATGTAAATCATGATTAAAATGATTTTGACTTGAATTCAATTTGAATTCAAGGTTTATCTCAATTATGACATATTAAAATAAGAATGACACTTTATCTTTGTCATAATTGAAAAATTATTGAAAAGGGAAAAAGAGATTCAAAATTGTATTCTTCCCTCCTTTTTACCAATGACAAAGAGGGAGAAAGAATTGATAGACCTCCGCATATATAGCAAAGGAGAAGCAATATTGCACACCTCAAAGGAGAAGCGAAGCTTGCATATTTCAAGAAGCAAAAATTACTTTCTTGAATATCTCAAATATTGCTAGCTTACATTTTGATGTAAAAAATTTTCTAGCTTGCATGATGTAGAACTTGCTATCTTGAACATCACCTAGACTTACTAGCTTGCAATCTCAAGAGAAGCAATAGTGCTATCTTGCCTATCTCAAGAAGCAAAACATGCTAACTTGCACATCTAGCAAAATTTACAAACTTGCATATTTCAAGAAGCAAGAGTTACTTTCTTGAACATCTCAAAATTGCTAGCTTTCATGTTCTAAAATGCTATAAAATTCACTAGCTTGCATGATGATAAAATTAGAGATTATGTTTATTATGCAATGATTTAAACTTGTATGTCTAAAATACATGATAATTGAACTTCTCCTTTTTGTTGATGACAAAGGGGGAGAATTATGATGTTGCAAGATTTTATCATGATATGTTACTTTGATTTTTGAATCCAAGAGTTCTATCAATATGGCATATTGATAGGGGGAGTTAAGGTTAACTTCGTTCTCAATTGGTTGTCATCATCAAAAAGGGAGAGATTATTCAATATCGGATTTTGATGATGAAACCAATTGATAAATGTTTATGATTTGATCTACGTTTTAAGTGATGTAGGAAGCTTCGATCAGGATGAGACAATTAAAGTAGGAAGAATCATGTTGGGCTAGTGAAAAACATGTTAGATGATTGGACGTCGAGCCGAAGAATCGATCGACGTATCGATAGAAGGCTTTGGGCTATGGATTCAGGCATCGGGCCAAGAAGAGCGGAGTATTGCGCCAAAAAAATCGGAGTTACAGAGGTCAACTGGCCGATTGGGCAATAGGCCGCAAGAGAGGACGATACGTTGAAGAATTGGACGAAGCGTCAATGGACCAATGACATGACGGATAACATGATTCATACTTAGTAATAATTATCTAGATCGAAGTGTGTTTTATATGTGCAGGATTAACTACGATAGTAAGGCATAAAGCAAAATGAAGTCCTAGAGTCAAGAACGAGATTTTGTTAGGAGTTCAAGAGTTCGTCGGAAGTCCAGACATTCATCGAAAGTTCTACCGGAACTGACCGAGAAGTCTAGGAGCCTGCCAAAGAAGCTCATCGGAACTCACTAAGAAGATCGTCGTGAAGTCTAGGAGTTTGTCGGGAGTTCACTAGAACATTACCGAGAGATCGTCGGAAGTTCGCCGGAAGCTCGCCGAAAGAAACCTTTACTTATCGAACTTATTTAGCTTAGTATATGCCTTAGAATTCATAGTTAGTACATAATTGGGTTGGACTTGGGCCAACCCAATTAGGGACCAATTGGGCCTAAGATTAAGCTATGTTGGGCCAAGTGCAAGGCCCAAACAATGATCCAACAGGTGGCACCATTATGGCACAGTCTCTGAGACTATGTCAGGTGGTGGTACCGCCCAATGACATTGTTAGGTGGTGGTACCGCCCAGTGTCAGTTCTGCAGGCGGTGGTACTGCCAGGACCCGGAAAACCCAGGATGAGACATTTTTAGGCTCCAAGTTTGAATCAACTTAAGGCATATAAATACTCCTCTCATCCCTGGTTAACTAACATAAGAATTGAGAGTGAAAAAGAAAGAAACGCCGGTGTAATCTTGTGTGAACTCCTCTCCTTCTTCTAAGTGTTAGAATAGTTTGAGAGAGGAGTAAGTGGGGGTGTAAGGGTTATCTCCTAAACCCGGTAAAAGGAGAAAGAGCTATAAAAGGTGGTTGGTCTTCGCCTATTAAAGGATGACCGATAGTGGATGCCGGTGACCTCGACGGAAGAGGAATCGATGGAGTGGATGTAGGTCATGATGACCGAACCACTATAAAATCTGGTTTGTATTTACTTCTTGTAATTTACATTAACTGCAAACTGCCTTCAATACGTTTACAAACACACTTTCAATCTAAGCATCTTTACGAATTGGTTTTAATCGTACAAAGAGTTTTTCAGAACTGACGTATTTTACCGCTACACTAATTCACCCCCCCTCTTAGTACCGACTCATTCCTAACAATCGCTAGTCTGGTCAGTGGTACTAGCCAGCGACAGTGCTGTATGCAGTAGTATCGCCCAACGCAACCAATTGTACCTGCTAATCATAGGTGCCTAGTAAGCCAGTCACGTGAGTGCTGGCACGTCTGACTTGATACGGAATCTTTTTGCTTATTATATTTTGGCATTTATCACTTTATATTGTCTATTGCATATATGCATGTATATATTATGATGTCCTTGAATCTGTGTAATGGGAATCGGATCGTGATGAGATCACAATAATGAGACCGATTCACCTTCAAACACAGATCCGAAATATTCCCGATCATAGGTTACTCGAGAGGGACATCGAGATAACCGGACAAACTATTGTGCTGTATACCCGTCCATATGATGAATGTAGCTGGTCTCATAGCTACTCATATGGGGACACTAGGGATACAGTACAGGTGCTCATTGGAGAATGAGTTCACTGATTGATCTGCTTACGGAATACTAGATGGTTGATAATGCCTTATTGTCAAACAGTGATTCCATAGTCCTAATGGTGTATTTGGTCCTTAGACTTGAGACACCAAGGATGTCCTGCATAAGTGCTCCACTCTTTGATACCAGACTTATAGGTTTGGATGTCCCAGATCTAGTACAATTGGTTATTGGGAGTGGCAATCGACCTTGTGAGGGCTATTGAGTATCGATAGAGGATCATCCACACTCGACGTCATGAGAGGAATATCCCATGCATTCTTGCTTAGACAAATCCCTGGCCAGGGTCATTAGGATTGAGAGAGAAAGAGTTCTCCGGGAGAATCTGATTAGAGCAAAACTTGAGTAGAAATCGTATAGGTCTGACAGCACCATGCCTGATATACGATCTTTGGGATATTAGATGGATGAGAAACTATAGGTACATGGTAACTGAGGACAGACAGGTCCAATGGATTGGATTCTCCTATATCGTCTAAGGACTTCAGCGTAGTGGCCTAGTACGTCCGTAGTCGATGAGTCGAGTGAATTATTATGGAGATAATAATTCACTAAGCTAGAAGGAGTTCTGAAAGGTATGACTCATGGCCAGCTCAATATTGGGCCTAGAGGGTGACACACATATGATATGCATTGCGATGAGTAGAGGTTCGAATATGAGATATCCGCTGAATAGATGTAGATAGAGATCCACTAATCTAAGAGGCTTGGGTAATTAGATGTAGATCCAATACTCATTAGGGGAGGATCCATTAGAGTTTGACAGGGGACCTCCATAAATAGGAGAGATTCAATGGTTCATAGGCTAGAGCCTTTGCTTGTCTCTCCTATTCTCCTCCCCCTCTCCACCTCAGAGTAGGCCTGGAGTTTTAAGGAGTGTCGTCGCAGTCCTGCTGTGTGGATCATCGCTAGAGAGGAGGATGCTTGACCTCTTTTACCCTCTCCTAGAGATCTGCAAGGAAACAAGGATACACGATGTCCCTAGGTAACACAATCTATTCTATACGCAATTTGTTTCACGGATTTTTGCACTTCGTATGATGACGAACATCTCTTTGGGAATAGGGGATTTTGTTTTCTTGTTCTTCTACTGTGCAAGCAATGTTGCCCCAAAAGATTTCCCAACAGTGGTATCAAAGTCAGGTTGTTCGTGTGAAAGATTGGTTTTGAACTACGTGTGTTGTGTTTAGGAAGAATTTTGACGTCAAAATCATTGACGCAAAAGCTAAAAAGGGCAGTAAATGGCAACGTTGCCATCTGCGTGTAGTTAGGCAGCCTGCAACGGTAGCCACAACGTCGCTCGCGTGCAGGCAGGCCCCCTGTAGTGGCGCCCACAAGCAAGGCCATAGGCACGACCGCCACCTGCGCGGGCACTGCGCCCGCGCGCAAGGGGCGGTGTCGGCACCCGCGGTCGCCGCCTACGGGCATAGCGCCAGCAGCGACGCTTGCCCACAAGCAGCCAACACCACTCACCCGTAGGGACAGATGCTGCAGGAACAACCCCGCGGGTAGAACCGCCCGCAGGGGTGGTGGTGACAGCAGGGGCGCCCGCCTGCGGGTGTGCCTAACTACAGTGGCGGCGCTGCCTGCAGGCATGCCGCCCACAAGCAGGGGTAGCACCCCGCCCCCCGTCGCACAGGTCGCCGCCGGTAGGGTGGCGGTGGTAGCGACGACAACAGCAGGGGAGAGGAAAAGGGGCTTCGGGTTTTGGGCAAAAAGATAGTTTTGCCCTTGTGCATTTCAGAAATTCCAATTCTATCCCGTTATCCAAATTATAAAAATGCCCCTTAGAATTCAAAAAATTCCCTACACGTCCTTGATTTCAGAAAATATTAATTAATCAAAAGGTTTAATTGATTATTATTTTATTATTGTCTAGTAGTTCTACATGATAATGATACATACATGTGATGTATGATGTGTGGACGGATGATCATGGATCGTGTGATGTGTGTACTTGTGATTATTATTATTTGGGCCTGTGAGCCTCCATTATATTTCTCGTTTATTGTCAGAACTACGTGCCTATGATTAAGTTGTAATCATATGAGGAGGCGCAGCAAGAGCATAGATGCAATAGCGGGACCCATAAGACAGCTCACGATGCATAAAGATGCATCGAGATATCGACGAAACCAACGAGGACGAGATGGACGATCATAGGGCATGGAGATGTACCGCTGCACACATAGACATTGATGTGAGTGATTAGGCCTACTGGCTCGGGCCTGATCACATTAGGTTGTGGTCCATGATCATCTGGTGTGATTGTTTTTACGCCTACTAGATATGTATATATATTTGCATGTGATGTAGATATATATTAAATATGTATATGTGTGACATGTCATATTAGGAGACCAAATCATAGAAACCCCTCTCTCGACAATATTAAGTCGGTAAATGTGAGGCAATTAGATTGACCCACGTGGCCTTCCGTCGTTATAGGTAGGAACCGATTCCCGGTGTATGTTGAGTTGGTCGAGTCCCTCGAGGCTCACCTATATCGCGATTGGTTATCTTGCTTATGACATAGAGATGTCACTAGTAACCTGATGTCATAGTATACTTGGTCGAGTTCCTCGAGGGTATATTATCAAATTAGACTCATCTTGTAATGATGGTGTTGACTTAACCGAGCATCATGGTTGGTTGAGTCCCTCGAGACCATGGTGACTCGGAGGCCGAACAGGATGGGAATCACAAGGAGTTGTGATCAGCAAGAGTTGCCTAACTTTCGGCCTTAGTGTGATTGGTTGAGTCCCTCGAGGTTAACACTAAGATGCTGATTGGATCTTGACCCCCACTAGAAGTCTGTTGGAGACTTCTGTTTCACGTGTTGAGGGTGTCGCGTGACTCGCAAGTAAAATAGTGGAAGTATATTAAGATAGAAGTACATATCTTGATTGTTTATATCTTGCAAAATCTGCATGTTATTCATTTCTGCTACATCTTTATTTTAGAAAATGTCGCATTTAAATCCCTTACATGGCATACTTGATGTCAACCGCCTCACTGGTCCAACTTATACGGATTGGCTCTGTAACTTGAGAATTGTTCTCACGACAGAGAAAATCACGTACATCCTTGATACAGTGATGCCTACGCCTGAGGAAGGGGCAAGCGAGAATGAGATCGCTCGCTACGTGAAGTACATTGATGACTCCACTCTTGTTTAGTATTACATGTTGGGCTCTATAACTCCTGAGTTACAAAGACAACATGAAAAGATGGATGCCAGATCCATTCTCCTACATGTCCGTAAACTATTTGAGAAACAGGGAAGAACTCAGTGATATAAGATATCCAAGAGCCTCTTCCGCGCTAAGATGACAGAGAGGACACCGATTTAGAACCATGTCCTAAAGATGATTGAGTGGATAGAGAAACTCACAGGTCTAGGAATGGTCCTAGATAATAACTTGTGTATAGATATTGTGCTTTAGTCCTTACTAGATTCCTTTTCACAGTTCATAATAAATTTTAATATGAATAAGCTTGAGGTGACTCTTCTAGAGCTCCTTAATATGTTGAGAGAGGTAGAGAATATTATCAAAAAGGAGAAGCTAGTTCTCTATACTAGTGAGACCAGAAAGAAAAGGAAAGCAGAAAAGTCCCTTAAGAAGGGCAAGGGTAGACCAGGTAAAGTAAATGTTGCTAAGAAAGACCCGACAAAGGACAAAAGCCAGTGCTTCTACTATGGCAAAGATGGGCATTGGAAGAGGAACTACAAAGAGTACCTTGCAGAGAGGGCAAAACAGAAGCTTGGAGAAGCTTCAGGTACATTCATGATTAGTCTCCATTTGTCAAACTCTTATGATAACACATGGGTATTGGATACCGGTAGTACTTATCATATATGCAATTCGTTGCAGGTTCTAGTAAGGCCTAGGAGACTAGAGAGAGGTGAGATGGATCTCAAGATGGGCAATAGAGCAAAAGTTACTGTAGTAGCTGTTGGCGAGATTGCCCTCAATCTGCGTGGTGGAGCTTTTATTGCATTAGATACATGTTATTTTTGTTCCTTTAATTATCAAAAGCATTATCTCCATTTCATATTTGACAGTTAGTGGATATAAATTAGTTTTTTAGAATAATGGTTGTTCGATATTGTTAAATGATGAGATCATCACAAAAGGAACATTGCATAATGGTTTGTTTATGCTAGATACTACTCCACATATTATGAATGTAAGTGTGTCTAAGAGGAAACGAGATGAGGTGAATAGTGCATACCTCTGGTATTGTAGGCTAGGTCACATCCATGAGGGAAGGATTTAAAAGTTGCTAAAGGATAGATATCTAGATCCATTCGACTATGAGTCATATGCAACTTACGAGCCTTGCCTTCGTGGAAACTGACCAACTCTCCATTTAGTGGAACTGGAGAGAGAGCCACTGAGCTATTGGAACTCATACATAGTGATGTATGTGGACCCATATAAACTCATGCCATTGGTGGTTACTCCTACTTCATTACCTTTACTAATGATTTCTCAAGGTATGGATATGCGTACTTAATGAAGTACAAGTCCGAGGCCTTTCAGAAATTCAAAGAGTATAAGAATGAAGTGGAGAGCCAGACTGGAAAGAGTATCAAGACTCTTCGATCAGATCGAGGAGGTGAGTACTTAAGTATAGAGTTTACTCAGTTCCTCAAGGACTATGGGATATTATCCCAATGGACACCTTCTTATACACCTCAGTTAAATGGTGTGTTTAAAAGGAGAAATTGTACACTATTAGACATGGTACGATCCATGATGAGTTTCACTGACCTACCCATCTCATTCTGGGGATATGCCCTAGAGTCTGCAGCTTACCTTCTGAATAGAGTTCCAACTAAGTCGGTAATATCTACACCATATGAGATATGGAAAGGGAAGAAACCCAATCATAAGGTTGTTAAGATTTGGGGTTGTCATGCCCACGTTAAAAGACACAACCCCGATAAGTTAGAATCGAGGACAAAGTGGTGAAAGTTCATGGGATACCCCTAGGAAACTAGTGGGTATTATTTCTATCATCTCGAGGACCAAAAGGTCTTTGTAGCCAAGAGAGTAGTGTTCCTTGAGAAGGAACACATTCTTGGCGGAGATAATGGGAGCATGATAGAGTTGAGCGAGGTTGGAGAACCTAGCTCAAGCACCACTCTACAGCCCAGGTCTGTTCGGATACCTAATACACAAGTTCCAACTTTACGTAGGTCTGGTAGAGTATCTCATCCTCCTGAGAGATATGTGAGACATATTAGAGGAGAGGACGTTGAGGATATTGATCCTCGACCTACGAGGAGGCTATTATGAGTATAGACTCTAGGAAATGGCAAGAAGCCATAAATTCTGAGATGGATTCTATGTACTCCAACAAGGTTTGGAACCTAGTTGATGCACCCTAAGGTATTGTACCCATCGGTTGTAAGTGAATCTTTAAGAAAAAGATTGGAGTAGATGGAAATGTAGAGACCTATAAAGCAAGGCTACTGGCTAGGAGGTATCGTCAAAGGTAAGTTGTTGACTATGATGAAACCTTCTCACCCGTAGCAATACTAAAATCTATCCGAATTCTATTAGCTATTGTAGCACACTATGATTATGAGATCTGGCAGATGGATGTGAAAACCACATTTCTCAATGGGAACCTCGAGGAGAAGGTGTATATGATACAACCCGAGGGATTCGTGTCTAAGGACTGCCCAGATAAGGTGTGCATGTTGCTTAGATCTATTTATGGACTAAAGCAAGCTTCCTAAAGTTAGAATATAAGATTTGATAAGGCAATTAGATCTTATGACTTCGTTAAGAACAAAGATAAGCATTATGTGTACAAGAAGGTAAGTGGGAGCGCTATCACCTTTTTGGTGTTACATGTGGATGACATCCTGATCATTGGGAATGACGTAAGAATGTTATCCACAGTAAAGGCTTGGTTATCTAGACACTTCTCCATGAAGGACTTAGGGGAAGCATCCTATATCTTGGGGATTCGGATCTATAGAGATAGATTCAAGAGGATGCTTGGCTTGTCCCAGTCCAGGTACATAGAAACCATTGTCAAAAGGTTTGGCATGGAAAATTCCAAGAGAGGTCCTATACCGATGAGACATGGGATATCGCTTTCTAAGAGTATGTCCCCAAAGACTCCTAAAGAAAGAGCAAACATGGATATGATACCTTATGCCTCAGCAATAGGGTCTATCATGTATGTCATGCTATGTACTAGGTCTGATATAGCACATGCTCTGAGTGTCACAAGCAGGTATCAAGCGGATCCAGGCTTGGAGCACTGGAAAGCAATAAAGTGTATCCTTAAGTACTTGAGAAGGACTAAGGATCTTTTACTAGTATATGGAGGTAGTAGCCTCAGGGTTGAAAGCTACATAGACTCAAGTTTTCAGTCCGATGTTGATGATAGCAAGTCAAATTCGGGGTATACGTACACCTTGAATGGAGGAGCAGTGTGCTGGAAGAGTTCTAAGTAAGATAATACTACTGACTCGACCACAGAGGCAGAGTACATTGCTGCAGAAAATGCAACAAAGGAGAGAGTCTTGATGAAGAAGTTCATCATAGATCTAGTAGTCGGGCCAATTAGCGAGGAGTTGATTCCTTATATTGCGATAACTAGGGGCGATTACTCAAATAAGGGAACCTGAGTCTTGTTGAATCTCGGATTTTGATGATGAAGTCAATTGTCATTTGTTATCTAATCCATATGTTGAGATAAGTGTGCAGGATTAACTACGATGAAAGTAAGACATGCAGCAGGAGTTGCGCCGAAGTCAAGACTATGATCACGTTGGGGGTTCGAGAGTTCGACGGAAGTCTGGACAGTCATCGGAGGTTCTACGGGAACAAATCCGAGAAGTCCAGGAGCTTGCCAAAGAAGCTCATCGGAACTCGCCAAGTGGATCATCGCAAGTCCAGGAGTTTACCGGAAGTCCGCCGGAGCATCGCCGAGGGTTCGTCGGATGATCGCCGAAAGTTCATCGGAATCTCGACGGAAGAAGCGATTGACGCACCGGAGCAAGTTGCAGTAAATGTCTTGAAAATTATCGTAGTTAGCATGATGATTAAGTTAGAAATGGGAGGTGATCCCATTAACTTAATCTTGGGGCAATTGGGCCCTTGACAGACCCAAATTGGGCCGAATGGATCAGCCCATTCGGACCCAGATTCCCTGGCCGGCGGTGGCACCGCTAGGGTCGGCGGTGGCGTAGGACCCCGAAAACATGGGAAATGACATTTTTGAGCTCCAAATTCAAATCAGTTTGGGGCCTATATAAACCCCACCCTTTCATACATGAAAAGGGCACCGAAACTTAGCATTTATTCTGAGATTTTGAGAGCTTAAAAGTGTTGTAAAGGCTAGAGCAAGCCCCAGCAGCCGAGACTCGGAGTGAGGCTCGACGGTGGTACCGCCCCTGTCAGGCGGTGGCACTCTAGGCGGTGGCACCTCCTGGGCTCAGTCTCCGAGTGAGACTGGGCGGTAGTACCGCCCCTGACAAGCGGTGGTACCGCCCGAGCTTGGTCTCCGAGCTCTGTCAGGCGGTAGTACTGCCCATTTATGGCGGTAGTACCGCCAGGACCCCGAAAACATGGGAAATGACATTTTTGAGCTCCAAATTCAAATCAGTTTGGGGCCTATATAAACCCCACCCTTTCATACATGAAAGGGCACCGAAACTTAGCATTTATTCTGAGATTTTGAGAGCTTAAAAGTGTTGTAAAAGGCTAGAAGTTCTTCTCCCTCTTTTCTTCAAAGTTTTGATCATTCAAGAGAGGAGTGAAAAATCTATAAGGGTTGTCTCCTAAGCCCATCAAAAGGAGTGAAACTGTAAAAGGGTGGTTGGCCTTCGCCTATTGAAGGAAGGCCTCTAGTGGACGTCGGTGACCTCATCGGAGGAGGAAGCCAAAAGTGGATGTAGGTCAAGATTGACCGAACCACTCTAAATCTCGGTTTGCATTTACATTTTGTTCTCTATCTTAACTGCAACTACTTCCATAGCTTTACTTTAACTACACTTTACTTGATCTTAAGTTAAAGCAATTTCCGAATCGACTTTCATACCGTAATCGTTCTTATTATTATACGAACGTCGTTTTAAATCGTTGAAAGTTTTCCGCTGCACTAATTCACCCCCCCCCCTCCTCTTAGTGCTCTTGATCCTAACAATTGGTATCAGAGCGGGGTTAACTCTCAATCGGATTAAAACCCAAGAGAGATGGCATACGTCGGAAATCAAGAGGGCCACTCTATTACACGTCCACCCATGTTCAATGGGACGGACTACACCTATTGGAAGACCCGAATGAGGATCTTCCTTATTTCAATGGATTTTGAACTTTGGAATCTTGTCGAAAATGGTTTTTCGAAGTCTTCTCTTCCAATGATCGATTGGAATGAATTGGAGAAGAAGACTTTCGCTCTTAATGCAAAGGCTATGAATGCCTTATTTTGTGCGCTTGATAAAAATGAGTTCAATCGTGTTTCGGTTTGTGAAACCACATTCGATATTTGGCATACACTCGAAGTGACTAACGAAGGCACAAGTAGAGTGAAAGAGTCAAAAATCAATCTTTTGATACATTCTTTTGAACTTTTTTGAATGAAACCGAGCGAGACTATTGGCGATATGTACACCCGTTTCACGGATGTCGTCAATAGTCTAAAAGGACTTGGCAAAAGTTTTTTGGATTTTGAGCTCGTAAATAAGATTCTAAGATTCCTTCCTAAGAGTTGGGACCCTAAAGTCACTGCTATTCAAGAGGTTAAAGATCTAAACAACTTCCCTCTTGAAGAATTAATCAGGTCATTAATGACCTACGAAATGACTTGCAAAGCTCATGAAGAGCAAGAAGACATCCTTCCAAAGAACAGGAAGGATATGGCACTTAGAACTTTCGAAGACCACTTGAGAGAAAACTCAAGTGATGAAGATTGTGACGATGACTTGGCACTTCTAACAAGGAAATTCAAAAAATTCATTAAAAGAAACAAGTTTAAAAATGACTCAAAAAATAAATTTGAACCCAAAAAGGATCAAGTTATTTGCTACAAATGCAAGAAGCCGGGACACTACAAAAGTGATTGTCCCCAAGCCAAAAAGAGAATACCAAAGAAGAAGGCGCTCAAAGCAACGTGGGATGACTCAAGCGCGTCCGAAGAAGAGGAGTCCAACACCGAGCAAGTTGCTCATTACGCCCTAATGGCCATCGGAGATGAGGTAACAAATTTAATTGATACAGATTTATCATTTGATGAATTACTAAATGCCTTCCATGACTTATTTGATGAATGCAAAACTATTAGTAGAAAATACAAATTGCTAAAAAGGGAGCATGATAGTCTTACTTGTAATTTCGATAAATTAGAAATTGAATAACATGATAGTTTAGCTCCATGTAAAAAATGTCATGATCTAGAAACTCTCCAAAAGGAGAACTTGCTACTTAAGGACACCTTGAAGAAATTCGAGGTTGGTAGCAAGTCTTTGAATATGATCCTTACAAATAAGGGTCATGTTCCTAAAAGAAGTGGAATCGGATTTGTGAGAAGTCCTCACCAAAATCCAACCACCTTCATTAAAGGCCCTATCTTATATGTTCGGCACCAAAGCAAATGCAACTTTTGTTGCAAACATGGACATAGAACTTATCATTGTCCACTCAAGAAAGTTAGTCCAAACAAATTGATTTGGGTTCCTAAAGGAACCACGATAAATTCTATGCAACATGATAAACAATTTAGATCAGTGTTTGAGGCACCCAAAAGTAAATGGGTACCTAAAATCATCCTTTCTTGTAGAAACATACATCATCACAAGCTAGGAGCAAGAGATGGTACCTTGATAGTGGATGCTCAAGGCATATGACCGGAGATCCATCTCAATTCTCTAAACTCACTAGCATAGACGAAGGCTATGTCACCTTCAGAGACAACAACAAGGGTAAAATCATTGGCAAAGGAACCATAGGTAACAAATCTAACTTCTTTATTGAAGATGTTTTGTTAGTTGATGGTTTAAAACATAACCTCTTGAGCATTAGTCAATTGTGTGATAAAGGATATGTTGTCAAATTCGAATCTAATGCTTGCATCATTGAAAAACCACACAAAAACACATCTATGATTGCATTAAAACAAAATAATGTATACACTATTGACATCAATGATCTTTGTAATGAAATGTGTTTCTCGGTTTTGAATGAGGATGCTTGGCTTTGGCACAGGAGATTAGGTCATGCTAGCATGAAACTAATCACTCAAATATCATCCAAAGAACTTGTAAGAGGAATTCCTCATATCAAGTTCATCAAAGATAATGTGTGTGATGCTTGTCAATTAGGAAAACAAATTAAGGGTAGTTTCAAATCTAAGAATCAAATAAGTACCTCTAGGCCTTTACAATTGATCCATATGGACTTGTTTGGACCTATCTCTACATCAAGTCTAGGAGGTAGCAAATACGCTTTCGTCATTGTAGATGACTATAGTAGATACACATGGACTTATTTCTTAAAACATAAAAATGAATGCTTTAAATATTTTACCAAGTTTTGCAAACTTGTCCAAAATGAAAAGGGTTCTATGATTTCGTCAATTAGAAGTGATCATGGTGGTGAATTTCAAAACCGTGATTTTCAAGAATTTTATGAATTTAATTGATACAATCATAACTTCTCTACTCCAAGAAATCCTCAAAAAAATGGAGTAGTAGAAAGAAAAAATAGAAATTTACAAGAAATGGCAAGAACCATGTTGAATGAACATAGCCTACCCAAATATTTTTGGGCTGAAGCCGTAAACACTGCATGCTATATTTTGAATAGAGTTCTAGTAAGACCCTTACTCACCAAAACTCCCTATGAGTTGTGGAACAACAAAAAACCCAATGTTTCATATTTTAAAGTTTTTGGGTGTAAGTGTTTTATCTTGAATGAAAAAGATGCCTTAGGAAAATTTGATGCTAAATCCGATGAAGGAATTTTCCTTGGTTATTCTTCGGTTTCTAAAGCTTTTCGTATCTTCAATAAAAGAACTTTAATTATAGAAGAATCCATTCATGTTGTCTTCAATGAGATTTCCGAAATCAAGAAAAATGATTTTGATGATGATGTTAATTTTGATTCCTTGAATTTAAATGAAACACCTTCTCCAACTAGCACTTGGATGCATCCACTTCCGAAACATCCTTACCCAAGGATTGGAAATATGTAGATGCTCATCCTAAGGAGCTAATTCTAGGAGACACATCTAAGGGGGTTCAAACACGTTCTTCTCTGAAAGAATTTTGTGCCAATGCCGCTTTTCTCTCCCAAATTGAACCTAAATGTATTGACGAAGCCATGAAAGATGATTCATGGATTATTGCAATGCAAGATGAGTTAAATCAATTTGAGAGAAATGAGGTGTGGAAGCTTGTTCCTAGGCCAAATGACCATTTAGTTATTGGTACTAAATGGGTCTTTAGAAACAAGCAAGATGAAAATGGTATCGTGGTTAGAAACAAGGCTAGATTAGTAGCCAAATGTTTCAACCAAGAAGAAGGTATCGATTACGAAGAAACCTTCGCTCCTGTGGCTAGATTAGAAGCCATAAGGATGCTCCTTGCCTATGCTAGTAATAATAATTTTAAGTTATTTCAAATGGATGTTAAAAGCGCTTTTCTTAATGGCTTTATTTTTGAAGAAGTTTATGTTGAACAACCTCCCGGATTTGAAAATAATAGTCTCACTAATCATGTGTTTAAATTAACTAAAGCTCTCTATGGTTTAAAACAAGCCCCAAGGGCTTGGTATGAGAGACTTAGTTCTTTTCTTATTAAAAATAATTTTACAAAAGGCAAGGTTGATACTACATTGTTTATCAAGAATTTTGAAAATAATTTTCTCATTGTTCAGATTTATGTTGATGATATTATCTTTGGTTCTACAAACGAATCTCTTTGTGAATCCTTTGCTAAAACCATGAGTTTAGAATTTGAAATGAGTTTGATGGGAGAATTAACCTTTTTCTTAGGCTTACAAATTAAGCAACTAAGAAATGGTATCTTTATTAGTCAAACTAAATATGCTTTAGATTTGCTAAAGAGATTTAATATGGAAAGCTCAAAAGCTATTAACACTCCTATGAGCACATCCACTAAGTTAGAAGTTGATGAAAGTGGAGAAAGCTTCGATCAAAAAACTTATAGGGGTATGATAGGAAGTTTACTTTACCTCACTGCAACTAGACCAGATATCATGTTCAGTGTAGGACTTTATGCTAGGTTTCAATCGAACCCTAAGATATCTCATCTCAAAGCGGTTAAAAGAATACTTAGATATCTTAAAGGTACCACAAATCTAGGATTATGATATCCGAAAATCGAGAAGTTTGAGTTAATTGCTTATGTTGATGCAGATTTTGCTGGATGTGGATTAGATAGAAAAAGCACATCAAGAACATGTCAATTTTTGGGACATGCTCTTGTTTCCTGGTCATCTAAGAAATAGAACTCGGTTGCACTATCAACAACCGAAGCTGAGTATATTGCAGCTAGTGCATGCTGTGCACAAGTTGTGTGGATGAAAAACACCTTAGAAGATTATAAAGTTCATCTTAAAAATATTCTCATTAAATGTGATAACACAAGTGCTATATGTTTAACAAAGAATCTCATTCAACACTCAAGAACAAAACATATTGATATTAGACATCACTTTATATGAGATCATGTCACTAATCATGATATAGTTATAGAGTTCATTGATACTAAACATCAACTAGCTGATATTTTTACAAAGCCTTTAAGTGAAGAACAATTTAATTTCACTAGAAGAGAATTAGGAATGTTAATGTGTCCGAATGCTTAAACTCATTAAATTTATTTTTCGGACTTTCTTGATTCAATAATTAAATCACTCAATTGCTATGATGATTTTATATGATTACATGCCTTAATAATATGTTGGAAATTATGTGTTTTGGATATAAAAATTTTCATGATAATGAGCATGTTTTATCTTCATGATTGTATTGGAAAATCTATAGCAAAACCTTGTCCGAATGCATGAAAGTGTTCAATTTTATTTTTGGATTTTCTTGATACCTTATTCTCTTTCGAACTTAATGTAGCTCTCATAAGCATATGTCATATCGAGTTTGATTCATATCATTGATTTTTGACATATGGAATCAATTAGCAAATGCATCTTTTATAGGCTTATAATGTGAAAAATATTTTCGAGAAACGGATTTGATAAAATGATTCCTTCTTATAATTTCCTTCTTGAAAAAGGAAGATTTTTTACTTGCAAGGATATTGATTCACATACATATCTTGATCCTTGTAAAAATGAAGCGTGATTTAATCTTTCCTTGAGATGTTTGTATAATTGGTATCATATCACTCATTGTTGAAAAATTACCAATCATTCACTTGTATTTAAAATTTGCTTATATCGTTCTCCTTTTTGTTGATGACAAAGGGGGAGAAATATATAAATTGATGCTATGAGTGTCATATTTGAATTTGCATTATGTTAAAAAAGCTTGCATCGAAATATATGGTAAATTGATGATAGAAATGCTATGATTGCTAAACACTTTGAAATATTTGCATTATGTTAAGATATCAAGAACTTGCATCGTAATTTTACATGTTGATATCTTACCATATGATGAATTGCTACCATTACTATCATTCACATTTGAAATGTAAAACTTGAAAATGGATGTCAAGCCTTGACATCATTTTCAGAGAGATACATCATGATAGGAATCATGATGGAAGTATTGATAAGGTTAAACAATCTTAACTTATCAATATATCTCTTGAATTCAAAGGTTTTGAATTCAAGAATGACTTATCTTGAGTATGACATATAGATAGGGGGAGTTAAAGTTAACTCCGTTATCAATTGATTGTCATCATCAAAAAGGGGGAGATTGTTGAATCTCGGATTTTGATGATGAAGTCAATTATCATTTGTTATCTAATCCATATGTTGAGATAAGTGTGCAGGATTAACTACGATGAAAGTAAGACATGCAGCAGGAGTTGCACCGAAGTCAAGACTATGATCACGTTGGGGGTTCGAGAGTTCGACGGAAGTCCGGACGGTCATCGGAGATTCTGCGGGAACAAATCCGAGAAGTCCAGGAGCTTGCCAAAGAAGCTCATCGGAACTCGCCAAGTGGATCGTCGCAAGTCCAGGAGTTTACCGGAAGTCCGCTGGAGCATCGCCGAGGGTTCGTCGGATGATCGCCGGAAGTTCGCCGGAAGCTCGACGGAAGAAGCGATTGACGCACCGGAGCAAGTTGCAGTAAATGTCTTGAAAATTATCGTAGTTAGCATGATGATTAAGTTAGAAATGGGAGGTGATCCCATTAACTTAATCTTGGGGCAATTGGGCCCTTGACAGACCCAAATTGGGCCGAATGGATCAGCCCATTCGGACCTAGATTCCTTGGCCGGCGATGGCACCGCCTGGGTTGGCGGTGGCACCGCCCAGCAGCCGAGACTCGGAGTGAGGCTGGGCGGTGGTACCGCCCCTGTCAGGTGGTGGCACCACCTGGGCTCAGTCTCAAAGTGAGACTGGGCGGTAGTACCGCCCCTGACAGGCGGTGGTACCGCCCGAGCTCGGTCTCCGAGCTCTGTCAGGCAATAGTACCGCCCATTTATAGCGGTAGTACCGCCAGGACCCCGAAAACATGGGAAATGACATTTTTGAGCTCCAAATTCAAATCAGTTTGGGGCCTATATAAACCCCACCCTTTCATGCATGAAAGGGCACCGAAACTTAGCATTTATTCTGAGATTTTGAGAGCTTAAAAGTGTTGTAAAAGGCTAGAAGTTCTTCTCCCTCTTTTCTTCAAAGTTTTGATCATTCAAGAGAGGAGTGAAAAATCTGTAAGGGTTGTCTCCTAAGCCCGTCAAAAGGAGTGAAACTGTAAAAGGGTGGTTGGCCTTCGCCTATTGAAGGAAGGCCTCTAGTGGACGTCGGTGACCTCATCGAAGGAGGAAGCCAAAAGTGGATGTAGGTCAAGATTGACCGAACCACTCTAAATCTCGGTTTGCATTTACATTTTGTTCTCTATCTTAACTGCAACTACTTCCATAGCTTTGCTTTAACTGCACTTTACTTGATCTTAAGTTAAAGCAATTTTCGAATCAACTTTCATACCGAAATTGTTCTTATTATTATACGAACGTCGTTTTAAATCGTCGAAAATTTTCCGCTGCACTAATTCACCCCCCCCCCCCCCTCCTCTTAGTGCTCTTGATCCTAACAAGTCTCATCAGAAGTGTTCTGAGGAGGTTCTAGCTTATTAGATAGATCATTACCTGAGGAGATGTAGTAGTGGAAAGAGTTTCATCCGAAGAAAACATTACAGATCCACTGACAAAGTCGTTGTCTCAGATTGTCTTTGAGTATCACAGGGGTCTGATGGGGATAAGATACATGGGTGATTGGCTTTAGGTCAAGTTGGAGGTTGCTAGTCATAAGTGCCCAGCAAGCCAATCACGTGAATGATGGAACGTGTGACTTGACACAGAATCTTTTTGCTTATTATATTTTGGTATTTATCACTTTATATTGTTTATTGCATATATGCATGTACATATTGTGATGTCCTTGAATCTGTGCAATGGGAATCGGATCGTGATGAGATCACAATAATGAATCGATTCACCTTTAAACATAGATCCTAAATAATCCCGGTCATAGGTTACTCGAGAGGGACATCGAGATAACCGGATAGCCTGGTGTGCTATATACCCGTTCATATGATGAATGCAGCTGGTCTCATAGTTGCTCGCATGGGGACACTAGGGATACAGTACAGGTGCTCATTGGAGAATGAGTTCACTGATTGATTTACTTACGGAATACTGGATGGTTGATGATGCCTTATTATCAGACAGTGATTTTGTAGTCCTAGTAGTGTATCTGGTCCTTAGACTTGAGACACCAAGGATGTCCTGTATGAGTGCTCCACTCTTTGATACCAGACTTATAGGTTTGAATGTCTCAGATCTAGTACAATTGGTCATTGGGAGTGGTAGTCGACCTTACGAGGGCTATTGAGTGTCGATAGAGGATCATCCACTCTCGACGTCATGAGAGGAATATCCCATGTGTTCTTGTTCAAACAAATCCCTGACTAGGGTCATTCGGATTGAGAGAGAAAGAGTTCTCTAAGAGAATCTGATTAGTGCGAGACTCGGGTAGAAACTATATGAGTCTGACAGCACCATGCCCGATATACGGTCTCTGGGATATTAGATGGATGAGGGACTATAGGCACACGGTAAATGAGGACAGATAGGTCCAATAGATTGGATTCCCCTGTATTGTCTGTGGACTATGGCGTAGTGGCCTAGTACGTCCGTAGTCGATGAGTCGAGTGAATTATTATAGAGATAATAATTTACTAAGCCAAAAGGAGTTCTGAAAAGTATAACTCACGGTCAACTTGATATTGGGCCTAGAGGGTCACACACATATGGTATGCATTACAATGAGTAGAGGTTCGGATATAAGATATCCATCGAAGCCCTTGAATTATTGGATCCTATGGATGAGATCCAATAAAAGCCCATGAGAGATTACTAGATAGAGATCCACTAATCTAAGATGCTTGTATAATTGGATGTAGATCCAATACCTAATAGGGGAGGATCCATTAGGGTTTGACAGGGAACCTCTATAAATATGAGGGATTTAGTGGTTCATAGGCTAGAGCCTTTGCTTGCCTCTCCTATTCTCCTCCCCCTCTCCACCTCAGAGCAGGTTTGAAGTTTTGAGGAGTGTCATCGTAGCCCTACTATATGGATCACCGCTAGAGAGAATGCTTAACCTCCTTCACCCTCTCCTAGAGATATATAGGGAAACAGGGATATACAATCTCCCTATGTAATATAATCTATTCTATGTTAGGAAAGGGTCGGCACTAAGAGGGGGAGGTGAATTAGTGTAGTGGTCAAAATTACGTCGATTCAAAACCTTTCGTTTCGATTAAAACTGATTCCAATGAAAATCATTTCATAAAGATCTTTACTTGAAAGTGTACGTGAGCGTACTAGTAGTAAAAGCACAGTAAGAAGGAAAGACAGTTTACTATAGAAGCAAATTGCTCAAATATAAATGCAAACTAGATTTTAGAGTGATTCGGTCGTCGTAACCTACATTCACTTCGCATATTCCTCTTCCGTCAAGGCCACCGGCATCTACTATCGGTTTTCTTTCAATGGGCAAAGACTAACTACCCTTTTACACCCCTCTTCTCCTTTTCATAGGTTTAGAAGATAACATTTTACAACTCTCTTTTACAAGGTATCCCTCTCATACCTCCCTTAGAACTCTCTTTAAGCTTTAGGAGGAGGGAACTCAACTTTCAAAGGTTTACAACTTTAGAATCATAGGGTTTTACTCAATATTTCTTGCTAATCCATACAAGAATAGCTTGGGTATTTATAGGCTTCAAATATATTCAAATTTGGAGCCCAAAATTCAAACCCCCGAAATTTCAGGGTATGAGCAGTACCACCACCTGTTCTGGGCGGTACCACCACCCAATCTGGAGGTACCACTGCCTAAAAGACTGTACTAGGTGGTACCACCACCCAGACTGGCGGTACCACCGCTTGACATAGTCTCGAGACTGTGCCACGACGGTTTCACTTGTTTGGTCACTATTTGGGCCTTTCTCTTGGCCCAACTAGCCCAAACTTGGGCCCAACTGTCTCCTAATTGGGTTGGCCCAATTCTAATCTCAATTATGTACTAACTATGAATTTTAAGACATTTAGTAAGCTAAAAAGAGTCCGTAAGTCAAGTTTTCTTCCGATGAGCTTCCAACGATCTTTCGACGAACTTCCGATGATCTCTCGGCAATGTTCCAGCGGATTCCTGACAAGCTCTTGGATTTCACGATAATCTTCTTAGTGAGTTCCAATGAGCTTCTTTAGCAAGCTCCAGGACTTTTCAGTTTATTCTGGCAGAACTTCCGACGAACGTCCGGACTTCCGACGTACTCTCGAACTCCCAACTAAATCGCGTTCTTGACTCTGGGACTTCATTTTGCTTTATGCCTTGCTATCGTAGTTAATCCTGCACATGTAAAAATACACTTCGATCTAGACAATTAATACTAAGTATGAATCATGTTGTCCGGCATGTCATTGGTCCCTCGACGCTTCATATGATTCTTCGGCGCATCGTCCTCTCTTGCGGCCTATTGCCCAATCGGCCAGATGAGTCCTCAACTCCGATATTCTTGGTGCAATATCCACTCTTCTTGGCCCGATAACCAAATCCATGGCTCGAAGCCTTTTATCGATACGTCGACCGATCCTCCGGCTCGACGTCCAATCTGCTGACATGTTCCTTCGGCCCAACATGATTCTTCCTGCTTTAATTGTCTCATCCTGATCAAAGCATCTTGCATCACTCAAAATGCAGATTAAATCATAAACACATATCAATTGGTTTCATTATCAAAATCTGAGATTCAACAATCTCTCCCTTTTTGATGATAACAACCAATTGATGACGGAGTTAACCTTAACTCCCGGAGTTTAAACAAACTCCCCCTATCAATATGACATATTTGATAGAACTCTTGGATTCAAAAATCCAAGCAACATGTTCTCATAAACTTATGCATAACATCATCATATCTCTCCCCCTTTGTCATCAACAAAAAGGAAAAGTACATCATCCAAGCAACATGATTTTAGAGATATGTAAGTTTTACAACATACATGCTAGCAAATTTTTGTTTCATTTTAGAGCTAAACTAGCACCATGTGTGATATAATTTCAAATCATTGCATAATAAACATAATTTTTAATTTTATCATTATGCAAGCTAGCAATAATTAAAGATGTGCAAGTTAACATGTTTTGCTTTTTGAGATAAGCAAGATACCACTTCTTAGTGATGTTAAAGAAAGCAAGTTCTACATCATGCAAGCTAGTGAATCTTACAACATTTTAGAACATGCAAGCTAACAAATTTTTATATCATTTTAAAGTATGCAAGCTATCAAATTTTACACATATAAAAGTTAGCAAAATTTTGTATCTTTTGAGATGTGCAAGATAGACTTTTTGCCTCATCTTGAAATGTGTAACTTAGCAAACATTGCTTCTCTTGAGATTTGCAAGATAGAGATTAGCAAGCTAGCAAGTTTACTTCTTTTCATGATGTGCACGCTAGAAATTTTTTCTCCCCCTTTGTTATTGGCAAAAAGAGAGGAATAACAAAACAATGGTGTAATTTATCAATTTTTAAATTATGATAAAAATAAAATATCAACCTTATTTCAATATGTTTGTGCATCATTATAGTTTCAAATTAAAACATGCACATATTTAAAACCTTACATATCATCCTTACTTTATGCATGATAATAAATTATCATTATGGGCATATCATACATAATACTCAAGCATACATAATGCATCATTTTAGCAACAAATCATAGTATTAAATGCATCATTTCAAATCATAAATATTTCACATTATGATGTTATCAATTTGTCAAATTACATCCTATCATGCTTGATCATAACTTCTCATTTGTATTTCATGCATAATTTCACATACATTTCATCTCATCAAGAAAAATTAATTGGGCGATAAATACATGGAGTTATATAAAGACAAAAATCATATCATGAAAGATGAGATCATGTAAATACCAAAAGACATGATTCATTTTGACAAATCTTCTCTTAAATATTCAAAGAGAAATCTTAGGAGATCAAATAATAAAAGATATTCAAATGAAATTTTAAGTCATGAACTTTGAAAAAGATATTCTCTTTAGTAAATCGCAAAAGGAAATGTAGGAGAACTATTAATGAAAAATCTTGATTCATAATAAATCTTTCAAGTTATAAATCACGAGAAATCAAGATTATGATTTTGATAAAACCCATTAAATTCAAATCATTTTCATAATCCATGAGATTCACAAAAGCATAATATACATAGATTCATTATCAAAAAATCAAAATCAATTTCATGATTCACAAAATTCATAATGTAGGAATTGAGAAATTTTCAAGAAATGTATTGCCCCTTTTTTTATTTCATACAACCATGCCTTTGCTAAATAAAAACATTCATCAATGTTTAAAGCCAAAAAGTCAAATTTCATTATGACAAGGATCAACAAGCCATAAATCACAAAAGAAAATCATCATTACTTTGAGCATGATACCAAAACAAGGTTTCAAGTTTTCATGGTATAACATGTAATTCTAAAACATATGATTTCAAATCATTACTTCAAATTCTCATGCATAATATAAAATCATCAAGAATGATACAAAATCATTTAACATTTTCATTATGTCTTACATCATTATGTCATTAAAACATCATACATTATTGCATAGAATATTTTCAATTAAAATCAAAGTCAAAAGGCAATACAGAAATCATCAAGATGCGCATTATTACTTCATTACATCATTAAAGCCTCATCTCATTAAACATAACACATTTTCAATCAAAATCGAAAATCAACAAGATACATATTATTTCTTCTTAAAAAAACATACATAGGTTTAATCATTGGATTTAACTCTAATATTTTGTTGTATTTTCATATCATTAAAATATCAAGCATGATTTCATAAGACATTCAAAATCATTTTGTTTGTTTATCATAAAACAATCAATTTTCATGATCATAAAAAGCATGATCCCAATTTTTGCATTTTCGTTACATTATTAAACATGTAACTTTCAAAAAGAAATTTATATAATTTTTTAAACTAAATTAAAAACAACTTATGAAGAACATCAAGTAATTTCAAAGTAAACTAAGGGAGTTTTGTTTGAGTTGTTTACGTTGTTGTAGAAAGCTATTAAAGTGTAGTTTACCACTTCGCCTTTATTGATTTTCTCCTCGTCTTCGGAGGAGCTCAATTCATCCAAAGTCACCTTTTTCTTCTTGCATTCATAGCAAGTAGTTCTGTCATTTTTGTTCTTTAATTTTTGTTTCATAAACTTTTTAAATTTCATAGTGAGGAGTTCAAGTTCACCATCACTTGAGCTTATGCTCAAGTGGTCTTCGATTGTTCTTAGTCTGAAATCCTTCCTGTCCTTTGGAAGGTGGTTCTCAAGTTCTTCATGTACATTAGATATCATTTCATAGGTCATTAGAGACCCGATAAGTTCTTCAATCAAAAAAGTATTTAAATTTTTTGATTCTTGAATAGCCGTTATTTTCGAATCCTAATTTTTAGAAAGCGATCGTAAAATCTTGTTAACGAGTTCAAAATTAGAAAAGCATTTTTCAAGAGCTTTTAAACCATTGACAATATTCGTAAAATGGGTGTACATGTCAATAATGGTTTCGCTCGGCTTCATTCAAAATAGTTCAAAATCATGCATTAAAAGATTGACCTTCAAAACTTTTAATCTACTTGTGCCTTCGTGAGTGGTTTCAAGAATGTGCTAAATGTCGAAAGCCATTTCGCAAGTAGAAACCTGATTAAATTCAATTTTGTCTAAGGCACAAAATAGAGCATTCATTGCTCCAGCATTTAAAGAAAAAGTTTTCTTCTCCAAATCATTCCATTGATTCATTGGAGTAGAAGACTTTTGAAATTTGTTTTCAATGATATTCCATAAGTTTAAATCCATAGAAAGTAAGAAAACTCTCATTTGAGTTTTCCAATAAGTGTAGTCCGTCCCATTGAACAAGGGAGGACGAATGAGAGAAAGCCCCTCTTGAAAGCTGAAAAGAGTCATTTCTCTTAGATGTTAAACCAAATGAGAAATACAAGGCTCTAATACCAATTGCTAGGAAAGGGTCAGCACTAAGAGGGGCGGGTGAATTAGTGCAGCGGTAAAAATTACGTCGGTTCAAAACCTTTCGTTTCGATTAAAATTGATTCCGACGAAAATTATTTCGTAAAGATCTTAACTTGAAAGCGTATGCGAGTGTAGGAGTAGTAAAAGCACAGTAAGAAGGAAAGGCAGTTTGCTATAAAAGTAAATTACTTAAATATAAATGCAAACCAGATTTTAGAGTGGTTCGGTCGTCGTGACCTACATCCACTTCGCTGATTCCTCTTCCGTCGAGGCCATCGGCATCTGCTATCGGTCTTCTTTCAATGGGCGAAGACCAACTACCCTTTTACACCCCTCTTCTCCTTTTCACAGGTATAGGAGATAACCTTTTACAACCCTCTTTTACAAGGTATCCCTCTCACACCTCCCTTAGAACTCTTTCTAAGCTTTGGGAGGAGGGAACTCAACTTTCTAAGGTTTATAACTTTAGAATCATAGGGTTTTGCTCAATATTTCTTTCTAATCCATGCAGAATAACTGGGGTATTTATAGGCCCCAAATAGATTTAAATTTGGAGCCTAAAATTCAAACCCCCGAAATTTCAAGGTACGAGCGGTACCACTGCTTGTTCTGGGCGATACCATCGCCTGCAGTCTGACATTGGGTGGTACCACCACCCAGTTTGGCAGTACCACCACTTAGAAGACTGTGCTGGGTGGTACCACTGCCTGTCATAGTCTCGGAGACTGTGCCACGACGGTTTCACCTGTTTGGTCACTGTTTGGGCCTTTCTCTTGGCCCAACCAGCCCAAACTTGGGTCCAACTATCCCCTAATTGGGTTGGCCTAATTCTAATCTCAATTATATGATAACTATGAATTTTAATATATTTACTAAGCTAAACAGAGTCTGTAAGTCAAGTTTTCTTCTAGCGAGCTTCCGACAATCTTTCGGCGAACTTCCGATGATCTCTTGGCAATGTTCCAACGGACTCCCGGCAAGCTCCTGGACATCATGATAATCTTCTTGGCGAGTTTCGATGAGCTTCTTTAGCAAGCTCTAGGACTTCTCAGTTTATTCTGGCAGAACTTCCGACGAACGTCCGGACTTCCGACGAACTCTCGAACTCCCAACGAAATCACGTTCTTGACTCCGGGACTTCATTTTGCTTTATGCCTTGCTATTGTAGTTAATCCTACATATGTAAAAATACACTTCGATCTAGACAATTAATACTAAGCATGAATCATGTTGTCTGGCATGTCATTGGTCCCTCGATGCTTCATCCGATTCTTCAGTGCATCGTCCTCTCTTGCGGCTCGAATCTATGGCTCGAAGCCTTCTGTCAATTAATTATCTGCTCTTCTTCGCCCGATGCCCGAATCTATGGCTCGAAGCCTTCTGTCGATAAGTCGATCGATCCTCCGGCTCGACGTCCAATCTTCTGATATATTCCTCTAGCCCAATATGATTCTTACTGCTTTAATTATCTCATCCTGATCAAAGCATCCTACGTCACTCAAAATGCAGATTAAATCATAAACACTTATTAATTGGTTTTATTATCATAATCTGAGATTCAACATTCTATACATAGTTTGTTTCACGAATTTTTGCATATCAATCTTCGCACGACGATAAACATCTCTTTGGGAATATGGGATTTTGTTTTCTTGTTCTTCCGTTGCGCATGTGATGTCGCCCCCAAAGATTTCTCAATAGTACTACTAGGACTCGGGAAACCCTGGATGAGACCTTTTTTGGCTCTATTTTTAAAATTATTTGGGGTTTATAAATACTCCAGCTATTACTACATAGAGAAGCAAGAATTAAACAGAAAGGGGAACAAATTCTAAATTGTAAAGGTGTTGAAAAGATTGAGTTCCCTCCTCCTTGAGCTTAGAGGTTGTTCTAAGGGAGATATGTGAGAGTTACCTTAGGGGTGCAAAGGTTATCTCCTGCACCTGTGAAAAGGAGATAGAGTTATAAGAGGGTAGTTGGTCTTTGCCCATTAAAGGAAGATCGTTAGTAGATGCTGGTGGTCTCAATGGAAGAGGAATCGAGAGTGGACGTAGGTCACAATGATCAAACCACTATAAACTCAGTTTGCATTTCCTTCATGCTTTTCATTTATATTAAAAATTAATTTACTTACTTATTACTTTCACTACATTTATGAGCACGTGTTTTCAAGTTAACATCTTTCCGATCGGTTTTCATCAAACATAATTTTTTTTTAAACCACGTTTTCATCGTAAGTACTAATTCACCCCCCCCCCCCCCCCCCCCCCTCTCTTAGTGTCGACTCGATTCTAGCACTGGCATGTTGACTTATACAACATCTGTTCTTGGTGCATGCTCTGATTCTTCCAACATGATGTCCGATCATTGACTCCAACCCAATGTATGATTCTACCGTAATTGTTTTGCCTTTTTCCACGTAGTTAGTCCTACATCACTTATCTCAACACATGCATTAGATCATTAATTTATCAATTAATTTTATCATCAAGATCTAAGATTCAACAATGTTGTCCTCCCGCAACATATGATCTTCTTGGCATAATACCCGATCCTTCCAGCCCGATGTTTGAACTCATGGCACAAAGTCCATCCTTTAGCACATCGACCAATCCTCCGTCCCGACATTCAATCTCTAACATGATACTTTCCAGCCCAATATTTGATTCTCCTGCTTTAATGGTTCGAGTCAATGATCGAAGTTTTCCTGTGTTACTTATCTCAAAAGCTTATTAGTCCATAACCTCATCAATTGATTTCATTATCAAAATCCGAGATTCCACAAGGTGGATCACTGAGGGCAATCTAACCCTTATATGGTGGAGTTAAGTTGGAGAGCTGGGTCATCCTTGTTGTTGGGCTGCCACTTGACCGCATCTCCAAATGGCGTCGAGGATCCTCTACAACAGGTCTGCGCTCAGGGTATCTCGACTCGACTACTCCGATACTTAAGTCAAAGAGATAGAGAGAGAGATTAACAATGTAAGTGAGAGAGTGAAGAGCTTTTGCCCGCTTGTCCTTACTTGGCCCGGGATTCGACTTTTATACTTGAGCATCTGGTGAAGTAGACAAGTGCTCTTGGTGGAGACATTTAACGAGGGCTTCTTGTCAGTGTGTACCCCCAAAGGCATCACTTGGGGTAGATTGTTAGGGTGGCTCCTCCGGTCTGACCCCCTTGCTTTTATGAGTTAGTCAAGGCATGGTCCCTCTATCAATCATCCAAAAAGGGAAGGCTCTTCAAGCCGGGTCATACCGCCAGCCATTAATAAGGGGACGTGGTCGCCTTCTCGGCTATGATGTCAGTGAGAGAAGGCTCGTCAAGACGGGTGCTCTTGAATGCCCTCCTACCCTACATGGAAAAGACATTTAATGAGAGCGACTTGTCAATGTATGCCCCTAGGGGCATCACCTAAGGTGAACTGTCGAGGTGGCTCCTCCAATCTAACCCCCTTATTTTTTTGGGTTAAAAAAAGCGTGGTGTCTCTATCAATCATCCAAAAAGGGAAGACTCTTCAAGCCGGGTCATACCGCCAGCCATTAATAAGGGGACGTGGTCGCCTTCTCGGCTATGATGTCAGTGAGAGAAGGCTCGTCAAGACGGGTGCTCTTGAATGCCCTCCTACCCTACATGGAAAAGACATTTAATGAGAGCGACTTGTCAATGTATGCCCCTAGGGGCATCACCTAAGGTGAACTGTCGAGGTGGCTCCTCCAATCTAACCCCCTTATTTTTTTGGGTTAAAAAAAGCGTGGTGTCTCTATCAATCATCCAAAAAGGGAAGGCTCTTCAAGCCGGGTCATACCGCCAGCCATTAATAAGGGGACGTGGTCGCCTTCTCGGCTATGATGTCAGTGAGAGAAGGCTCGTCAAGACGGGTGCTCTTGAATGCCCTCCTACCCTACATGGAAAAGACATTTAATGAGAGCGACTTGTCAATGTATGCCCCTAGGGGCATCACCTAAGGTGAACTGTCGAGGTGGCTCCTCCAATCTAACCCCCTTATTTTTTTGGGTTAAAAAAAGCGTGGTGTCTCTATCAATCATCCAAAAAGGGAAGGCTCTTCAAGCCGGGTCATACCGCCAGCCATTAATAAGGGGACGTGGTCGCCTTCTCGGCTATGATGTCAGTGAGAGAAGGCTCGTCAAGACGGGTGCTCTTGAATGCCCTCCTACCCTACATGGAAAAGACATTTAATGAGAGCGACTTGTCAATGTATGCCCCTAGGGGCATCACCTAAGGTGAACTGTCGAGGTGGCTCCTCCAATCTAACCCCCTTATTTTTTTGGGTTAAAAAAAGCGTGGTGTCTCTATCAATCATCCAAAAAGGGAAGGCTCTTCAAGCCGGGTCATACCGCCAGCCATTAATAAGGGGACGTGGTCGCCTTCTCGGCTATGATGTCAGTGAGAGAAGGCTCGTCAAGACGGGTGCTCTTGAATGCCCTCCTACCCTACATGGAAAAGACATTTAATGAGAGCGACTTGTCAATGTATGCCCCTAGGGGCATCACCTAAGGTGAACTGTCGAGGTGGCTCCTCCAATCTAACCCCCTTATTTTTTTGGGTTAAAAAAAGCGTGGTGTCTCTATCAATCATCCAAAAAGGGAAGGCTCTTCAAGCCGGGTCATACCGCCAGCCATTAATAAGGGGACGTGGTCGCCTTCTCGGCTATGATGTCAGTGAGAGAAGGCTCGTCAAGACGGGTGCTCTTGAATGCCCTCCTACCACTAGCATGAGGAGGTGTGATCCCCTTCTCGATTGTGGTGCCGATGAGGAGAGGGTTTTGTGGGCCAGTTTTAGAAGGCCAAGATAGGGGTCATAACCTCCTATTGGCGGTTGCGGAGAGTAGGTGACTCTCATGTGCTTAGATATTATTTTTTAATCTATATAACGGGAGAGCTGATAGTGCTAGGATTATCCATATAAGAAACCAATACCAAGCATAAGAAATGTAGCGAAGCAAATGCCCCCTTCAGTTACTAGGAAAGCTCTGCTGTATCTTTGTTCTCCCCCCCCCCCTCTCTCCTCAAGCAGTTGTTGCTGCAATTATACTTCAGCCCACGAGCAGCAACAGCAGCAGTCAGCCCCACGAGCAGCAACAGCAGCAGCAGAATTAATAGTAATTGTTAAAACGTTCACATGGACGGATGGAACTTTCCAAGCTCCTAATAATTCCACACACAGCTTTTTGCTTAATTGCCCGCATGTGAGCCATTGTCCACAGCTCACAGCTCATCTGTCAAAAAACCGTCAACACACTCTTCCAACTCCCCCATTCCTTATCACACTCCCTGAAGACCCACACCAAATAATAAAAGCAACACAGGTCTCATGATAATTAAAATATTAACCCCTATTTATCCGTGTTTCATGCTGTCATGCAACGTTAGACAGCAGGTGTCAACCTAATCGATCACGATACTTTTTTAACACGCAGAAGGTTGTAAACTAATCAAACATGAAACAACACAGAGGACTAAAAATCTAACCTGGAAACTTACCAAAAATGTATATATATATATATATATATATATACATGTACATGTATACGTATACATGTACATGTGTACGTATATGTATATGTGTACATATATGTACATACATATATATACATACATACATACATATATATATATACATATATATATATATATATATATGTATATATGTATATATACATATATATGTATATGTATATGTATATACATATATATACATATATACATTTGTGTATATATATCTATATATGTATATATATACATATATATGTATATATATATATAGATATATATACATATATACATTTATATGTATATATACATATACATATATATGTATATATATGTATGTATATATTTATATATATATATATGTAAATATGTATATATTTATATATGTATATAAAGAAAACAAAGCAGGCTGATAAGATCGAATTTTGCAGAGGAATATTTCTTACAAGGAAAACATACGTTAATCTAATCTCTTTCTCTCTCTTTCTTAGCAAGATTCTTCCTGGACCACATAAAAGGAGAGTATGACATCCTTGTCTAGAACACAAGTTGGACTGCAGAAAGCAAGCATGACCACCTTCCGGAAGAAAGGTCCTTCGGAACCAACTTACCGTGAATTAAGAGCTTAAAAACAGGAATTGATACGAACACAATGGTTGGAAAAAATGACAAATCTAAGCTTCTATTTCAGTTCATCCCTACTGTGATTACCAAGGATTGTATTGCCTTATCTACAAAAGAATGATTTGCCTCTTCTATAGTTACAGGAAAAAAAAGGAAACAAGTTGCAGCAAGATCAATAGCAAAAAAAAAAAAGACAAAGAAGGGTGAAAAAGAAATAGGACTGATCAACCGTCAACAACTTGTCAAAAACCTCTGTTTCCACTTGCTTCTACCTTCCCTGTATTGATGTGATGAATCAAATTAAATTCCTGCCCTTCTGCCATGGGAGAAGGCCAGTTTGTGGGTCAATGAAGGCCATAGAAACCCAATCCCTAAGCCCTGTATCGTTAACCTCGCAGAATCTGCTTGACCAATCTGATGGTTCTACTGCCTTTGTTCCCAGCCCTGGTGCCCGGTCCTTCGACCCCACATTCTCCTCATTTTGCCAATCGGCAACGTAGGTCGCCACCCGCCGGTTAAACTTCTCCTTGAACACTTCCCACACTTGATACTTGTAATGGTTGATCACTATAAGTCCCTTCTCCATGTTCACATACCTCATCCCTTCTTTCAAATGGAAATGGTGCACGACATTGATGAGAGAAGGATTCAGTACCTCTGGACGAACAATTGATTTGTGCCGTTCAGGTGCACCCAGCCTACATGTGTATCCCACCATGACACCCTCCGACGGTGTTGTCTTTCTTCCCGAAGGTCCAAAACTGTAGCAAGCTGTTCTGAGCTCTCCAATCCAAGGCATATTCGAGTAGTTCTGGAGGACATCATGAAGCGTGAAATTGGTTGGAAGGTATAAAAATTCATCGACATCAATGAATCCCACCCACTCGCAATAACCTCTGGCGCGAAGCGCACAATGTGCAAAACCTGCTTCTTGAGTCTTCACCCAGGGCCACAAATGGCGACTGACAACGTAATTGGACATGCCGAGTGATTGTATCACTTGCTCAATGTCATCATCACTGTCGTTATCGTAGATGAACCACCGCTCGACCCCAATGAGTGAGTGGTAGATGATCCATTCCGGGAGGAACCTGGCTTGGTTGCGCATCATTGTGCACACGCACATGGTGTGCCGGTTCTTCCTGCTGCTTAACCGGAGGGTCTCAGGGCGGGCAACGGACGGGAGGGTGATGGCACCACGGCCCTTGGTCTTGACTGATACAAGGGGAGGATTGGGTTCAGATTGGCTGCGGAAACGAAGAAGGACGCTGGGTGGAGTGTTGCAGCGGATGATTTCCTGGGCTGCAGTGAGGGCAGGGGAGGTCAGAAGGTACTTGGGCTTGGCAAAGTTCCAGCCAAAGACGCACTCGTAGCGAGAAGGGTCGGAGAGGCGGGCAGGACGGAGGTTGAAGCCTTTTGCAAAGACAACAGTGGAGTTGTTGTGGGGGTCGAGAAGGGCGGCGTAGGTGAGATGGTCCCAAGGCCGGGGTTTGAGCAGAGGGAGGTCAGGGGAAAGGGAGATAGAGAAGCCGCGAGGCGCAAGGGGGCAGCGGATGAAGGAAGTTGGAAAGGAGGGGATGATGGCCGGGAGCCGGAGGTCAGCAACGGGGGAAGAGGAGGAGGTGGTGGGATTGCTTGGGGGATAGTAGAGGCAAACAAGGTCTAATCTTGGGAGGGAGCTGGAGAATTGGAGGAAGACGAGGACTTGGTCCGGGAAGGAGATGGCTTCTTGGATACGGATGGAAGAAGGGTTGTTAATGCCACGCTTTGCGGCGATGGTGGCGGTGGCGGATATGGACTCTCGCCGGAGGAAGGAGTGATCGGTGGCGACAGCGTTGATGACCGAAGTCTGCCATGTCGGCAGCAGCACCGGGCGGAACGACACTGCCAAATCCAGATCGGAGATGCATCAGAAGCCAACAAGGAAGATTAGATTGCCAGGAAAAAAAAAGAAAAAGAAGGAGAAATGAACTAAACACACTTTGACATCATTAAAACATGATCTATTGAGAACAAACGATTTCAAGAATAGAAATGTGGGGAAGCAACGGAGGAGAGGAAAAGATAATGTAGATAAGAGGAGTTTAGCCGATTTGGTAGTGGAATAAAAGGGGCAAGCAACGAATTTGATGCCAATAAAGGATTCTTAGAGAAGCAAAAGGAAATTAAATTACGATGTTATTGTTAGATTTGAAAGATCTGAGTGAATCAAATAACCTAATCCATTAAATTTCACATAAATCTTCCAAGCAATTGGAGAAGGGTGAAGAAAAACGAGGAAAAGCCTACAAATTCGGATGATAATTAGTAGGAAGAAACACAGAGAGATCTGCAAAAGACACAAGTTATGGATCACAATCCATGGGATATAGCTAAAAAAGAGCAAGCAAAATAAAATCCAAAACAAAATTCGGGAGAAAACCAATAAGAGAAAAAGATCCTTTTTCCGAATTCCACAGGATTACCTCCGAAGATTCGGAAGGTGGAGAAGGCGACGGTCGCAAAGAGGGGGCAGCAGAGGAAGGCGACCAGGGCAAACCACGAGGACGAAGCGGAGGAGCCCCTCGCCCAGGCCCTCCCTCCGCCTGCTCTCCTCCGGCCTTTCATGGATGACCTCAGCACTCCCGGCAGCGTCTGCGGCGAAGCACCAGATCCGAACCTCCTCGTCCTCTCCCGTGCGACCAGCAGCCACTCATAGGCAAGCAGCACGTTCGTCACAGGGTACCATCGCCTGTGTCGGTTCCGAAAGCGGTGGTTATAAGGAAGAGAGGAATCACCGCAGAGAGAGAGAGAGAGAGAGAGAGAGAGAGGAGGAGGAGGAGGAGGAGGCGGAGGAGAGGCGAGATGCTGTCCGTTTGTGACTTGTGGCTTCGTGCTCGCCTTGTGAATGCACCGAGCCGATGTATTGTGTTGTTTTGGTGCGATGTGGTTAATGACGGGGTTAGCTTTCGAAATTTAACGGTACCCACGAGGTGTTCGACGAAACATTCCATCTGATTGTAACGCATACCCTACCGCATCGGAGCAACGGGCTTCGTGCTACCCTTGTGATTGGGCCGAGCCGATGAACTGTGTTGTTTTGGTGCGATGTGGTTAATGACGTGGTTAGCTTTTGAAATGTAACGATACCCACGAGCAGTTGTTCGACGAAACATTCCATCTGATTGTGACGCATTTCCTACCGCATCGGAGCTACGGGCTTTGTGCCACCGTTTCTGTACGTTTGAGTCGGGCTGTTTCAATACTATTGGAAGCAAGTTGCTCATCGCGAATAAAGCAAAAGATAAATATATTGGATACTTTACCCAAAAAATAAAGGTTCGAATAATAAGAATTTTTTGGATGTATATTTTTACCAAGTCCACTCTTTTTACTTCAAATATCAAAACTGTCCTTAAAATTGAATCGATCTTTTTTATTAAATCAGATGGTTTAATTCAAATCCGATAAATCCAAAGGCTGGTTCAATCTGATTGTGATTACTATTCGAGTCAAATAGATTTATATTAGATCTTGTGAAGCAAATTAAGTCAATTTTGAATCAAAAGAAAATTATTTACATCAGTGTTACACAGAACCGATGTGATTGATGGCAGCCATTACTCCTTTCCCTTCTATGCTCCTCTTCAACGGTGAACAGAGGTAGCAAAGTTTCTGCTCCTCTCTAGTATTTACGAATGGTAGTGACATCCTCCCCTTCGATAGTAAACGATGACAGTGAACTCCTCTACTCTTCTATGGTATTTACGAATAATAGTAACATCCTCCCTTTTTCTATGGCAACATACTCCTCTACTCCTCTCCGATAGCTAGTAGTGATAGCCAACTCATCTGGTCCTCTCTACTATTTGCATCGACGATAACCACATCTCCTCTCCAACTATGAACAATAATGTCCTCGTTAATAATGGCATGCTCGCTTCTTTGACAATAAACTTCTTTTTTTTAAGAAAAAATGATAATTTTTTTTAAATTAATTTTTTTATTGATCCATTAAGTATGTGCATTAATCCTATTGATATTGTGAGAGTCTTAAGAGGTTTTCATATTTATACAATGAAAATGATAAATTATTCACTAATTATTCTAAACATTTAGAATAGTCACTTTCTCTGAATTTTTTTTTCTATATTTGTTTAAACTTTAGATATAATGTCTCCTGTTTATACTATTTAATTTTATATGTAAATAGAATGGTGTCGCTATGTAGATCACATGGACTAAGTGGTAAGAAAGCAAATCTAGTGGTTACTATAGGTAATATATATTATAACTTAATAATTTATATTAATTATTATTAAGTTATATGCAACTAATAATTTCTTCTTCAAATATAAAGTTGAAGATACCAAAAACACCCATTCCTCCATCTTCACCCTCTCTTGAGTCATCCCTTCATTTACCACTATGTACTTTCTTAACTACCACGTACCTCCTTCATAATACATAATTAATTGTTGTTGTTACATTTGCTAGTCATAGGTGCCCTACAAATCAATCATGTGAGTGATGGCACATATGACTTGACATATTATCTTTTTACTTATTATATTTTGGTATTTTATCACTTTGTGTTGATAATTACATAAACACATTTATATATTATGATGTCCTTTGATCTGTGTAATGGGAATCGGATAGTGATGAGATCATGATAATAAAATCGATTCACCTTTAAACATAGACCCTAAAAATCTTAGTCATAGGTTACTCGAGAGGGACATCGAGATAACCGAACAAACTAGTGTGTTGTATACCCGTCTATTAGGATCGGAGCGGCACTAAGAGCGGGGGGTGAATTAGTGCAGCGGATTAAAACGTCGGTTTTGGAAAATCTTTCGTACGATAAAAACTTGAGTAAAGTGAAGAACAAAAACTTGCTTCTATGTAGACAATGATTGTAGAAAAATATCAACTCACACATTCAAGGAACATGCAAATTTAAAGTGGTTCGGTTAAAATGACCTACATTCACTTGCGAAGCCTTCTTCGATGAGGCCCCCAACTTCTACTAGCAAATCACTTTGAAGGAGAAGGACAAATACCCCTCTTACAACCTTTACAAGTGGTTCACACTCTTACAAAATTTCAGCAAAAAGAAAGGGAGGTGAACACTCAAGTAATTTGAAAGTAAGACTTGCTAAGGCTTTGCTAAGACCTTTTTTTTCACTCTATTGCTTCTCAAAAGTTGTAATCTCTACTGAGAATTGAGGGGTATTTATAGGCCTTAAGAGGATTCAAATTTGGGCTCCAAAATTTGAATTCTCTTCGGTTCCCGAAGCTAGCGGTGCCACCGCCTGTCAGTTCTGACACTAATAGTGTACTGGGTGGTGCCACCGCCCAGACCGGCGGTGCCACCGCCCAAACCAGCGGTGCCACCGCCTAGCTCTCAGGTGCTGGGCGGTGCCACCGCCCAGTATGGCGGTTCCACCACCCGACCTTACTGGTCACTGGTTGGGCTTTAAGTCTGGCCCAAACCAGGTTTCATTTTGGGCCCAATTGGCCCCTAATCAAGATATAGGATTATTTCATAATCCTAACCTTAATTACCATGCTAACTACGAATTTAAAGACATTTCCTAAGCTATTACAAAGTCCGCAAGTTAAGAATTCTTCCGGCGAACTTTCGGCGATCTTTCGATAAACTCTCGGAAACCATTCTGTGGACTCCCGGCAAGCTCCAAGACTTCACGATTTGATCTTGGCGAGTTTCGACGAGCTTCTTTGGCAAGCTATGATCTTTCTCGGTGAGCTCCGCGAACTTTCGACATACCTTTCGACGAGCTTCCGAAAACCCTTCGGCAAGCTCCCTACTCATTCTCGGCTAGTTCCGGCAGCATTCCCGACGAACCTTCGGACTTCCGTCGGACTCTCGAACTCCCAACGAATCCTTCGCGCTTGACTCCGACACTTTGTTTCGCTTTATGTCTACATCGTTATCGTAGTTAATCCTGCACACACAAGCCAAAACTCTACTCCGATCTAGATAATTATTACAACGCGAATTGACATTCTGTTGCCCGGCACGTCATTGGTTAGCGCTTCGTCCGATTCTTTAGTGCATCATCCTCTCTTGTGGCTTGTTGCCCAATTGGCGGTTGACCTCCACAACCCCGATATCCTTGGTGCAATTCCGCTCTCCTTGGCCCGATGCCCAATGTCCGAAGCGTTCTGCCATCCAATATACTGACGTGATCTCCTCCGGCGCAACGTCAATTCCTCCTGCGTCAACTATCTAATCCTGATCGAGTAGACCTACATCACTCAAAATATAGTTAAACATCTAAACATAATCAATTAGTTTCATTATCAAAATCCAAGATTCAACAATCTCCCCCTTTTTGATGATGACAACTTATTGATGACTACCGGAGTTAACCTTAACTCCCCGGAGTTTAAACAAACTCCCCCTATCAATATGCCATATTGATAGAAACTCTTAGATTTAAAAATCCAAGCAACATGTCATGATCAAATCATGCATGTCATCAACTTACTTCTCCCCCTTTGTCATCAACAAAAAGGAGAAGTCCCAACTCTTATGTGTTTAGAGATAAAAAGTTTAATTCAATGCATGAAGTCGTCAATATACTTTTCCCCCTATATCATCAACAAAAGGAGAAGTAGCTCTAGCTACTTTAAAAGATATGCAAGTTTTTGTAACATAAAGCTAGATTTTCATCACGACATATAAGCACAAAAGCATAGCAAGATTCTTAAGTTCAATCATGGCAATTCAACACTTGCATCTTGTGCAAGATTGTACTTTGCTTTTCTTTGCATGTTCTAACTAGCAAAAGCTTTCTCCCCTTTGTTTTTGTCGAAAAGAAAGGAAGAGTACAAGCTAGCCAGCATTTGCCTTGAGCTAGCAATCTTTCTCCCCCTATGTCATTGCCGAAAAGAAGGAGAGGAACCAATGATTTAGACTTTTACATAAACAATGAATTTGCATCAATCAATATTTCAATTATCACATGATACATACAAGACAACAATGCAAAGAAATCATGTCATGAAAGACAACAATTGTTAAACATGATATGATAATAATCTCAAAAGTTTTAATTTGCGATACATGTGATACATTGCGATACTAAAAAATTTAATATGATGCTTTTAAAGAAATCAACCTATTTTTGATACAAAGCATGGCAAGAGCAATTATGATGTGTGTACATGTGATGTATGATATGTGGACAGATGATCATGGACCGTGTGATGATGTATGTACTTGTGATTATTATTATTGGGGTCTGCAAGTCTCCATTTTATTTCTCATTTATTGTCGGGCCTATATGCCTATGATTAAGTTGTAATCACATAAGGAGGCGCAGCAGGAGCATAGATGCGATAGCGGGACCCACGATATCGAGACAGACGATCGCGATACATATAAATGTGTCAAGATGCTAACAAAATCGACGAGGACAAGATGGATGATCACATGACATGGAGATATACCGCTGCACAAATAGATCTTGATGTGAGTGATTAGGCCCATTGGCTCGGGCTTGATCACATTAAAGTGTGGTCCATGATCATCTAATGTAATTGCTCATATGATGTGTGATTGTTTATACATCTACTATACACACACACACACACACACACACACACACACACACAGATGTAGATATATATTAAATATGTATGTGTGTGACACATTACATTAGGAGATGAAATCAAAATCCCACTCTCGATAATATTAAGTCGGTAAACGTGAGGTAATTAGATTGACCCACATGGCGTTCCATCGTTATAGGTATGGACCAATTCTTAATGTAGGTTGAGTTGGTCGAGTCCCTCGAGGCTCACCTATATTGTGATTCACTATCTTGCCTACGACATAGAGATGTCACCAATGACCTGAGGACATGATATGCTTAGTCGAGTCCCTCGAGGGTATATCATCGAATCATATTAATCTTATAACGATGGTGTTGACTTAACCGAACATCATAGTTGGTCGAGTCCCTCGAGACCATGGTGATTCAGAGGCCGAATAGGACAGAATCACGAGTTGTGATCGAAACACACAACACACACACACTATATAATATATACATATATGTGTGTGTGTGTATGCATACGATGTAGATATATATTAAATATGTATGTGTGTGACACATTACATTAGGAGATGAAATCAAAATCCCACTCTCGATAATATTAAGTCGGTAACGTGAGGTAATTAGATTGACCCACATGGCGTTCCATCGTTATAGGTATGGACCAATTCTTAATGTAGGTTGAGTTGGTCGAGTCCCTCGAGGCTCACCTATATTGTGATTCACTATCTTGCTACGACAACATAGAGATGTCACCAATGACCTGAGGACATGATATGCTTAGTCGAGTCCCTCGAGGGTATATCATCGAATCATATTAATCTTATAACGATGGTGTTGACTTAACCGAACATCATAGTTGGTCGAGTCCCTCGAGACCATGGTGATTCAGAGGCCGAATAGGACAAGAATCACGAGTTGTGATCGACAAGATTTGCCTACCTTTTGAGCTTAGTGTGATTGTCGCGTGACTCGCCAGTAAAATAGTGGGAGCAGATTAAGATAGAAGTTCATATCTTGATTGTTTATTTTTACAAAATCTGCATGTTATTTATTTCTACTGCATCTTTATTTTTAAAAAATATCGCTTTCAAATCCCTTGCGTGGCATACTTGATGTCAACCACTTTATTGGTCCAAATTATACAGATTGGCTCTGCAACTTGAGAATTGTTCTCATGGTGAAGAAAATCGCGTACATCCTTGATACAATGATGTCTGTGCCCAAGGAAGGGTCAAGCGAGGATGAGATCGTTTGCTACGTAAAGTACATTGATGACTTCACTAGTGCTCAGTGTTACATGTTGGGCTCTATGACTCTTGAGTTAGAGAGACAGCATGAAAAGATGGATGCCAGATCCATTCTCCTACATGTCCATAAACTATTTAAGGAATAGGGAAGGACTCAATGATATGAGATATCCAAGAGCTTCTTTCATGCTAGGATGACTAAGGGGACACCGGTTCATAACCATGTCCTAAAGATGATTGAGTAGATAGAGAAACTCATAAGTCTAGGAATAATCCTAGGGGATAACATGTGTGTGGATCTTATACATCGGTTCTTACCATATTCTTTTTCATAGTTCATAATGAATTTTAATATGAATAGGCTTGAGGTGACTCTCCCGAAGCTCTTTAATATGTTGAGGGAGGCAAAGAGCATTAACAAGAAAGAGAAGTCATTTCTCTACACTAGTGAGACTAGAAAGAAAAGAAAAATAGAAAAGTCCCTTAAGAAGGGCAAGGGCAAGGGCAGACTAGGTAAAGCAAAGGTTGCTAAGAAAGACCCGGCAAAGAACAAAGGCCGGTGCTTCCACTACGGCAAAAACGAGCACTGGAAGAGGAACTGCAAAGAGTACCTTGCAAAGAGGGCGAAACATAAGCTTGGAGAAGCTTCAGGTACATTCATGATCAATCTCCATTTGTTAAACTTTTATGATAACACATGGATATTGGATACCAGTAGTGCTTATCATATTTGCAATTCATTGTAGGTTCTATCAAGACCTAGGATATTAGCATGAGACGAGGTGGACCTCAAAATGGGCAATGAAGCAAAAGTTGCTGCAGTAGCTATTGGTGAGGTTGCCCTACATCTACTTGGTTTAGTTATTATTACATTAGATGCATGCTATTTTGTTCCTTCTATTATCAAAAATATTATTTCCATTTCATGTTTGACAGTTAGTGGATATAAATTAGTTTTTGAGAATAATGGTTGTTCAATATTATTAGATGATGATATCATCACGAGAGGAACATTACATAAAAGTTTGTTTATGCTAGACACTGCTTCATATATCATGAATGCAAGTGTGTCTAAGAGAAGACGAGATGAGGTAAATAGTGCATATCTATGGTATTGTAGGCTAGGTCGCATCCATGAGGGAAGGATTCAAAAGTTGCTAAAGGATGAATATCTAGATCTATTCAATTATGAGTCATGTGTAACTTGTGAGCCTTGCCTTCGTGGAAAACTAACCAACTCTCCTTTTAGTGGAACTAGAAAGAGAGCCACTGAGTTATTGGAACTTATACATAGTGATGTATGTAGACCCATGTCAACTTATATCATAGGTGATTACTCCGACTTTATTACTTTTACTTATGATTTCTTAAGGTTTGAGCATGTGTACTTAATGAAATACAAGTCTGAGGCCTTTGAAAAATTCAAAAAGTATAAGAATAAAGTGGAGAACCAGATTGAAAGGAGTATCAAGACTCTTCGATCAGATCGAGAAGATGAGTACTTGAGTACAAAGTTCTCCCAATTCCTCAAGGATCATGGGATTCTATCCTAATGGATACCTTCTTATACATCTTAGCTCAATGGTGTATCTAAAAAGAGGAATTGTACACTTTTAGACAGTGCAGTCCATGATGAGTTTTGCTGACCTACTCATCTCATTTTGGGGAGACACCCTTGAGATCGTAGCTTACCTTCTGAATAGAGTTTCAATAAGTCGGTAGTGTCTACACCATATAAGATATGAAAAGGGAAGAAGCCCAATCTTAAGGTTGTTAAGATTTGGGGCTGCCCTGCCCATGTTAAAAGACACAACCCCAATAAATTGGAATCGAGGACGGAGCGATGTAAGTTTATGGGATACCCCAAGGAAACTTGTGGGTATTATTTCTATCATCCTAAGGATCAAAAGGTCTTTATAGCCAAGAGAGCGGTGTTCCTTAAGAAGGAACACATTCTTGGTGGAGATAGTGGGAGCATATGGAGTTGAGCGAGGTTAGAGAACCTAGCTCAAGCACCACTCCATAACCCGTGTTTGTTCAGGTACCTAATACACAAGTTCCAACTTTACGTAGGTTCGACAGAGTATCTCATCATCTTGAGAGATATGTGAGACATATTGGAGGAAAGGATGTTGAGGATATTGATCCTCAAACTATAAGGAGGCTATTATAAGTATAGACTCCGGGAAGTGGCAAGAAGCCATGAATTCTGAGATGGATTCCATGTACTCCAATATGGTTTAGAACCTAGTTGATGCACCAGAGGGTATTGTACCTATTGGTTGCAAGTGAATCTTTAAGAAGAAGATCTGAGTAGATGGAAAGGTAGAGATCTATAAAGCAAGGCTAGTGGCTAAAGGGTATCGTCAAAGGCAAGGTGTTGACTATGATGAAACATTCTCACCCATAGCTATGCTAAAATCCATCTGAATTCTATTAGCTATTGTAGTGCACTATGATTATGAGATCTAGCAGATGGACATGAAAACTGCATTCCTCAATGGCAACCTTGAGGAGAAGGTGTATATGATACAACCCGAGTGATTCGTGTCCAAGGACTGCCTAGATAAAGTGTGCAGGTTGCTTAGATCCATTTATGGACTAAAGCAAGCTTCCCGAAGTTGGAACATAAGATTTGATGAAGCAATCAGATTTTGTGACTTCGTTAAGAATGAAGATAAGCCTTGTGTGTATAGGAAGGTAAGTGGAAGCGTTATCACCTTCTTAGTATTATATATGGATGACATCTTGATTATTGGGAATGATGTAGGAATGTTATCCATAGTAAAGGCTTGGTTATCTAGACACTTCTCTATGAAGGACTCAGAGAAAGCATCCTATATCTTGGGGATTCAGATCTATAGAGATAGATCCAAGAGGATGCTTGGCTTATCCCAGTCCAAGTACATAGACACCATTGTCAAAAGGTTTAGCATGAAAAATTTCAAGAGAAGTCTCATATCGATAAGACATGGGATATCACTTTCTAAGAGTATGTCCCCAAAGACTTCTGAAGAAAGGGCGAACATAGATAAGATACCTTATGCCTCAACAATAGGGTCTATCATGTATGTTATGCTATATACCAAGCCTGATATAGCATATGCTTTGAGTGTCACAAGCAAGTATCAGGCGTTTTCAGGCTTGGAGCATTAGAAAGTAGTAAAGTGTATCCTTAAGTACTTGAGAATGACTAAGGATCTTTTATAAGTATTTGGAGGTAGTAGCCTTAGGGATGAAGGCTACACAGACTCAAGTTTTCAGTCTGATGTTGATGATAGTAAGTCGAATTCGGGATATATATACACCCTGAATTGAGGAGCAGTGTGCTGGAAGAATTTCAAGCAAAATACTACTACTAACTCGACCACAAAGGCGGAGTACATTGCTACAGTAGAGACAGCAAAGGAGGGAGTCTAGATGAAGAAGTTCATCATAGATCTAGGAGTTGTGCTAGGCAGCGAGGAGTCAATTCTCTTATATTATGACAACTACAGGGCAATTGCTCAAATAAGGGAACCCGGTTCTCATCAGAAGTGTTCTGAGAAGGTTCCAGCTTATTAAAGATATTATGACCCGAGGAGATGTAGCAGCGAAAAGAGGTCCATCCGTAGATAACATCACAGATCCATTGACAAAGTCGTTGTCTCATATTTTCTTTAAGTATCACAGGTGTTTGATGGGGATCAGACACATAGGTGATTGACTTTAGGTCAAGTGAGAGATTATTAGTGATAGGTGCCCTATAAGCCAATCATGTGAGTGATGACATGTGTGACTTAACACACAGTTTTTTTGCTTATTATATTTTAGTATTTTATCACTTTATATTAATTGTTGCATACACACACACACACACACACACACAAATATATATATATATATATATATATATATATATATATATATATATATTGTGATATCCTTGGATATGTGCAATGAGAATCGAATTGTGATGAGATCATGATAATGAGACTGATTCACCTTTAAACACAAACCCTAAATAATCCCGGTCATAGGTTACAAGAGAGGGACATCGAGATAATCGGACAGACTAGTGTGCTATATAGCTGTCCATATAATGGATGTAGTTGGTCTCATAGTTGCTCGTGTGGGGACACTAGGGGTACATTACAGATGCTCACTAGAGAATGAGTTCACTGATTGATCCGCTTACAGAATGTTGGATGAGTGATGATGCCTTATTATCAGATAGTGATTCTCTAGTCCTAATGGTGTATTTGGTCCTTAGACTTGAGGCACTAAGGATGTCTTGTATGAGTACTCCACTCTTTGATACCAGACTTATAGGTCTGGAGGTTCCAAATCTAGCACAACTGATCATCGGGAGTGGTAGCCAACCTTACGAGGACTATTGAGTATCGATAAAGGATCATCCACTCTCAATGTCATGAGAGGAATGTCTTATATGTTCTTGCTCTAACAAATCCCTAGCTAGGGTCATTCGGATTGAGAGAGAAAGAGTTCTCCAAGAGAATCCGATTAGAGCGAGACTCGAGTAGAAACCGTGTGGGTCTGACATCACCATGCTCGGTATATGGTCTTTAGGATATTAGACAGATAAGGGACTATATGTACATGGTAATTGAGGACAAACAAGTTCAATAGATTGGATTCTCCTATATCATCTAGGGACTCCAACATAGTGGCCTAGTATATCCGTAGTTAATGAGTCAAGTGAATTATTATGGAGATAATAATTCACTGAGCTAGAAATAGTTCTGACGGGTATGACTCATGGCCAGCTCGATATTGGGCCTAGAGGGTCACATATATATCGTAAGCATTGCGATGAGTAAAGGTTTAGATATGAGATATCTACTGGAGCCCATATCTTATTGGATATCCAATAAGCTCTTGAATTATTGAATCCTATGGATGAGATCCAATAAGAGCCCATGAAAAATTATTGGATAGAGATCTACTAATCTAAGAGGCTTGGGTAGTTAGATGGATATGCAATATCTAATATGGTAGGATCCATTATGGTTAAGTTGACAAGGGGCCTCCATAAATAGGAGGGAATCAGTGGTTCATCGACTAGAGCTTTTTCGTTGCCTCCCCTATTCTCCTCCCCCTCTCCACCTTAGAGCAAGCTTGGAGTTTTGAGAAGCATCGTCGTAGCCCTGCTATGTGGATCACTACTAAAGAGGAGGGCACTTGTCCTCCTTCACCCTCTCTTAGAAATCTGTAGGGATTTAGGGATATACAATTTCCCTAAGTAACATAATATTTATTATACATAGTTTTAAGTTTCACAAATTTTGTGCACCAATCTTCGTACAATGATGAACATATCTTTGAAAAATTGGGAATTTTATTTTTTAATGTTCTTTCACTATGCATATGATATCGCCCCCAAGATTTCCCAACATTGACCATTTTAGACATTTTATTTATGAACCGAGTAGTAGGTGTTAGGATCTAAAGGTACTAAGAGGGGGGTGAATTAGTACTTTCAAAAAAATTCGATTTGAAAGTTTAATTGATAAAAATACATATCGAAAATGCGTTTAACTTAGACTGTGAGTAAAGGTAATAAGCAACTAAATCAGTTAGTAATAGAAAGGAAAAGCATAAGGAGAAATATAAATAAGATTTATAGTAGTTTGGTTGTTCCAACCTATGTCCACTCTCAATTCCTCTTCCCTTAAGACCATCGACTTTCACTACCAATCTCTTTTCCATAGGCGAAAATCAACTACCCTTATTACAACTTTTTCTCATTTTCATAGGCTTAGGAGAGAACCATTACACTACTCTTTTATGAAAAACCTCACACCTCCTCTAGAATTATTTTAAACTCAAGGAGGAAGAGACTTAATACTTTTCAAGAGTTTATAAGACTTTCAATCACAAGCTTTTCATTGTTTTGTCAAGCAAGCATGAGTGGGGTATTTATAAGCCCCAAATGTCTTTAGAAATAGAGCCAAAATTCAAGACTCCAAGTTTTCAAGGTACTGGTAACACCACCATCTGCACTAAGTGGTACTACCACTTGACAGCCTTAGCACTAGTATTGCCACTACTTGCATGGGTGATACCATTGCCTAACATAGTTTGAGAGATTATGTTATGGCAGTACCACCACCTAATTAGGCGGTACAACCACTTAACAGTAGGTAGCACTAGTATTGCCACTACTTGCATGGGTGATACCATTGCCTAACATAGTTTGAGAGATTATGTTATGGCAGTACCACCACCTAATTAGGCGGTACAACCACTTAACAGTAGGTGGTACTACCACTTGACAGCCTTAGCACTAGTATTGCCACTACTTGCATGGGTGATACCATTGCCTAACATAGTTTGAGAGATTATGTTATGGCAGTACCACCACCTAATTAGGCGGTACAACCACTTAACAGTAGGTGGTACTACCACTTGACAGCCTTAGCACTAGTATTGCCACTACTTGCATGGGTGATACCATTGCCTAACATAGTTTGAGAGATTATGTTATGGCAGTACCACCACCTAATTAGGCGGTACAACCACTTAACAGTAGGTGGTACTACCACTTGACAGCCTTAGCACTAGTATTGCCACTACTTGCATGGGTGATACCATTGCCTAACATAGTTTGAGAGATTATGTTATGGCAGTACCACCACCTAATTAGGCGGTACAACCACTTAACAGTAGGTGGTACTACCACTTGACAGCCTTAGCACTAGTATTGCCACTACTTGCATGGGTGATACCATTGCCTAACATAGTTTGAGAGATTATGTTATGGCAGTACCACCACCTAATTAGGCGGTACAACCACTTAACAGTAGGTGGTACTACCACTTGACAGCCTTAGCACTAGTATTGCCACTACTTGCATGGGTGATACCATTGCCTAACATAGTTTGAGAGATTATGTTATGGCAGTACCACCACCTAATTAGGCGGTACAACCACTTAACAGTAGGTGGTACTACCACTTGACAGCCTTAGCACTAGTATTGCCACTACTTGCATGGGTGATACCATTGCCTAACATAGTTTGAGAGATTATGTTATGGCAGTACCACCACCTAATTAGGCGGTACAACCACTTAACAGTAGGTGGTACTACCACTTGACAGCCTTAGCACTAGTATTGCCACTACTTGCATGGGTGATACCATTGCCTAACATAGTTTGAGAGATTATGTTATGGCAGTACCACCACCTAATTAGGCGGTACAACCACTTAACAGTAGGTGGTACTACCACTTGACAGCCTTAGCACTAGTATTGCCACTACTTGCATGGGTGATACCATTGCCTAACATAGTTTGAGAGATTATGTTATGGCAGTACCACCACCTAATTAGGCGGTACAACCACTTAACAGTAGGTGGTACTACCACTTGACAGCCTTAGCACTAGTATTGCCACTACTTGCATGGGTGATACCATTGCCTAACATAGTTTGAGAGATTATGTTATGGCAGTACCACCACCTAATTAGGCGGTACAACCACTTAACAGTAGGTGGTACTACCACTTGACAGCCTTAGCACTAGTATTGCCACTACTTGCATGGGTGATACCATTGCCTAACATAGTTTGAGAGATTATGTTATGGCAGTACCACCACCTAATTAGGCGGTACAACCACTTAACAGTAGGTGGTACTACCACTTGAAAGCCTAATGGGATCCTAATTAAGTTGATATGGTTACACTTAAACCTGTTGGGAAATCTAGGGGGCGACATCACATGCATAGCGGAAGAACAGAAAATAAAATCACTAATTTTTAAAGATTTGTTCGTCGTCGTGCAAATATTAGAGCATAAAAATCTGCAAAACAGAAAAGTGCATATAGTAAAGATTGTGTTACCTAGGAAGATCGTATATCCCTGAATCCCTACAGATCTTTAGGAGAGGGTGAAGGAGGTCAAGTGCCCTCATCTCTAGCAGTGACTCATATAGTAGGACTGCGATGATGCTCCTCAAACTCAAGGCCTGCTCTGAGGTGGAGAGGGGGAGGAGAATAGGAGAGGTAAGCAAAAAGCTCTAGCCTATGAACCACTAAATCTCTCCTATTTATAGAGGTCCCTTGTCAACTTAACCCTAATGTATCCTCCCCTATTGGGTATTGGATCTCCATCCAACTACCCAAGCCTATTAGATTAGTGGATCTCTATCCAATAATCTCTCATGGGCTCTTATTGGATCTCATCCATAGGATCCAATAATTCAGGGGCTTATTGGATATCCAATAAGATAGGGGCTCCGGTGGATATCTCACATCCGAACCTCTACTCATCGCAACGCCTACTATATGTGTGTGACCCTCTAGGCCCAATATGAAGTTGGCCATGAATCATACCTGTCAGAACTCCTTCTGGCTCAATGAATTATTATCTCCATAATAATTCACTCGACTCATCGATTACGGATGTACTAGGCCACTACGCCGCGGTCCCCAAACGATATAGGAGAATCCAATCCACTAGACCTGTCTGTCCTCAGTTACCATGTATCTATAGTCCCTCATCCTCTAATATCCTAGAGACCATATATTGGGCATGGTGCTATCAGACTTATACGGTTTCTATTCGAGTCTCACTATAATCGGATTCTCCCGGAGAACTCTTTCTCTCTCAATCTAAATGACCCTGGCTAGGGATTTGTCTGAGCAAGAATACGTGGGACATTCCTCTCATGATATTGAGAGTGGATGATCCTCTATCAATACTCAATAGCCCTCGTAAGGTTGACTACCACTCCCAATGACCGGTTGTGTTAGATCTGGAACATCCAAACTTATAAGTCTAGTATCAAAGAGTGGAGAACTCACATAGGACATCCTTGGTGTCTCAAGTCTAAAGACAAGATACACCACTAGGACTATGGAATTGTTGTCTGACAATAAGGCATCATTAATCATTCAGCATTCCGCAAGCAGATCAATCAGTGAACTCATTCCCCAATGAGCACTTGTATTGTATCCCTAGTGTCCCCACATGAGTAGCAATAAGACCAGCTGCATCCATCATATAGACAGGTATACAACACACCAGTCTATCCGGTTATCTCGATATCTCTCTCCAGTAACCTATGACCGGGATTATTTAGGATCTATGTTTAAAGGCGAATCGGTCTTATTATCGTGATTTCATCACAATCTGATTCCCACTACACAGATCCAAGGACATCACAATATATATATATATATATATATATATATATATATATATATATATATGTAAAAAAGTAATATAAAGTAATAAATAGCAAAATATAATAAGTAAAAAGACTGCTTGCAGGGCACATATGACTAACAATCTCACACTTGACCTAAAGCCAATCACTTATGTTTTTGATCTCAATCAAACCCCTATGACACTAAAAGACAACTTGAAACAATGGCTTTGTTAGTCGATCTGTAGTATTATCTTCAGATGGAACTCTTTCTACTACTACATCTCCACGGGTCATGATCTCTCTAATAAGCGGGAACCTCCTCAGAACACTTGTGATGAGACCCGGGTTTCCATATTTAAGTAATTGCCCCGTAGTTGTCGCAATATAAGGGAATCAACTCCTTACTGCTTAGAAAGACTCTCAAATCCATGATGAACTTCTTCATCCAGACTCCCTCTTTTGCTACCTCTACTGTAGCAATGTACTTCGCCTCTATGGTCGAGTCAGCAGTAGTATCTTGCTTGGAACTCTTTCAGCATACTACTCCTCCATTCAGGGTATACACATATCCCAAATTTGACTTGCTATCATCGACATCAGATTGAAAACTCAAGTTCGTGCAGCCTTTAACCCTAAGGCTACTACCTCAATATACTAGTAAAGATCCTTAGTCCTTAAATACTTAAGGATACACTTTACTGTTTTCCAGTGCTTCAAGCCTGGATCCGCCTGATACCTGCTCGTGACATTCAAAACATGTGTTAATCAGGCCTAGTGCATAGCATGACATACATGATAGACCCTATTATTAAGGCATAGGGTATCCTATTCATGTTAACCCTTTCTTCAGGAGTCTTTGGGGATATACTCCTAGAAAGCGATATCCCATGTCTTATTAGTATGAGATATCTCTTGGAATTTTCTATGCTAAACCTTTTGACAATGGTGTCTATTTACTTGGACTGTGATAAGCCAAGCATCTTCTTGGATCTATCTCTATATCTGAATCCCCAAGATATAGGATGCTTCCCCTAAGTCCTTCATGGAGAAGTGTCTAGATAACCAAGCCTTTACTATTGATAGCATTCCTACATCATTCCCAATGATCAGGATGTCATCCACATATAACACCAAGAAGGTAATAGCGCTTCTACTTACCTTCTTGTACACATAAGACTTATCTTCATTCTTAATGAAGTCAAAAGATCGGATTGCTTCATCAAATTTTATGTTCCAACTTCGGGAAGCTTGCTTTAGTCCATAAATGAATCTAAGCAACCTGCACACCTTATCTGAGTAGTCATTGGATACGAATCCCTCAACCTGTATCATATACAACTCCTCCTCAAGGTTACCATTGAGGAATGCGATTTTCACGTCCATTTGCTAGATCTTATAATCATAGTGTGTTGTAATAGATAATAGAATTCGAATGGATTTCAGTATGGCTATAGGTGAGAAGGTTTTGTCATAGTCAATACCTTGCCTTTGACGATACCCCTTAGCCATTAGCCTTGCTTTATAGGTTTGTACCTTTTCATCTACTCCGATCTTTTTCTTAAATATTCACTTGCAACCGATGGGTACAATAATCTTAGGTGCATCAACTAGGTTCCAAACCTTATTGGAGTACATGGAATCCATATCAGAATATGTCGCTTCTTGTCACTTCCCAGAGTATATACTCATAATAGCCTCCTCATAGGTCTAAGAATCAATATCCTCAACATCCTCTCCTCCAATATGTCCCACATATCTCTTAGGAGGATGAGATACTCTACCAAACCTACGTAAAGTTGAAACTTGTGTGTTAGGTACCTGAGCAGACTCGAGCTAGAGAGTGGTGCTCGAGCTAGGTTCTCCAACCTCACTTAACTCTTTCTTGCTCCTATTATCTCCGCCAAGAATGTGTTCCTTCTCAAGGAACACCTCTCTCTTGGCTATAAAGACTGTTTGATCCTCAAGATAATAGAAATAATACCCACAAGTTTCCATGGGGTATCCTACGAACTTACACTGCTCCATCCTAGATTCCAACTTATCAGGGTTATCTTTTAACATGGGCAGGGCAGCCCCAAATCTTAACAACCTTAAGATCGAGCTTCTTCCTTTTCCATATCTTATATGGTGTAGACACTACCGACTTAGTTGAAACTCTATTTAGAAGGTAAGTTGCGGTCTCTAGGGCATATCTCCAGAATGAGATGGATAGGTCAGCGAAACTCATCATGGACCGTACCATGTCTAATAGCATACGATTTCTCCTTTCAGATACACCATTGAGTTGAGGTGTATAAGGAGGGTGTCCATTGGGATAGAATCCCATGGTCCTTAAGGAACTGGGTAAACTCTGTACTTAAGTACTCACCTCCTCGATCTGATCGAAGAGTCTTGATACTATTTCCAGTTTGGTTCTCCACTTCAATCTTATACTTTCTGAAATTCTCAAAGGCCTCGGACTTGTACTTCATTAAGTACACCTGTTCATATCTTGAGAAATCATCAATAAAGGTAATGAAGTAGGAGTAACCACCAGCGGGATGAGTTGACATGGGTCCATATACATCACTATTATTAGGATCGGAGCGGCATTAAGAGGGGGGGGTGAATTAGTGCAGCGGATTAAAACGTCAATTTTGGAAAATCTTTCGTACGATAAAAACCGAACTCGGAAGTGCTTAACTTGAAAGCATATTCGTAAAGGTGTGCAGCAAAAGTAATAAGGAAGTAAAGCACGTATGAAGGTTTACAGTAAGGTAAATAGCAATAAGTAAATGCAAACCAGAGAACACACCAATTTTAAAGTGGTTCGGTCAAAATGACCTACATCCACTTGCGAAGCCTTTTTCGATGAGGCTCCCAACTTCCACTAGCAAATCACTTTGAAGGGGAAGGACAAATACCCCTCTTACAACCTTTTACAAGTAGTTCACACTCTTACAAAGTTTCAACGAGAAAGAAGGAGGTGAACACTCAAGTAATTGAAAACAAGACTTGCTAAAGACTTTGCTAAGGTTTTTTTCTCAATCTATTGCTTTTAAAAAGTTGTGATCTCTGCTGAGAATTGAGGGGTATTTATAGGCCTCAAGAGGATTCAAATTTGGGCTCTAAAATTTGAATTCTCTTCGGTTCCCGAAGCTAGCGGTGCCACCGCCTGTTAGTGGTGGTGCCACCGCCTGTCAGTTCAGACACTGATAGTGTACTGGGCGGTGCCACCGCCCAGTCCAGCGGTGCCACCGCCTAGCTCTCGGGGTGCTGGGCGGTGCCACTGTCTGGCTCTCGGGTGCTGGCCAGTGCCACCGCCTAGTCTGGCGGTGCCACCACCTACACTATTTCAGCTCACTAGTTGGGCTCCAAACTTGGCCCAAACCAGTCCGAACTTAGGCCCAATTGGCCCCTACTTGGGTTATAAGATTAACACCTAATCTTAACCCTAATTAATATGCTAACTATGCATTTAAAGACATTTCCTAAGCTATTACAAAGTCCGCAAGTCAAGACTTCTTCCGGTGAGCTTCCGGCGAACTTCCGGCGGTCTTCCGATAAACTCTCGGAAACCATTCTACGGACTCCCGGCAAGCTCCTAGACTTCACGACTTGATCTTGGCGAGTTCCGATGAGCTTCTTCGGAAAGCTATGATCTTTCTCGGTAAGCTTCCGAAAACCCTTCGACAAGCTCGCTACTCATTCTCGGCTAGTTCCGGCACCATTCCCGACGAACCTTCGGACTTCCGTCGGACTCTCGAACTCCCAACGAATCCTTCGCGCTTGACTCCGACACTTTGTTTCGCTTTATGTATTCATCGTTATCGTAGTTAATCCTGCACACACAAGCTAAAACTCTACTCCGATCTAGACAATTATTACAACGCGAATTGACATTCTATTGCCCGGCACGTCATTGGTTGGCGCTTTGTCCGATTCTTCAGTGCATCGTCCTCTCTTGTGGTTTGTTGCCCAATCGGCAGTTGATCTCCGCAACCCCGATATCCTTGATGCAATTCCACTCTCCTTGGCCCGGTGCCCAACATCCGAAGCGTTCTGCCGTCCAATATCCTGACGTGATCTCCTCCGGCGCAACGTCAATTCCTCCTGCGTCAACTGTCTAATCCTGATTGAGTAGACCTGCATCACTCAAAATGCAGTTAAACATCTAAACACAATCATTTAGTTTCATCATCAAAATCCAAGATTCAACAATCTCCCCTTTTTTGATGATGACAACTAATTGATGACTACTGGAGTTAACCTTAACTCCTCGGAGTTTAAACAAACTCCCCCTATCAATATACCATATTGATAGAAACTCTTGGATTCAAAAATCCAAGCAACATGTCATGATCAAATCATGCATGTCATCAACTTACTTCTCCCCCTTTGTCATCAACAAAAAGGAGAAGTCCCAACACTTATGTGTTTAGAGATAAAAAGTTCAATTCAATGAAGTATACTTTTCCCCCTATGTCATCAACAAAAGGAGAAGTAGCTCTAGCTATTTTAAAAGATATGCAAGTTTTTGTAACATGAAGCTAGATTTTCATCACAACATATAAGCACAAAAGCATAGCAAGATTCTTAAGTTCAATCATGGAAATTCAACACTTGCTTCTTGTGCAAGATTGCACTTTGCTTTTCTTTGCATGTTCTAACTAGCAAAAGCTTTCTCACCTTTGTTTTTGTTGAAAAGAAGGGAAGAGTACAAGGTAGCCAGCATTTGCCTTGAGCTAGCAATCTTTCTCTCCCTATGTCATTGCTTACATAAATTATGAATTTGCATCAATCAATATTTCAATCATCACATGATACATACAAGACAAAAATGCAAAGAAATCATGAAAGACATCAATTGTTAAACATGATATGATAATAGTTTCAAAAATTTCAATTTGCGATACATGTAATACATTGCGATACTGAAAAATTTAATGTAATGCTTTTAAGGATATCGACCTATTTTTGATACAAAGCATGGCAAGAGCAATTATATTGCAAGTTTTCTAAGTTTTGCATTTTTTGCTTCTTTCGAGATAGCAATTCTTTGCTTCTCTATAAGCTAGCAACTTTTACGATATGCAAGTTTTACTACATACAAGCTAGCAAATTTAAAGATGTGCAAATTGGTATATTCGCTTTTCTTTGTGATGTGCATGATAGCATTTCTTTGTAATGTTCAAGATAGCAAATTAGCAACTCTTTCTCTCCCTTTGTCATTGGCAAAAAGAAAGGAAGATTCAAGTCATGAATATCAAAATAATAATTTTATCATGAATATTTCATCATTGTGTGCATCATTATTGCATGCATAATACCAAATCATCATATATATTTTCAAAACATATAAACTCATCATTATATGCATGATTCCAAATCATCATTCATATCATTTCAATCATTGTTTCAATCATCACTATAACTCATCATGCACAAAATGTAAAATCATATAACATGATACAAACATTTATTTTCAAAATATTTATCACTATTTTCATGTATGATAATAAAGTATTCATGATACCGAACATTAAGTCAACAATGATTCATTTTATCAAATCTCTTCTTTTTATAAATAACAAAAATTGTAGGTATACAAAGAAGAGATTGTGATTAAAAGAAAAATCTCAAGTAGTAAATCTAAGAAGTCAAGATCATAATTCGAATACAAACTCATTCAAATTCAAATCGTCAAATTCATCAAAATCTCAACATTACTTTCAAGATATTCAAAATGGTATACATAGATTTATCATAAAGCAAATTAATTTTCAATCATCACATAAGGCATTTGAAGAATTTTGAAACATAGGAGAATGATTAATTTAAGCAAGCAATGTTTTAATCAAATTCAAGTCATGAATACCAATACTTTCATATTGTGAGTATCAATTCATGAATACCAAAAGATATTATTTGTGATTCCAATTTTGCAAGATCAAGATTATGATTTAGATAAAACTCATTCAAATCAAATCATTAACTTGAAACTCATAATCAAGTCATCAAAATCAATTTCGAGATTCACAAAATATCATGAAATCATTAATCTCGATCAGATGGGAAAAACATTTTTTAAGTGATTCTTTTTCATCTAAGCATGCCTTAGTCTTTATATGCCAAATCAAGATAAGCATGAAAGTTCAAGACATAAAGGCAAAATCTTATAAAACAACTCATCAAGCAAGATTTTAAACATCTATTTTCAAACCATATAAAGAGTAAGTCAAGGATTCAATTATCTCATATCATGAATTCCAATAGGCATCTCAAATTATCAACATCACATTAAAAAGATATTTCAAAAAGATATATCGATAAGTGATTCATTTGTATCATTTCATTCATTTGGAAGATTCTCCTCTTTGGTAAATAAATCTAGGAGAACAAAATAAATTAAGGGAGATATAACATGATTGAAACATTGAACATGATTCATATTTAAAATGTGTCTCATGTCATAAGTATGAATCAAGCATTTGTGAAATCCGAAATCATCCTCAAAGTCACATTCAATAAATTCATACATGACAAGCATAGATTTATTGAAATGTCGATAAGATAGAGGATCATATTTTGTTTTTATAAATTTCTATTCATGTGATTTGCTTCTTATAAGCATGCTTTTACCTTTAATAAAATAAGTGTCAACATTTAAGACGGAAAGGTAAATTTCATAAAACAAATCATCAAGCATGATTCCATGATAATATCCTTTTAATATCTTGATATTCATCATCAAGTATGATTTCAAAAAGTATGTTCAAGAGAAATCATTAAGACCAAATATATGATACACTCATTTATTTTCAAAATATTCATCATGTTTATTTTCATGAGATTCACAAGATTAGTAAAATAAATTCATTAATCTCAATAGGATAGAAAATTCATTTCCATTTCATACAATTGATTTCATGTGAGGGTATTCAAGTCTTTTGTGAAAACATGTATTATCATTTAAAATCGAAACATAAGTTTCGTCATGAAGTCGTCAAGACAAAACACATCATGATATCACATCTATCATCAAAAGACTATCAAGAAATTCATACATAGATATACATGCACTATGTCACCTTAATATGTCATGAGAATGTCATCTTAATTCGCCATAAAAATGATTAGACCAAAAACATGTTAATCTAAAATGAGAGTTTCAAATCAATATTTACTTCAAAAACTCACGCATGACATAAAATCATCAAGATACACATGCATGGATTAATCCTAAGCATTATCACATATCATATAATTATCATCCCTAATGTTGCATACATCATTCAACATTTCAAAACATAACATGCATGAAACCTTAGCAATATATTTTTCATGATCAAATATTTTAATTTTTCAAAGATGCTAAAAAGAAAAACATGATATAATTTTTGAAAAATAATTTTTTTATTTCCTATTCCTACTATTAAGCACTCATGAAAAACTTCAAGTAATTTCAAAATAATTCAAGAGATTTGAGTTACTTACCTTGTAGTCGAAGCCCATCAAAGCCCAATTCGCCGTTTCACCTTTGGAAGTTCTTGATTCATCCTTGGTTGCCTTCCTCTTCTTTAGCCTCTTCCTCCATTCAAGTTCATTGTTTATTTTAGATTTTTGTTTATTGAACTTATTAAGATTTACTGTTCGAAGTTCAAGTTCCTCATTGTCCTCATCACTTGAGTCATCGCTCAAGTGGTATTCATTTGTCTGGAGTTCCAAATCCTTCCTATTCTTTGGAAGGTGGTTTAAGTGCTCATCAGGTTCAAAATATTCTAAAAGTATCATTTCATAGGTCATTAATGACCCGATTAATTCTTCTAATGGAAAATCATTTAATTTTTTTTTCTCTTGTATTGCGGTTATTTTAGGATCCCACCTTTTTGGAAGGGATCTTAGGATCTTACTTATGAGTTCAAAATTTGAAAAAGATTTACCAAGAACTCTTAGATTATTGATGATATCCGTGAAATGGGTGTACATGTCGCCTATAGTCTCGCTTGGTTGCATTCAAAAAAGCTCAAAATCATGTAATAAAATGTTAACTTTCGAGTCTTTGACTCTACTAGTTCCCTCGTGCGTGATTTCAAGTGTTCGCCAAATATCAAAAGCTGTTTCGCATATAGAAATCCGATTGAACTCATTTTTGTCCAAAGCGCAAAATAAGGCATTCATAGCCTTTGCGTTTAAGGAAAAATACTTCTTCTCCAAAACCGACCATTCATTCATCGGTTTAGAGGAAAGTTGAAAACCATTTTCAACAATATTCCAAAAATCCAAATTCACAGAAATCAAGAAAACTCTCATTCGAGTTTTCCAATAAGTGTAATCCAATCCGTTAAACAACGGTGGACGAACAACCAAAAAGCCCTCTTGAAAGCCATGAAGAGTCATTTCGCTCGAATGTAAATCCGAAATGAGAAATACTGGGCTCTGATACCAATTGTTAGGATCGGAGCGGCATTAAGAGGGGTGGGTGAATTAGTGCAGCGGATTAAAACGTCAGTTTTGGAAAATTTTTCGTACAATAAAAACCGAACTCGGAAGTGCTTAACTTGAAAGTGTGTTCGTAAAGGTGTGCAGCAAAAGTAATAAGGAAGTAAAGCACATATGAAGGTTTGCAGTAAGGTAAATAGCAATAAGTAAATGCAAACCAGAGAATACGCCAATTTTAAAGTGGTTCGGTCAAAATGACATACATCCACTTGCGAAGCCTTCTTCGATGAGGCTCCCAACTTCCACTAGCAAATTACTTTGAAGGGGAAGAACAAATACCCCTCTTACAACCTTTCACAAGTGGTTCACACTCTTACAAAGTTTCGACGAGAAAGAAAGAGGTGAACACTCAAGCAATTGAAAACAAGACTTGCTAAAGACTTTGCGAAGGCTTTTTTCTCAATCTATTGCTTCTAAAAAGTTGTGATCTCTGCTGAGAATTGAGGGGTATTTATAGGCCTCAAGAGGATTCAAATTTGGGCTCCAAAATTTGAATTATCTTCGGTTCCCGAAGCTAGCGGTGCCACCGCCTGTCAGTTTTGACACTGACAATGTACTAGGCGGTGCCACCGCCTAGCTCTCGGGGTGCTGGGCGGTGCCACCGCCTGACTCTCGGGTGCTGGGCAGTGCCACCGCCTACACTATTTCAGCTCACTAGTTGGGCTCCAAACTTGGCCCAAACCAGTCCGAACTTGGGCCCAATTGGCCCCTACTTGGGTTATAAGATTAACACCTAATCCTAACCCTAATTAACATGCTAACTATGAATTTAAAGACATTTCCTAAGCTATTACAAAGTCCGCAATGTCACGGACTTAAACTGGTTTTGCCTAAGTCGTGCGGCACCCTTGTGTGTCCGTCGGCAAAGGTCAGCCTCCCCGAAACATCCCATGGTCCCTTAGGACCTACAAAAGAGAAAACGAGTTAGAGAAAACGCCTCACTCAGGATCCACAAGCAATCATCTTCGGAAACATTTCTTAGCCAATGCAAATTACAAACAAACTTTACAAGCTCTGAACAGTTGCACAACAAAGGGGTAAAATGGTCCACTACAGACCAAAACTAAAAATGGGACTATTAAGCCTTCGGTCGTCCCTCTACATACTGTTCAAAGCATGAACATACCAAAAGACACGGACATACATAAGCATTACATCAAACATCCTATTTTGAAGTTTGTCTGTGACATTCTCCCCCACTTATTCCTTCGACGTCCTCGTCGAAGCCTTTGCCGACACTACAACTCTTCGCCTTTGCTGAGTCTTCAATCTTCTACGCCAGCTGCAATGCGCCTCTTGGCTCCCAACTGCTCTCCGTTGCTGTTTTTGAGTAGTCGAACCTTTGATCCGCCATACTGCTTCAACTCGCCAATGACTCTGACTTTAGTGTGGGGTTGGCTGAGTTGTGCTGATCCCTGTTGGTTCCTACGGATCATCCAGATGAAGGAAAAGACCATCCTTACTATGTGCTAGTCTCTCAAATGCCTCATGATGCTTGAACTGGGTGGATGCTTGTTGGAGCTTTAACGAGCATCGCCTCGCAAACTTCTGAAGTTTTGGGTCCTTTCTCCACAAAATTTGTTCATCGACTCTTCTTTCACTTAGTTGTCATTTCCAAATAGATTCGCATCACTTCCGCTTTCGATTGGCATTCTGTTGGGAAATGAAGCGGATAATCTACTCTCAGTAGCACTGATCACCATTGGTGAGGATTTGACAACTATTGTCTTCTAATATCTTCGAAGGGCCTTTGAACCTATGTAGAGCTCCTCTACTGGATAGATAAGAGAATTGGGGTACTCGGTTTCGCCCATTCTCTTAAGAGTTGAGAAGGCAATGGTTACTTGACTTCGCCCGCCTCCTCAAGGGTTGTACTCTATGCATTGAGCTAGTTACTGGCCTTCGCCTACTCTTTGCTCACACTTTTGAAGCACTCGAAGTGTTTGCACTCCTTGCATTGAGTTAGCTACTATGATTCACCTTCTCAATACCATCGAACTTCTGGAATGCAGGAAGTTTTCACCCCAACTTGGAGTAAGTCTCTAATAGTTTTGGTCACCTCTGGGATTGTACCGTCTTCTCCATCAACCCTACCGCATACTCCACTGAGTAGCCAAGATACAGCACCACGTACTACCTGCTTCATTCCTTGGTCATGCACTCTTGCACGATCCGAAGTCCTTCACTTTCGGTTATCTTGATGAGAAGCTCGTTGACACTGGTCTTATGAAGTTCCTTGGCCTCTACCCTTCAGCCTTGTCTTGGTACTTAGAGTTTGCCTCCACATTCTCCACCTTCTCGGCCCTATTCATGACCAAGCGCTCTCCCTTCATGAGAGCAAGGGATCGATGACTCCACGGAAGTCCCACCTCTGTGGTACCATGGCGCTGCCATGCCCATGGCTCTACTATCTGTCGCCTCACATCTGTATCCCTTTCTTCACGATCGGTAGATATGCCTCTGTGACACTCCTCTGAGTCCATCTCCATTCTAACCGATGCTTGATTTTGGGTAGCTAAGTCCCTCTGGACTCATCGTCGCTTCCTCGCCCCTTTCGACCCCTCCCCTGCTTCAACACCGTTGTGTTCTCCAACCAGATTCCTTTGGTAAATGGAAAGACAGACTACAACTCCCATGCATGGCCTCTGCCATCACGTTATAGGATTTGCACCAATTTTGTTCTCCTTAGCTTCCTTGGTAGCAACGTTCGCTTACTCGACCTTGTCCTCTAACTTGCCGGGCTCCCTTAAGCGAATATAGGCTCTGGAGCAGTCCAACTCTCCAGCTTGCTTCGATCATACCTCTGCATGATCAAGTCCCTCTCATGGGACTCACTGGCACTTGTATTCGAACTTTTTCCTTGGTAGAACACAGCCCCCATATGCTGATGGCCAAGGCTTCTATCCGATATAAGATTCGATGCACGCACGGAAGACCCACCTCTGCGGTACCATGGCCTTCACTCCTTGAATCCATAGCCCTTCTTGCCGTCGTGTTGTTCACCGAAGTGGAGCTGCCAGTAGCTCCTGATCATACCTCCGTATGATAAAATCCCTCATGGGACCTTACCCGTGTGTATCGCATTGCCACGAACTGTTCCACCACGATCCGCTGCACCCTGTCGCCTCCTGGTGACATCTCCATTGCCTTCTGATCCTTGTGGAATGAACTCGAATTGTGGTCCCTCCATTTGTGGTCTCTACCACCACATTGCAGGGCCTCTTCCAACTTCGATTTTGTTCGCTCCTTTGGCAATCGACCTTCGTCCACCTGCTCTCGGGTCACACCTAGACGAAGTATCGCTCTAGGACAGTCCATCACCTAGTAGTTCCCGAAGTCCACCGACTTCGCTGGAATTGGTGCACTATTATCTGGATCCTGGGTCTCTGCCCCTACCAATACAATCTCCGCTGTGCACCGCTCCCTTCATGGCAACTTGAATGGCAAAACTGTGGCATATTCTTCAAGAGTACCCGCCTATGCGTCCTCTTGCCTCGTGCCAAGGCTTTCTGAACCCAACTTCGCCTCTGCAAGCTGAGTCGCCTCAGTTCCTCCATCAAATGCTTCTTCGAGATAAAGTGTATGTGCCCCGAAGCTCCCTTCGTCTTTAGCACCATACAATACGAGTCCGCTCCATCAACATGAAAGACCTATGGAACGACATAATCCTTCTCTTGCCTCTACAAGAGTTCATGTCCTTGACCTCTGTCCAAGGAAAGTTCTGCGCCTCTGCTCCATGTTCCATCTTCTATGCCGGCTCACTTCATGCAGCTTAGGTACTTTGCTAAGTTACACCCAAGTTGCTCCGCTCCTCGCTTTTGCATTGAGTTGATGGTGGCCCTCGCGCCCACCATTCCACGGGTCAGCCCTCCCTTGAGTCTGATCTCTATATCGACTCCAAGTGTGCCTTCATTTGTGTTGCTTTGGGTCGCTCCACCACTTGATCCCGCAATGCATCCACCAATGCATTCTCTCAAGCGAGATCATGCGACGACTCCTCGTCGCTCGCTCGGTCCATTGAGCTTCGTGGAGTTGTTGTTTTTGAGGTACTACTCCTCAACATGTGCAGTCTATTGCACGTGATTCTCCCTCTGGAGAGTTGGGACTTATCCCTCTTGGATATCCATCCCGTTGGAGCAACATCTCTCTTCGTTTCGGAGACCACCATCCCCTTGGACTACTCCGATTTGCTGAACAAACTGTGCATTGTTCTGCCTCCTGCAAACGCACTTGCTAGATTGCGACTCCACGTCAATACAGCCCCCACTGCACCACTCAAGGCCTAGCAACATGCTGAACTCACTGCACACTTCAGCCTCCTACGGACGTATCCTTCACATGTCGAAGAGAAAGTTTCAATGCTCCATGGTGCCGAGTTTCGTCGTCTTGGGATGGTCACGAACATTTCATCGTCCGCATACAAGCCCTTGTATGAGTACCGAATTCTTTGAGTTAGCAATTCCCCTCACCTCTGTGAGCTTTGCACAACTCTTTCGGCCGCTGAGCAACTCATTCCACCTTGCGTGGCCTCATCCTTTACCAAGCGCCTCGCTTGCCTTGAGCACCATCAAGTATAGTTGCCAACGTTGAGCCATAGCTCAAACTCAACCATCCCAACCTTTGTGCGCTTCGCATTCTTCCCAGCTTGCTCGTCCTCGTGGTGCCTCTCACACGAATGGCTGGCCATTCCTCTGAATGCAAATCTCAGATGCTCGCTCCTCTAAACGACTCTATTTCCCTACATCGCCCTGCCCGTTTTCCCCAAAACGGTCGCGTGTGCTGGCTGCCCTCAATGCAGCCCCGCTAGGTCCCCCACATTTGCATGCCAAGTGTTTCTATGAGTGCTTGTCCCGCTCTGATACCATCTGTCACGGACTTAAACTGGTTTTGCCTAAGTCGTGTGGCACCCTTGTGTGTCCGTCCGCAAAGGTCAGCCTCCCCGAAACCTCCCATGGTCCCTTAGGACCTACAAAAGAGAAAATAGGTTAGAGAAAATGCCTCACTCGGGATCCACAAGCAATCATCTTCGGAAACATTTCTTAGCCAATGCAAATTACAAACAAACTTTACAAGTTCTGAACAGTTGCACAACAAAAGGGTAAAATGATCCACTACAGACCGAAACTAAAAATGGGACTATTAAGCCTTCGGTCGTCCCTCTACATGCTGTTCAAAGCATGAACATACCAAAAGACACAGACATACATAAGCATTACATCAAACATCCTATTTTGAAGTTTGTCCGTGACAGCAAGTCAAGACTTCTTCCGGCGAGCTTCCGGCGAACTTCCGGCGGTCTTCCGATAAACTCTCGGAAACCATTCTACGGACTCCCGGCAAGCTCCTAGACTTCACAATTTGATCTTGGCGAGTTCCGACGAGCTTCTTTGGCAAGCTATGATCTTTCTCGATGAGCTTCCAAAAACCCTTCGACAAGCTCCATACTCATTCTTGGCTAGTTTCGGCAGCATTCCCGACGAACCTTCGGACTTCCATCGAACTCTCGAACTCCCAACGAATCCTTCGTGCTTAACTCCGGCACTTTGTTTTGCTTTATGTCTTCATCTTTATCGTTGTTAATCCTGCACACACAAGCCAAAACTCTACTCCGATCTAGACAATTATTATAATACGAATTGATATTCTGTTGCCCGGCACGTCATTGGTTGGCGCTTCGTTTGATTCTTTAGCGCATCGTCCTCTCTTGCGGCTTGTTGCCCAATCGGCGGTTGACCTCCGCAACCCCGATATCCTTTGTGTAATTTCGCTCTCCTTGGCCCGATGCCCAACATCCGAAGTGTTCTGCCGTCTAATATCCTGACGTGATCTCCTCCGGCGCAACGTCAATTCCTCCTGCGTCAACTGTCTAATCCTGATTGAGTAGACCTACATCACTCAAAATGCAGTTAAACATCTAAACACAATCAATTAGTTTCATCATCAAAATCCGAGATTCAACAGCTTAGTGGCTCTTTCTCTTGTTCTATTAAATAGATAGTTGGTTAGTTTTCCATGAAGGGAAGGCTCACAAGTTTTATATGACTCATAGTCGAATGGATCTAGATATCCATCATTTAGCAACTTTTGGATCCTTCTCTCATGGATATGACCTAGCCTATAATGCCACAAGTATGCACTATTCATCACAACTCATTTCCTCTTGGATACATCAACATTCATGATATGTGGAGTATTGTCTAGCATAAACAACCCATTATGTAATATTCCTCTCGTCAATCTCCTCGGTTTTGCCAGAATCTATAGCAAATTGTAGATGTGATAAGCAATACCGGTATCCAATACCAATTCACTATCACAATAATCTGACAACTGGAGATTGATCATGAATGTACCTGAAGCTTCTCCAAGCTTTTGTTTCACCCTCTCTGCAAGGTACTCTTTGTAGTTTCTCTTCTAGTACCCATCTTTTCCATAGTGGAAGCACTGACTTTTGTCTATTGCCGGGTCGTTTTTAGCAACCTTTGCTTTACCTGGTCTACCCTTGCCCTTGCCCTTCTTAAGGGACTTTTCTGCTTTTCTTTTCTTTCTGGACTCACTACTGTAGAGAACTGGCTTCTCTTTCTTGATAGTGCTCTCTGCCTCGATCAATATATTGAGGAGCTTTGGGAGAGTTACCTCAAGCTTGTTCATATTAAAATTTATTATGAACTGTGAAAAGGAATCTGGTAACGACTGAAGCACAAGATCCACATATAAGTTATCCTCTAGGACCATTCCTAGACCTGTGAGTTTCTCTATCCACTCAATCATCTTTAGGACATAGTTCTGAACTGATGTCCCCTCAGTCATCCTAGTATAGAATAGGCTGGATATCTCATATTGTTGAGTCCTTCTCTGTTTCTCAAATAGTTTACAAACATATAGGAGAATAGATCTAGCATCCGTCTTTTTATGCTATCTCTATAACTCAGTAGTCATGAAGCCCAACATGTAACACTGAGCAAGAGTGGAGTCATAAATGTACTTCACATAGCGAGTGATCTCATCTTCGCTTGTCCCTTCCTTGGGCATAGGCATCATTGTATCAAGGATGTACATGATTTTTTCCATCGTGAGAACAATTCTTAAGTTGTGGAGCTAATCCATATAATTTGGACCAGTGAGACGGTTTACATCAAGTATGCCACGTAAGGGATTTTAAAGCGATATTTTCTGAAAATAAAGATGCAATAGAAATAAATAACATGCAAATTTTATAAAAATAAATAATCAAGATATGGACTTCTATCTTAATGTGCTCCCACTATTTTACTGGCGAGTCACGCGACATCCTCAGCACATGAAATGGAAGTCTCCGATAGACTTCTAGTGGGGATCGGTATCCAATCAGCATCTTAGTATAACCTCGAGGGACTCGACCAATCACACTAATCCCAAAGGTAGGCAACTCTTACCGATCACAACTCCTTATTATTCCCATCCTGTTCAGCCTTCGAATCACCATAGTCTCAAGGGACTCGACCAACCATGATGTTCGATTAAGTCAATACCATCGTTACAAGATGAGCTTGATTCGATGATATACCCTTGAGGGACTCTACCAAGCATACCATGTCCTCAGGTCACCGGTGATATCTCTATATCATAGGCAAGATAGCGAATCGAGATATAGGTGAGTCTTGAGGGACTCGACCAACTTAACATACACCAGGAATTGATCCCTACCTATAATAATGGAAGGCCATGTGGGTCAATCTAATTGTCTCACGTTTATCGACTTAATATTATCGAGAGTGAGGTTTCTTTTATTTGGTCTCCTAACCTAATATGTCATACACATACATATTTAATATATATCTATATCGCATGCAAATATATATATATCTAGTATGTGTATAGGCAATCACATATCACATAAGCAATCACACCATATGATCATGAACTACAACCTAATGTGATCAGGCCCGAGCTAGTGGGCCTAATCACTCATATCAATATCTATGTGTGTAGTGGTGCATCTCCATACCCTGTGATCATCCTTCTCATCCTCGTCAGTTCCGTCGGTATCTCGACACATCTTCATGCATCGTGATTGTCCGTCTCGTGGGTCTCGCTATCGCATCCACGCACTCGCTGTGTCTCTTCGTATGATTACAACTTAATTATAGGCATGCAGGCCTAACAATAAGCGAGAAATAAAAATAGAGGCTCACAAGCCCCAATAATAATAATCACAAGTACACACATCACACGGTCCATGATCATTCATCCACATATCATATATCACGTATATAAATCATCATGTAGGACTACTAGATAATAATAAAATAATAATCAATTAAACCTTTTAATTAATTAATACTTTCTGAAATCAAGGACATGTAGGAAATTTTTTAAATTCTGAAGGATATTTTCATAATTTGGATAAAAGGATAGAGTTGGGCAAAATTATCTTTTCCAGAAAACCCTACACTCCTTTCTCCCTTTCCCCTGCTGCAGCCACTACCGCCGCCGCCACCACCTTGCTGGCGGCAGGCTGTGCGACGGAGCCCCTTCAGGTGGGAGCCCCCGAGGGTGGGTGCCCCTGCGGGTGGCGCCCATATGGGTGGCGTTGCCTCCCCACAAGTGGGCGTTGCCTCCCCATGGGTGGGCGCCCCGCGAGCAGTTCTGCCCCCGGGGCACCGCCCACAAGCGATGCTGCCCCATCGAGCGCTACGATGCCTCACCCCGTGGGAGCAACGGCCGCAGGTGCTGCTACCCTGCGATGCCTCACCCCATGGGAGCAACGGTCGTAGGCGCCGCTGCCTCACGGCGCCCCAGCCCGCGGGCGTAGCCGCTGCAAGCATCTCACCCCACGATGCCTCTACCCACGGGCACTGCTGCCCCACGACACCTCTGCCAGCGGGCGCCGCAGCCGTAGGCGCCGCTGCCCCGCGGCGCCTCTACACGCGAGCTGCCGGTTGCTGACTGCCGGCAGTAAGCTTGCTGCTCGCAGATGGCAATGCTGCCATCTGCATGGGTAGCAATGACCGCTGCCATCGCTTTTGCGTCAACGATTTTGACGCTAAAAGCTTCTCCAAAACACAATATACACAGTTTCAAAACTAATCTATCACACAACAAGACTCCGACACTATGTTAGGAAATCTAGGCCCAAAATCACATGCACAGTACCCTCCTATGCGTCCCGCTTGCCTCGTGCCAAGGCTTTCTGAACCCAACTTCGCCTCTGCAAGCTGAGTCGCCTCAGTTCCTCCATCAAATGCTTCTTCGAGATAAAGTGTATGTGCCCCGAAGCTCCCTTCGTCTTTAGCACCATACAATACGAGTCCGCTCCATCAACATGAAAGACCTATGGAACGACATAATCCTTCTCTTGCCTCTACAAGAGTTCATGTCCTTGACCTCTGTCCAAGGAAAGTTCTGCGCCTCTGCTCCATGTTCCATCTTCTATGCCGGCTCACTTCATGCAGCTTAGGTACTTTGCTAAGTTACACCCAAGTTGCTCCGCTCCTCGCTTTTGCATTGAGTTGATGGTGGCCCTCGCGCCCACCATTCCACGGGTCAGCCCTCCCTTGAGTCTGATCTCTATATCGACTCCAAGTGTGCCTTCATTTGTGTTGCTTTGGGTCGCTCCACCACTTGATCCCGCAATGCATCCACCAATGCATTCTCTCAAGCGAGATCATGCGACGACTCCTCGTCGCTCGCTCGGTCCATTGAGCTTCGTGGAGTTGTTGTTTTTGAGGTACTACTCCTCAACATGTGCAGTCTATTGCACGTGATTCTCCCTCTGGAGAGTTGGGACTTATCCCTCTTGGATATCCATCCCGTTGGAGCAACATCTCTCTTCGTTTCGGAGACCACCATCCCCTTGGACTACTCCGATTTGCTGAACAAACTGTGCATTGTTCTGCCTCCTGCAAACGCACTTGCTAGATTGCGACTCCACGTCAATACAGCCCCCACTGCACCACTCAAGGCCTAGCAACATGCTGAACTCACTGCACACTTCAGCCTCCTACGGACGTATCCTTCACATGTCGAAGAGAAAGTTTCAATGCTCCATGGTGCCGAGTTTCGTCGTCTTGGGATGGTCACGAACATTTCATCGTCCGCATACAAGCCCTTGTATGAGTACCGAATTCTTTGAGTTAGCAATTCCCCTCACCTCTGTGAGCTTTGCACAACTCTTTCGGCCGCTGAGCAACTCATTCCACCTTGCGTGGCCTCATCCTTTACCAAGCGCCTCGCTTGCCTTGAGCACCATCAAGTATAGTTGCCAACGTTGAGCCATAGCTCAAACTCAACCATCCCAACCTTTGTGCGCTTCGCATTCTTCCCAGCTTGCTCGTCCTCGTGGTGCCTCTCACACGAATGGCTGGCCATTCCTCTGAATGCAAATCTCAGATGCTCGCTCCTCTAAACGACTCTATTTCCCTACATCGCCCTGCCCGTTTTCCCCAAAACGGTCGCGTGTGCTGGCTGCCCTCAATGCAGCCCCGCTAGGTCCCCCACATTTGCATGCCAAGTGTTTCTATGAGTGCTTGTCCCGCTCTGATACCATCTGTCACGGACTTAAACTGGTTTTGCCTAAGTCGTGTGGCACCCTTGTGTGTCCGTCCGCAAAGGTCAGCCTCCCCGAAACCTCCCATGGTCCCTTAGGACCTACAAAAGAGAAAATAGGTTAGAGAAAATGCCTCACTCGGGATCCACAAGCAATCATCTTCGGAAACATTTCTTAGCCAATGCAAATTACAAACAAACTTTACAAGTTCTGAACAGTTGCACAACAAAAGGGTAAAATGATCCACTACAGACCGAAACTAAAAATGGGACTATTAAGCCTTCGGTCGTCCCTCTACATGCTGTTCAAAGCATGAACATACCAAAAGACACAGACATACATAAGCATTACATCAAACATCCTATTTTGAAGTTTGTCCGTGACAGCAAGTCAAGACTTCTTCCGGCGAGCTTCCGGCGAACTTCCGGCGGTCTTCCGATAAACTCTCGGAAACCATTCTACGGACTCCCGGCAAGCTCCTAGACTTCACAATTTGATCTTGGCGAGTTCCGACGAGCTTCTTTGGCAAGCTATGATCTTTCTCGATGAGCTTCCAAAAACCCTTCGACAAGCTCCATACTCATTCTTGGCTAGTTTCGGCAGCATTCCCGACGAACCTTCGGACTTCCATCGAACTCTCGAACTCCCAACGAATCCTTCGTGCTTAACTCCGGCACTTTGTTTTGCTTTATGTCTTCATCTTTATCGTTGTTAATCCTGCACACACAAGCCAAAACTCTACTCCGATCTAGACAATTATTATAATACGAATTGATATTCTGTTGCCCGGCACGTCATTGGTTGGCGCTTCGTTTGATTCTTTAGCGCATCGTCCTCTCTTGCGGCTTGTTGCCCAATCGGCGGTTGACCTCCGCAACCCCGATATCCTTTGTGTAATTTCGCTCTCCTTGGCCCGATGCCCAACATCCGAAGTGTTCTGCCGTCTAATATCCTGACGTGATCTCCTCCGGCGCAACGTCAATTCCTCCTGCGTCAACTGTCTAATCCTGATTGAGTAGACCTACATCACTCAAAATGCAGTTAAACATCTAAACACAATCAATTAGTTTCATCATCAAAATCCGAGATTCAACAGCTTAGTGGCTCTTTCTCTTGTTCTATTAAATAGATAGTTGGTTAGTTTTCCATGAAGGGAAGGCTCACAAGTTTTATATGACTCATAGTCGAATGGATCTAGATATCCATCATTTAGCAACTTTTGGATCCTTCTCTCATGGATATGACCTAGCCTATAATGCCACAAGTATGCACTATTCATCACAACTCATTTCCTCTTGGATACATCAACATTCATGATATGTGGAGTATTGTCTAGCATAAACAACCCATTATGTAATATTCCTCTCGTCAATCTCCTCGGTTTTGCCAGAATCTATAGCAAATTGTAGATGTGATAAGCAATACCGGTATCCAATACCAATTCACTATCACAATAATCTGACAACTGGAGATTGATCATGAATGTACCTGAAGCTTCTCCAAGCTTTTGTTTCACCCTCTCTGCAAGGTACTCTTTGTAGTTTCTCTTCTAGTACCCATCTTTTCCATAGTGGAAGCACTGACTTTTGTCTATTGCCGGGTCGTTTTTAGCAACCTTTGCTTTACCTGGTCTACCCTTGCCCTTGCCCTTCTTAAGGGACTTTTCTGCTTTTCTTTTCTTTCTGGACTCACTACTGTAGAGAACTGGCTTCTCTTTCTTGATAGTGCTCTCTGCCTCGATCAATATATTGAGGAGCTTTGGGAGAGTTACCTCAAGCTTGTTCATATTAAAATTTATTATGAACTGTGAAAAGGAATCTGGTAACGACTGAAGCACAAGATCCACATATAAGTTATCCTCTAGGACCATTCCTAGACCTGTGAGTTTCTCTATCCACTCAATCATCTTTAGGACATAGTTCTGAACTGATGTCCCCTCAGTCATCCTAGTATAGAATAGGCTGGATATCTCATATTGTTGAGTCCTTCTCTGTTTCTCAAATAGTTTACAAACATATAGGAGAATAGATCTAGCATCCGTCTTTTTATGCTATCTCTATAACTCAGTAGTCATGAAGCCCAACATGTAACACTGAGCAAGAGTGGAGTCATAAATGTACTTCACATAGCGAGTGATCTCATCTTCGCTTGTCCCTTCCTTGGGCATAGGCATCATTGTATCAAGGATGTACATGATTTTTTCCATCGTGAGAACAATTCTTAAGTTGTGGAGCTAATCCATATAATTTGGACCAGTGAGACGGTTTACATCAAGTATGCCACGTAAGGGATTTTAAAGCGATATTTTCTGAAAATAAAGATGCAATAGAAATAAATAACATGCAAATTTTATAAAAATAAATAATCAAGATATGGACTTCTATCTTAATGTGCTCCCACTATTTTACTGGCGAGTCACGCGACATCCTCAGCACATGAAATGGAAGTCTCCGATAGACTTCTAGTGGGGATCGGTATCCAATCAGCATCTTAGTATAACCTCGAGGGACTCGACCAATCACACTAATCCCAAAAGGTAGGCAACTCTTACCGATCACAACTCCTTATTATTCCCATCCTGTTCAGCCTTCGAATCACCATAGTCTCAAGGGACTCGACCAACCATGATGTTCGATTAAGTCAATACCATCGTTACAAGATGAGCTTGATTCGATGATATACCCTTGAGGGACTCTACCAAGCATACCATGTCCTCAGGTCACCGGTGATATCTCTATATCATAGGCAAGATAGCGAATCGAGATATAGGTGAGTCTTGAGGGACTCGACCAACTTAACATACACCAGGAATTGATCCCTACCTATAATAATGGAAGGCCATGTGGGTCAATCTAATTGTCTCACGTTTATCGACTTAATATTATCGAGAGTGAGGTTTCTTTTATTTGGTCTCCTAACCTAATATGTCATACACATACATATTTAATATATATCTATATCGCATGCAAATATATATATATCTAGTATGTGTATAGGCAATCACATATCACATAAGCAATCACACCATATGATCATGAACTACAACCTAATGTGATCAGGCCCGAGCTAGTGGGCCTAATCACTCATATCAATATCTATGTGTGTAGTGGTGCATCTCCATACCCTGTGATCATCCTTCTCATCCTCGTCAGTTCCGTCGGTATCTCGACACATCTTCATGCATCGTGATTGTCCGTCTCGTGGGTCTCGCTATCGCATCCACGCACTCGCTGTGTCTCTTCGTATGATTACAACTTAATTATAGGCATGCAGGCCTAACAATAAGCGAGAAATAAAAATAGAGGCTCACAAGCCCCAATAATAATCACAAGTACACACATCACACGGTCCATGATCATTCATCCACATATCATATATCACGTATATAAATCATCATGTAGGACTACTAGATAATAATAAAATAATAATCAATTAAACCTTTTAATTAATTAATACTTTCTGAAATCAAGGACATGTAGGAAATTTTTTAAATTCTGAAGGATATTTTCATAATTTGGATAAAAGGATAGAGTTGGGCAAAATTATCTTTTTCCAGAAAACCCTACACTCCTTTCTCCCTTTCCCCTGCTGCAGCCACTACCGCCGCCGCCACCACCTTGCTGGCGGCAGGCTGTGCGACGGAGCCCCTTCAGGTGGGAGCCCCCGAGGGTGGGTGCCCCTGCGGGTGGCGCCCATATGGGTGGCGTTGCCTCCCACAAGTGGGCGTTGCCTCCCCATGGGTGGGCGCCCCGCGAGCAGTTCTGCCCCCGGGGCACCGCCCACAAGCGATGCTGCCCCATCGAGCGCTACGATGCCTCACCCCGTGGGAGCAACGGCCGCAGGTGCTGCTACCCTGCGATGCCTCACCCCATGGGAGCAACGGTCGTAGGCGCCGCTGCCTCACGGCGCCCCAGCCCGCGGGCGTAGCCGCTGCAAGCATCTCACCCCACGATGCCTCTACCCACGGGCACTGCTGCCCCACGACACCTCTGCCAGCGGGCGCCGCAGCCGTAGGCGCCGCTGCCCCGCGGCGCCTCTACACGCGAGCTGCCGGTTGCTGACTGCCGGCAGTAAGCTTGCTGCTCGCAGATGGCAATGCTGCCATCTGCATGGGTAGCAATGACCGCTGCCTCGCTTTTGCGTCAACGATTTTGACGCTAAAAGCTTCTCCAAAACACAATATACACAGTTCAAAACTAATCTATCACACAAACAAGACTCCGACACTAATGTTAGGAAATCTAAGGAGCAACATCACATGCACAGTGGAAGAATAGAAAATATAATCCCCAATTTCCCAAAGATTTGTTCATTGTCATGCAAAGATTGGTACGCAAAAGTTCGCAAAATAGAAAACTATGTATAGGAAAGAACAACCTAGGGAGATCGTATATCCCTGAATCCCTACAGATCTCTAGGAGAGGGTAAAGGAGGTCAAGCGCCCTCCTTTTAGCGGTGATCCACACAGTAGGACTACGATGACGCTCCTCAAAACTCCAGGCCTACTTTGTAATGGAGAGGGGGAGGAGAATAGGAGAGGCAAGCAAAATGCTCTAAGTTATGAACCATTGAATCCCTCCTATTTATAAAGGTCCCCTGTCAACTTAACCCTAATGGATCCTCCTCTATTGGGTATTGGATCTCCATCCAACTACCTAAGCCTCTTAGATTAGTGGATCTCTATCCAATAATCTCTCATAGGCTGTTATTGGGTCTCATCCATAGGATCCAATAATTTAGGGGCTTATTGGATATCCAATAAAATATGGGCTTATTGGATATAGGCTTATTGGATATCCAATAAAATATGGGCTTATTGGATATCCAATAAAATATGGGCTTATTGGATATCCAATAAAATATGGGCTTATTGGATATCCAATAAAATATGGGCTTATTGGATATCCAATAAAATATGGGCTTATTGGATATCCAATAAAATATGGGCTTATTGGATATCCAATAAAATATGGGCTTATTGGATATCCAATAAAATATGGGCTTATTGGATATCCAATAAAATATGGGCTTATTGGATATCCAATAAAATATGGGCTTATTGGATATCCAATAAAATATGGGCTTATTGGATATCCAATAAAATATGGGCTTATTGGATATCCAATAAAATATGGGCTTATTGGATATCCAATAAAATATGGGCTTATTGGATATCCAATAAAATATGGGCTTATTGGATATCCAATAAAATATGGGCTTATTGGATATCCAATAAAATATGGGCTTATTGGATATCCAATAAAATATGGGCTTATTGGATATCCAATAAAATATGGGCTTATTGGATATCCAATAAAATATGGGCTTATTGGATATCCAATAAAATATGGGCTTATTGGATATCCAATAAAATATGGGCTTATTGGATATCCAATAAAATATGGGCTTATTGGATATCCAATAAAATATGGGCTTATTGGATATCCAATAAAATATGGGCTTATTGGATATCCAATAAAATATGGGCTTATTGGATATCCAATAAAATATGGGCTTATTGGATATCCAATAAAATATGGGCTTATTGGATATCCAATAAAATATGGGCTTATTGGATATCCAATAAAATATGGGCTTATTGGATATCCAATAAAATATGGGCTTATTGGATATCCAATAAAATATGGGCTTATTGGATATCCAATAAAATATGGGCTTATTGGATATCCAATAAAATATGGGCTTATTGGATATCCAATAAAATATGGGCTTATTGGATATCCAATAAAATATGGGCTTATTGGATATCCAATAAAATATGGGCTCCAGCGGATATATCATATTCGAACCTCTACTCATTGCAATGCCTACCATATATGTATAACCCTTTAGGCCCAATATTGAGCTGGCCATGAGTCATACCTGTCAGAACTCTTTCTGGCTCAATGAATTATTATCTCCATAATAATTCACTCGACTCATTGACTATAGACGTACTAAGCCACTACGCCTTACTCCCCAGACGATATAGGAGAATCCAATCCATTAGACCTATTTGTCCTCAGTTACCATGTACCTATAGTTCCTCATCTATTTAATATCCCAGAGACCGTATATTGGGCATGGTGCTGTCATTCCCATACAATTTCTACCCGAGTCTCACTCTAATCGGATTCTCCCGGAGAACGGTTTCTCTCTCAATCTGAATGACACTAGCTAGGGATTTATTTAAGCAAGAACACATAGGACATTCCTCTCATGACACTGAGAGTGAATGATCCTCTATCTGTTAGGATCAAGAGCGGCACTAAGAGCCGAGGGGGGGTTAATTAGTGCAACGGAAAACTTTCACTATTTTAAAAAACTTGTTTCGATTAAAACCAATTTCGATGAGAATGGTTTCGATTCAATCCGTTTCGGAAGGAATTTGGACTTGAAACCTTTCTTGAAAGTGCAAGAGAAGACTAAGGTGATTTGCAGTAATGTAAATTGCACAAATGAAAGATATCGGTTTCATAAGGTCTTCGTATGATTAAAGCCGATCTCGGAATATGTTTACGTGAAAGCGTATGTAGACATAGTTAAAGCACAATAAGGAAGAGAGGTAGTTTGCTATAAAAGAAAGTTGCTCAAAGTAAATGCAAACCGAGTTTTGGAGTGGTTCAGTTAATGTGACCTACATCCACTTTCAGATTCCTCCTCCAACGAGGTCACCGGCGTCCACTAGAGGCCTTCCTTCAATAGGCGAAGGCCAACTATCTTTTACAGCTTTTCTCCTTTTACTGGGTTTAGGAGACGACCCTTACAAGTCTCACTCCTCTTTCTTGGATGGTTACAAGGCTAAGAGATGAAGGAGGAGAACTCTAACTTTTCACTTTAAGGCTCAAGAACTCAAGATTATGCCAATAGGTTTCGTACCCTTTCATGCAAAATGAAGCCAAAAAGTGTCTAGTCCTGGATTTCTGGGGTCTTGGCGGTACCACCGCTTGGCACTTGACACTAGGCGGTACCACCGCCTGACAGAGCTCGGAGACCGAGCTCTGGCGGTACTACTACCTGACAGGGGCAGTACCACCGCTGGCAGTAATAACTGCCAGCGGTACCATCGCCCAGAATTCCTGGGAGGGCACTGCTTTCTAGGCGGTGCCACCGTCGGCCAACTTTTAAGGGTCCTGATTGGGCCTTGAATCTAGCCCAAACCGGCCCAACTTAGGGCCTAGTTGGCCCCTAATTAAATTAGTATGATTACCTCCCAATCCTAACTTAATTTATACTCTAACTACGATATTTAAGACATGATTACTGTACTTCTTGTTCCGGTGCGATAATTGCTCTTTCGATGAGCTTCCGGCGTACTTCCGACGAACTCTCGGCTATACTCCGGTGGACTCTTGGCAAGCTCCTGGACTTTGCGATGATTTTCTTAGTGAGTTTTGATGAGTTTCTATGGCAAGCTTCTGGACTTCTTGGTTGGTTCCTACAGAACTTCCGATGAACGTCTGGACTTCCGTCGAACTCTTAAACTCCCAATGTGATCTCGATCTTGACTCCAGCATAACACCTGCTTTATGTCTTACTGCTATCATGGTTAATCCTGCATACTTTTCTCAACATATAGATTAGATCAAACAAATTATAATTGACTTCATTATCAAAATCCAATGGAGTTAACCTTAACTCCCCCTATCTATATGCCTACTTGAGAAAAGACTTTCTTGAATTCAAGAAACAAATTGCTAAGTTAATTAAACTTATCAATATGCACATCATGATTCCTATCATGATTTATCGTTCTCAAAATATGATGCCAAGTCATGACATCCATTTTCAAGTATGGTATATCAAATGTGAAAGATGACAAAGATAACAATTCATCATTCTATGGCAAATGTGAAAGATGACAAAGATATTAATTACAAAATAGCAAGTTAAGCTCTAGATATCATATGATGAAATACATTGCATATGTTTGTCATCAATTTACCACATTTAGGTATTATTTCTCCCCCTTTGTCATCAACAAAAAGGAGAATAATTCAACAATGCAAGTGTGGTAAAATTCATATCACATTTCAAATTGTAAAAAATTCATATCAATCATATTTCAAGCATTCATGATATGGTATCATTCAAAAGTTCTCAACATTAAAGGTTATAAACATTAAAGAGATGGATTCCATCAACTTCTTCCTTTTTATTTTTCATCAAACCTTTACATGAAGAAGGAGAGTAAGAGGAAAATCCATGTCATATCACATTTCAAATTGTAAAAAAATTCATATCACATTTCAAATTGTAAAAAAATTCATATCACATTTCAAATTGTAAAAAAATTCATATCACATTTCAAATTGTAAAAAAATTCATATCACATTTCAAATTGTAAAAAAATTCATATCACATTTCAAATTGTAAAAAAATTCATATCACATTTCAAATTGTAAAAAAATTCATATCACATTTCAAATTGTAAAAAAATTCATATCACATTTCAAATTGTAAAAAAATTCATATCACATTTCAAATTGTAAAAAAATTCATATCACATTTCAAATTGTAAAAAAATTCATATCACATTTCAAATTGTAAAAAAATTCATATCACATTTCAAATTGTAAAAAAATTCATATCACATTTCAAATTGTAAAAAAATTCATATCACATTTCAAATTGTAAAAAAATTCATATCACATTTCAAATTGTAAAAAAATTCATATCACATTTCAAATTGTAAAAAAATTCATATCACATTTCAAATTGTAAAAAAATTCATATCACATTTCAAATTGTAAAAAAATTCATATCACATTTCAAATTGTAAAAAAATTCATATCACATTTCAAATTGTAAAAAAATTCATATCACATTTCAAATTGTAAAAAAATTCATATCACATTTCAAATTGTAAAAAAATTCATATCACATTTCAAATTGTAAAAAAATTCATATCACATTTCAAATTGTAAAAAAATTCATATCACATTTCAAATTGTAAAAAAATTCATATCACATTTCAAATTGTAAAAAAATTCATATCACATTTCAAATTGTAAAAAAATTCATATCACATTTCAAATTGTAAAAAAATTCATATCACATTTCAAATTGTAAAAAAATTCATATCACATTTCAAATTGTAAAAAAATTCATATCACATTTCAAATTGTAAAAAAATTCATATCACATTTCAAATTGTAAAAAAATTCATATCACATTTCAAATTGTAAAAAAATTCATATCACATTTCAAATTGTAAAAAAATTCATATCACATTTCAAATTGTAAAAAAATTCATATCACATTTCAAATTGTAAAAAAATTCATATCACATTTCAAATTGTAAAAAAATTCATATCACATTTCAAATTGTAAAAAAATTCATATCACATTTCAAATTGTAAAAAAATTCATATCACATTTCAAATTGTAAAAAAATTCATATCACATTTCAAATTGTAAAAAAATTCATATCACATTTCAAATTGTAAAAAAATTCATATCACATTTCAAATTGTAAAAAAATTCATATCACATTTCAAATTGTAAAAAAATTCATATCACATTTCAAATTGTAAAAAAATTCATATCACATTTCAAATTGTAAAAAAATTCATATCACATTTCAAATTGTAAAAAAATTCATATCACATTTCAAATTGTAAAAAAATTCATATCACATTTCAAATTGTAAAAAAATTCATATCACATTTCAAATTGTAAAAAAATTCATATCACATTTCAAATTGTCATACATTACACGCTTTTTGATCAAAGCTTTCTCCACTTTCATCAATTTCTAACTTAGTGGAGGTGCTCATGGGAGTGTTGATAGCCTTTGAGCTATCCATATTAAACTTTTTTAGCAAATCTAAAGCATATTTTGTTTGACTAAGAAATATATCATTACTTAGTTATTCGATTTGTAAGCCCAAAAACAAAGTTAATTCCCCCATCAAACTCATTTCAAATTCAAGACTCATACTCTTAGCAAATGACTCACATAGAGATTCATTCGTAGAACCGAAAATGATATCATCAACATAAATTTGAATAATAAGAAAATTATTTTCAAAATTTTTGATAAACAATGTAGTATCGACCTTGCCTTTAGAGAAATTATTTAGAATAAGAAAAGATCTAAGTCTCTCATACCAAGCCCTTGGGGCTTGTTTTAGCCCATAGAGAGCTTTAGTTAATTTAAACACATGATTATGGAGATTATCATTCTCAAATCCGGGAGGTTGTTTAACATAAACTTCTTCGAAAATAAAGCCATAAGAAAAGCACTTTTAATATTCATTTGAAACAACTTAAAATTATTACTACTAGCATAGGCAAGGAGCATCCTTGTGGCTTCTAATCAAGCTACAAGAGCGAAGGTTTCTTCTAATCGATACCTTCTTCTTTGTTGAAACCTTTGGCCACTAATCTAGCCTTGTTTCTAACCACGATATCATATTCATCTTACTTATTTCTAAAGACTTATTTAGTATCAATAACTAAATGGTCATTTGGCCTAGGAACAAGCTTCCACATCTCATTTCTCTCAAATTGATTTAACTAATCTTGCATTGCGATAATCCATGAATCATCTTTCATGGCTTCGTCAATACATTTAGGTTCGATTTGGGAGAGAAAAGCGGTGTTGGCACAAAAATTTTTAAGAGAAGAACATGTTTGAACCCCTTTAGATGTGTTTCTTATTATTAGCTCCTTAGGATGAGCATCTACATACTTCCAATCCTTGGGTAAGGATGTTTCGGAAGTTGATCCATCTAAGTTGCTAGATGGAGAAAGGGTTTCATTTAAATTCAAAGTATCAAAATTAATATCATCATCAAAATCATTTTTCTTAATTTCGGAAACCTCATTAAAAATAATATGAGTAGATTCTTCTATGATCAAGGTTCTTTTATTAAAGATATGAAATACTTTAGAAATAGAAGAATAGCCAAGAAAAATTCCTTCATCGGATTTAGCATCAAATTTTCCTAACGTAACTTTTTCATTCAAGATAAAACACTTACACCCAAAAACTTTAAAATATGAAACATTAGGTTTTTTGTTGTTCCATAACTCATAATGAGTTTTGGTGAGTAAGGTTCTTACTATAACTCTATTCATGACATAGCATGTTGTGTTTACGGTTTCGACCCAAAAATATTTGGGTAGGCTATGTTCATTTAATATGGTTCTTGTCATTTCTTATAAATTTCTATTCTTTCTTTCTACTACTCTATTTTGTTGAGGATTTCTTGGAGTAGAGAAGTTGTGGTTGTATCCATTAGATTCACAAAATTCGTGGAAATCACGGTTTTGAAATTCACCATCGTGATCACTTCGAATTGATGAAATCATAAAACCCTTTTTATTTTGAATAAGTTTACAAAACTTGGAGAAATACCTAAAGCATTCACTTTTATGTGTCAAAAAATAAGTCCATGTGTATATACTATGATCATCCACGATGACAAATGCGTATTTGCTACCTCCGAGGCTTGATGTAGAAATTGGTCAGAATAAGTCCATATGGATTAATTGCAAAGGTCTAGAGGTGCTTATTTGGTTCTTAGGTTTGATGCTACCTTTTATTTGTTTTCCTAATTGACATTCATCACACACATTATCTTTGACGAACTTGATATGATGAATTTCTCTTACAAGTTCTTTAGATGAAATTTAAGAGATTAGTTTCATGCTAGCATGACCTAATCTCCTATGCCAAAGCCAAGCATCGTCATTTAAAACCGAAAAACATATTTTATTACAAAGATCATTAATGTCGATAGTGTATATATTATTTTGTTTTAGAGCAATCACAGATGTGTTTTTGTGTGTTTTTTCTATAATACAAGCATTAGATTCAAATCTAACAATATATCCTTTATCACATAATTGACTAATGCTCAAAAGGTTATACTTTAAGCCATCAACTAATAATACATCTTCAATGAAAAAGTTGGATGTGTTACCTATAGTTCCTTTGCTAATGATTTTACCCTTATTGTTGTCTTTGAAGGTGACATATCCTTCGTCTAGGCTAGTGAGCTTAGAGAATTGAGATGGATCTCCGGTCACATGCCTTGAGCATCCACTATTGAGGTACCATCTCTTGCTCCTAGCTTGTGATGGTATACATTTCTACAAAAGAGGATGATTTTTAGGTACCCATTTAACCTTGGGTGCTTCAAAAACAGATCGGCTTTACTTATCATTTTGCATGAAATTCTTTATGGTTCTTTTAGGAACCTAAATCAATTTGTGTGGACTACACATTTTAAATGGACAATGATAAACTATATGTCTAAGTTTGTAACAAAAGTTGCATTTGTTTTGAGGTGAAATATGCAAGATAGGGCCTTTAACAAAGGTGGTTAGATTTTAGTGAGAGCTACTCACAAATCCGATTCCACTTCTTTTATGAATGTGACCCGTATTGGCAAAGATCATGTTCAAGGACTTGCTACCAACCTCAAATTTTTCTAAGGTATCTTTGAGTAGTAAGTTTTCCTTTCTAAGTGTTTCTTCTTCATGACATTTCGTATATGGAGTTAAACTATCATTATGCTCAATTTTTAATTTATTAAAATTACTAACAAGAGAATCATACTTCTTTTTTAACAATTTATATTTTTTACTAATTGTTTTGCATTCATCAAATAAATCATGAAAAATATTTAATAGTTCATCAAATGATAAATTTGCATCAATTGAACTTGTTACCTCATCTCTAATGGCCATTAGTGCATAGTGAGCAACTTGCTTGGTGTTGGTTGGCTCCTCTTCTTTGGAAGCACTTGAGTCATCTCATTTAGCTTTGAGTGCCTTCTTCTTTGGTGTCCTCTTCTTGGCTTGGGGACATTCACTCTTGTAGTGCCCCGACTTTTTGCATTCGTAGCATATTACTTGATCTTTTAAATTTATTCCTTTTAATGAATTTTTTGAATTTCTTGTTAAAAGTGCCAAGTCATCATTAAGGTCCTCATCACTTAGAGTTTTCTCTAAGCGGTCTTCTTATGTTCTCAGTGCTATATCCTTCCTATTCTTTGGAATGATGTCCTCAAGCTTTTCATGAGCTTTACATGTCATTTCATAGGTCATTAATGACCCAATTAGTTCTTCAAGAGAAAATTTATTTAGATCTTTGGCCTCTTGAATAGCCGTTATTTTATGGTCCCAACTCTTTGGAAGGGATCTTAAAACTTTATTAATGAGTTCAAAATCCGAGAAACCTTTACCAAGTCCTTTTAGACTATTGACGATATCCGTAAATCGGGTGTACATGTCTCCAATGGTCTCACTCGGTTTCATTCGAAATAACTCATAAGAATGAACTAAAAGATTAATTTTTGACTCCTTCACTCTACTAGTGCCTTCATGAGTCACTTCGAGTGTGTGCCAAATATCAAAAGTCGTTTCATAAATCGACACTTGATTAAACTCGTTTTTATCTAATATATAAAACAAGGCATTCATAGCCTTGGCATTTAAAGTTAAAGTCTTCTTCTCCAACTCATTCCAATCGTTCATTGGAAGAGAAGACTTTTGAAAACCATTTTCGATAATGTTTTAAAGCTCAAAATCCATTAAAATTAGGAAGATCCTCATTCTAGTCTTCTAATATGTGTATTATATCCCATTGAATATGGGCGGACGTGTAATTGAATGACCCTCTTGGTTGCCAGCAAATGCCATCTCTCTTGGATTTTAAACCAAACGAGAGTGAACCTGGCTTTGATACCAATTGTTAGGATCAAGAGCGGCACTAAGAGAGGGGGTGAATTAGTGCAGTGGAAAACTTTCGCTATTTCAAAAATCTTGTTTCAATTAAAACCGATTCCGATGAGAATGGTTTTGATTCAATCGGTTTCGGAAGGAATTTGAACTTGAAACCTTTCGTGAAAGTGCAAGAGAAGACTAAGGTGATTTGCAGCAATGTAAATTGCACAAATGAAAAGCATCAGTTTCGTAAAGTCTTCGTACGATTAAAGCCGATCTTGGAAGATATTTATGTGAAAGCGTATGTAGACGTAATTAAAGCACAGTAAGGAGGAGAGGTAGTTTGCTATAAAAGAAAGTTGTTCAAAGTAAATGCAAACCGAGTTTTAGAGTGGTTCGGTCAATGTGACCTACATCCACTTTCGAATTCCTCCTCCGACGAGGTCACCGATGTCCACTAGAGGCCTTCCTTCAATAGGCGAAGGTCAACCACCTTTTACAGTTTTTCTCCTTTTATCGAGTTTAGGAGACAATCCTTACAAGTCTCACTCCTCTTTCTTGGATGGTTACAAGGCTAAGAGATAAAGGAGGAGAACTCAAGATTATGCCAATAGGTTTCGTACCCTTTAATGTAGAAAAGGGTGGGGTTTTTATAGGCCCCAGTGGCTTCAAAAATGGAGCCAAAAAGTGTCTAATCCCGGATTTCTAAGGTCCTGGCGGTACCACCGCCTAGCACCTAACACTGTGCGGTACCACCACCTGATAGAGCTCAGAAACCGAGCTTTGGCGGTACCATCGCCTAGTTTGGGCGGTACCACCACCCAAAATTCTTGGGAGGACACTACTTTCCTAGCGGTGCCACCACCGGCCAACTTTTCAGGGTCCTGGTTGGGCCTTGAATCCGGCCCAACTTAGGGCCCAATTGGCCCCTAATTAAGTTAGTGGGATTACCTCCCAATCCTAACTTAATTTACAATTTAACTACGATATTTAAGACATGATTACTGCACTTCTTGTTCCGGTGCGTCAATTGCTCTTCCGGTGAGCTTCCGGCGAACATCCGACAAACTCTCGGCAATGCTCCGGCGGACTCTTGGCAAGCTCCTGGACTTTGCGACGATCTTCTTGGTGAGTTCTGACGAGCTTCTATGGCAAGCTTCTGGACTTCTCGATTGGTTCCCGCAGAACTCCCGACAAACGTCCGGACTTCCGTCGAACTCTCAAACTCCCAACGTGATCTCGATTTTGACTCCGGCACAACACCTGTTTTATATCTTACCGCTATCGTAGTTAATCCTACACACTTTTCTCAATGTATAGATTAGATCAAATAAATTATAATTGACTTCATCATCAAAATCCGAGATTCAACATTATCAATACGCAATAGCCCTCGTAAGGTTGACTACCACTCCCAATGATCGATTGTGCTAGATCTAGGACATCCAAACCTATAAGTTCGATATCAAAGAGTGAAGCACTCATACAAGACATCCTTAATATCTCAAGTCTAAGGACCAGATACACCATTGAGACAATGGAATAGCTGTCGGACAATAAGGCATCATTAATCATTTAGCATTCCATAAGTGGATCAATCAGTGAACTCATTCCCCAATGAGCACTTGTATTGTAACTCTAGTGTCCCCACACAAGCAACTATGAGACCAGCTGCATCCATTATATGGACGGGTATACAACACACTAGTTTGTCCGGTTATCTCGATATCCCTCTCGAGTAACCTATGACCAAGATTATTTAGGATCTATATTTAAAGGTGAATCGGTCTTATTATCGTGATCTCATCACGATCTGATTCTCATTTCATAGATCCAAGGACATCACAATATATATATATGCATATATACAACAAGCAATATAAAGTGACAAATGTCAAAATATAATAAGCAAAAAAACTGCGTGTTAAGTCACACGTGCCATCACTCACGTGATTGGCTTGCAGGGCACATATGACTAGCAAAACCAACTCTAAACTACTTTGATTAAGACATAACAATTACAATCATAAAGCCTATGTTGTCTAGCATGTCATTAGTTCATCCAACATTTCGTCCGAACTTCCAATGCATCATCCTTTCCTTCAACATATTACTTGATCCATTGATATGTTGACCTCCCGCAATATCCGACCTTCTGAGTGCAATGCTCGATCATTTTGGCCCGATGTCTAATCTTTGACATGATGAACTCCGACCCAATATTTGATTCTCTTACATCAATCGATTTGTCTTTCCATGATCGAAGTTAGTCCTATGTCACGTTTTTCAAATGCTCACTAGTTCATAGACTCATCAATTGATTTCATCATCAAAATTCGAGGTTCAATAATCTACCCCTTTTTTATGATGACAACAAATTGATGACAAAGTTTTAACTAAACTCTCCCTTTTTATATGTCATATTAAAATAAACTTGAATTCAGAAAATGATAACCTTCTAATGCTAGTCTTTGAATTCAAGTCAAAATAATTTTAATGATAGTGACTTTCTTTACAAATGTCATATCATTTTATACTTCATATGCATAGTTAAAATATCATTACATGTATCATAATATCAAAGTATGAGTTAAAATATCATTGCATGTAAAATTTTAAATTATCAAAGAGTACAATCAACTTCTCCCCCTTTGTCATTAACAAAAAGGAGAAATGTACAAGTTTTTACCTCTCTTTGAAATATGTAAGCTAGCAAATTTTTGCTTCTTTTTTAAATGTACAATCTAGCAAGTTTTTGCTTCTCTTTGAAATATGCAAGCTATTATTTCTCTTTCCCTCTTTGTCACTATCAAATAGTAGGGAAGAATACAATGGTACAAATTTTCTCTCTTTACATCAATATTTCAATTATAACATGAAATATATTAATATCAAAGATAAATTTAAATAATGAGAGATAAATTTAAATAGTGAGAAATGAAGATAATGATCCATTTAAAAAAATCATATGAGGATAATTCATACGATTCAAATGATATCTAATAAAATGATGTCTAATATCAATGTGTTTGGTTCATGAATGCTGAATAGGATTCTTTGATAAGCAAATTACACTAGCGTTATCATACTTTATAGAAATATTTTTTATACATAATCCATAATCTTGTAAAGTGTTTTTCATCTAAATTATTTGTGCCTAGCATGCACCTACAGCTATATATTTAGCCTCGGTTGTAGATAATGCAATAGAATTTTATTTCTTGGAAGACCAAGAAATAAGTTCATGACTTAGAAGTTGATATGTTCCAAAGATACTTTTTCTATCTATTCTACATCTTACAAATTCAGTATCAATATAAGCAATCAAGTCAAAGTTATTAGATTTAGGATACCATAATCCTAGATTAGAAGTTTCTTTTAAGTATATAAAAATACTTTTAACTACTTTATAATGAGATTATTTAGGATTTGATTGAAATCTTACATAAAGCCCGATTCTAAACATTATATCCGGTTGTAGTAAGATATAACAAGCTATTTATCATACTTCTATAAGTCTTTTGATTAAAGTATTCTCCTTCATTATCTATATCTAATTTGATAGAAGTACTCATTGATGTGTTAATAGCATTAACACTATCTAAGTGAAACCATTTTAGTAGATCCAAAGCATACTTAGTTTGATTAATAAAATTTTCATCACTTAGTTGTTTAATTTGTAATCTTAAGAAAAATATCAATTCACCCATTAAACTCATTTCAAATTCTTGGCTCATACTTTTGGCAAATGATTCACATAAAGATTCATTTGTAAAACAAAAAATAATATCATTAATAAAACTTTAAATAATAAAAAATATTTTTAAAATATTTAATAAATAATGTGATATTGACCTTATCTTTTGAAAAATTATTTTGAATAAAAAAAGAACTAAGCCTCTCATACCAAACCCTTGGGGCTTACTTCAATCCACAAAGAGCCTTAGATAACTTATAAATATGGTTTGAAAATAAAACATTCTCAAATCTAAGTGGTTGTTCAATATAAACTTCTTCGGAAATAAAACCACTAAGAAAAGTACTTTCGACATCCATTTGAAATAACTTAAAATTTTTATAACATGCATAGGAAAGGAGTATCGTTATGACTTTAAATCTTACTAAGCAAAGGTTTTTTTATAGTTTATATCTTTTTCTTGGTTGATATCTTTAGCTACTAATCAATGTTAATCATAGGTGCCCTACAAGTCAATCATGTGAATAATGACATATGTGACATGATACATACTCTTTTTATTTTTTATTTATTTGATATTTTTTTACTTTATATTATCTATTGTATATATTATGATATTTATGGATTTGTGCAATCAAATCTTTTACAATATTTGGACTTATTAATTGGTTTGACAAGTCTTATGAAAGTTTGGTTAAAAACTTCAGGATTTAAGTCAAATCATACTATTTTTTCTCTTTCTAAAAAATAATGTAACTGAGTCTAAACTAGTTAAAACAAGGACAAACTTTATAGAAACCTTGGCAATGGTCCTAGATGGATAAAAATACAATATGCTCTAAATTTTTAGAATTTAATTAATAATTTTTTGGTTAATTCAACTTGATAATAGGTTGAATTTTTTTAAATTCAGTAAAATTTCATAAATTTTGATGCTTCAATTAATTATTTTGTAACATTTAAACTTATTAAGTGATTTAAAAGTATTCTTAAAGTTTGGTCCAAAAATACCAAGATTCAAACCCAATTGTGCTATTTTTTAGCCCTTTTCAAAATAGTATAACTAGATCTAAATCTGGCCAAAAAATAAGACCAAACTTTCAGGAAAACCTTCAAAATGGTCTCAGATGGAAAAACATATATTTTTTAATTTTGTGAATTTAACTGATAATTTTTTGATTAATTTAGTTTGTTAATAGGTTAATTTTTTCCAAATTTAGTTAAATTTCATAAATTTTGATACTTCCATGAAATATGTTGTAGCATTTGGACTTGTTAATTCGTTTGAAAGGTATTTTAAAATTTTGGTTCAGGGATATCAAGATTTAGATCCAACTATACTATTTTAGCCCCTTTCAAAAATAGTATAATTGTGTCTAAACCTGATCAAAACAAGGTCAAACTTTATAGAGACCTTGGCAATGATCCTAGATAGATAAAATACAATATTTTCTATTGTTAGGAATTTAAACGATAATTATTTGGTAAATTTAGCTTGTTAATAAGTTAATTTTTATAAATTTTGATGAGTCCATGAAACATATTGTCACATTTGCACTTGTTAATAGGTTGGAAATGTATTGTGAAAGTTTGGTTCAATCAAAAACATCAAGATTTAGATTAAGTTTACTATTTTTGGACCCTATTCAAAAACATTGTAACTGGGTCTAAACTTGGTCAAGCTATAGTCAAACTTCAGGAAAACCTTGGCAATGGTCCCAAATGAAAAAATATATATTTTCTCTTTTTGAGAATTGAAATGATCATTTTATGGTTAATTCACTTGTGAATAGGTTGATTTTTGTTAATTCATTTTATGGTATGCATTCTTTTGTAAATACTTGGACTTTTTAATTAGTTTGAAATATATTCTGAAAGTTTGATTGAAAAACACTTTGGTCTATTTTCAAAAAATAGTGTAATCGAGTCTAACCTGGTCAAGACAAGGCCAAACTTCATGGAAACCTTGACAATGGTCCTAAATAGAAAATATATATATATATAAGAATATAAATGATATTTTTTTAGTTAATTTAGTTTGTAAATTGGCACAAACTGAGAAACCTTAAAGGTCTATGTAAGAATATTTAGAAAAAAGAGACACAAACTGAGAATTTACCCTTGAAAATTAAACGTATAATATGCAATTAAAAAACATGCATGCAATTGATGAGATCACCAACTTGGAACTCTAATTTGAGGCTCGATATCAACTACTTTTTTTTTTTTTCTTTGGGATAAAAATATAAGTTTAGACCAACAGTTATATACAATTAATCCATTTTAATATTAAGAAAATGTCTGTTGAGACTGCATATTATCTCAGTTTTCTAAAACGCCTACCCTTTCTCATGCTTTACTACAAGAAAATTAAGTTTCCTTCTTCAAGTACATGATGACAATCTTGAAAAAAACCAGAAAGTGGCATGGAAAAGATATATCGTGTAAAAATAGTTGGGATTATATTAGCTAGTTATAATTTAATTTTTAAGATCACACTACGCACACTGGGGATTAATGTTATAAATTACCTGTAATTATGATTAAAATAGAAGATAAAAGCTAATGTTACTTGCCTTTCTATTATATCAGTAATACACTTGGTAGTGACTTTGTGATCAACTCCATTTAGAACATAAACATCGCCAAGCAAACAATGACCATGGCTAAACCAGTGACTACCTTTGATGAATGACATCCGAGGTGGAGAGTTGAAAATTTATATAAAGAAAAGAAATAGTTTCCTTGTTTCAACAAAGAAAAACATTTCCTCAGAATCTCCCCGCTCAAAATCAACATAAATTATACTTCAATTCCTGCAACAACTACACTGCCAACAACAATGCTGAACGAAGAAGGTACCTCCATTCTACGTATCCAAAGAGAGATAAAGTTATCCTTGTGATTAAGCCTCATATTATTTACTCAAATTCATTGTTTAGTTCCACAAATCAGATGCAAAATGGAATAAGTAACCAAAAGATGCTGGTTCTCATGTGGTTTATATCCATGAAACAGAAAACAGACCAGATGGAGTTCGAAAACACGAGTAAATAAAAGCCATTCTGGATTATTTGTTTTGCATAGGTACGATGGAGTTCGAAAAAACAAGTCCAATGTAACCCAGTCATTTTCATCAGGGAATCAACGGGTTCCTTCATTATTGTCTTGAAATGCCTTTTTGGTTGACACTTCTCGAGTACCATATCAGAGAATTAAATATTGTGAAGAATAGCCAAGGAAACAGAAGACTGACAGTATGAAACTCCATTTCTCTGCATAAACTCAAGTTTCGAAAGTTAGGACCAAATAAATGGACAAAAAAAGCAGATAAAAGATCAGGAGTAAGATCCAGCCTTTATATTGATTGTAGTTGGTAATGCAGATTTTTTTGGAAAAATCTGAGACTTCAGGCAAACAAAAGGTTAATGTACCTCTTTCAAGAACACCATTCGCGAGCATTCTGAAACATGCGTAACCATGGGCTTGGCCCTCTCTTTTCGACATCCCATTCCTTCGGATACCACGGGAATTGCCACATCATGAAGCATCGTTCTGGATGTGGCATCATGGCGAGGTGCCTTCCATCAGGAGAACAAAGAGCAGCAACCCCCAGCGGAGAACCATTTGGGTTGAAAGGATAAACCTCAGTTATGCTGCCATCATCATCGCAATACCGTAGAGGGGCCAATCTAGACTTAAGAACATTATTTAGAATGCCATCATCGGGGAAGTACACTCTTCCCTCACCATGAGCAGCCCAAACACCCAATGTACTGCCCTCCATTCCTTTGAACATTATGGCTGGAGATTCTCCAATCGTTACACTTGTAAAGCGGCACTCAAAGCGACCAGATTCGTTGTGAATGAACCTAGGTTGTGACATATCTCCACCATTACCAAGGGAACCACCAACACTGGCACCAGGCACCCATCCAAGAAGAGCCATGAGCTGACACCCATTGCAAACACCGAGGCTGAAAGTGTCTGGACGATTGTAGAAATCTTGAAATTGCTGTAGAAGAGGCTGATTAAACCTTATTGTTGCTGACCAACCTTTTGCTGAATCCAGCACATCGGCATAACTAAATCCACCAACAAATACAATTCCATTGAAATCATTTAAAGAAATTTGTCCATGCAAAAGGTCCGACATGGTGATGTCCCAAGGTTCAAATCCAGCAGCATAGAATGCAGCTGACATTTCTCTATCGCCATTGCTCCCTTCCTCTCGAATGACAGCTACCTTGGGTTTCAAGGTAGCAGACATCAGCTTTTCATCAGTGAACCTCGGAGTAAAGGATAATCTCCACAAAGGTACATGTCTGCTCTTCAAGCCTTCCTTCTCCAATTTGACACAAGAAGCCAGCCTTTGAAGACCCTCCAGCTGAAAACTTGTCTCCTCCCACAAGTCCCTAAGGTAGGATGTCTCTTCCTTTAGTTGGTTAATCCCATCAACAGACAACTCTATGGTTGGTGATGCAGTAACATTTCCAATTATCTCACCAGAGATTCCAGCTGCTTCAAGCTTTTTCTCAACTTTGTTAATGTTCTGCGAGCTGACCTCAAGAACGAGACCTAGCTCTTCTGCAAACAGTTCTTGGAGAAGGTTATGGCCCTTGGAACTCAAGTTCAACTGCACACCACAGTTACCAGCAAATGCCATCTCAAGAATACAAACAATAATCCCACCATCACTGATGTCATGGCCGGCAGAAATTAGTCGTTCACTTAGTAGCTCCTGAACAGTCTCAAACACAATTTTCAGGTATAGAACATCATCAAGGTCAGGGCACCCATCACCAACTTGGTCAAATACCTGGGCAAGTGCAGAACCACCTAAGCGACGAAGTCCTTTTGCTAGATCAATGTGTAGAAGAACACCATCATCTCCAAGTTTCAAGTCAGGAGTCACAGTCAGTGTTATATCAGGGCAAGTCACATATGCACTGATGACCAGGTTACCGGGAGCCTTAACAAGCTCACCGGAAGCATGTGCTGCCATAGAAAGACTATCCTTTCCCCCATCAATGGCTATACCTAGTTGAATCATGGATTCTGACAGAGCCACAGCAGCATCATACATGGCTGCTCCTTCTCCATCTAGCTTGGCAGCATACATCCAGTTACCACTAGCCTTCACATCTCCAAGAGATGTAACCTTCGCCCAGACTAAATTTGTCAATGCTTCCCCAACGGCCAACCTTGCCATAGATTTTGGGTTCAATAAACCCTTTATTGGCTGCTCACCTATTGCACAAGCACCACCAGTCAGGTCTGTGTATGTCTGAGAGATAACAGCAACATCAGAAAGAGGAAGTTGGAGGGGACCCACAGTCTGCTGTTGCGCCACAAGTCCAGTCACACACCTGTCAACTTTTGTTGTTAAAAACCGTTTAGAACAAACTGAAGGTAATTTCAAGATCCTTTTCAGGCAATCCATTAATGTAGTGCCAGGGGCAATATCAAGCGGCTCAACCACAGGTGTTACCCGGTTGAATTCAAAGCTTTTTTGGGGCATGTCTCCAAGCACCTTTTCAAGCTCAAGATTCTCAACAGGAGGTGGGGGAGGGAGTCCATTTATCTGGCAATGCTCAACAGCTGAGCTGTCTATCAACATGATTCGCCCACTACCGCTGATGGTACCGATAACAGCCATGGAGACCCTTTCCCTCTTACATACAGACTCCAACAAGCTCCGACTCTCAGGTTTTATTAACAGTGCATCCTGTTCTTGGTACTCTGCACCCCAAATCTCTAAAACTGACATGGTATGATCACCGACTACTATAGAGCGAATGTCAATTTCAGCTCCTTCAGGGTAGATAATTTCTTTCACAACGTTACAATTTCCCCCAGCTCCCTGATCATGGATGCTAATGATAGGATTTTTGTCTCCCATTTCAGCACAAGCACGGACTACACGGTATAGCTTCTGTGCCATCTCAGCATCTCCTCGCTGCACTGCATTAAAATCTAGCTCTGCATCATTCTGCCCGCTGACCATGCTTGAGGCCGCGCCACCTCCCATTCCAATCCGATAAGCTGGACCTCCAATCTTGACAACAAGCATGCCCACTTCTGGCTCTCCCTTTGATATGTGTGAATGATCAATCTGTCCAATTCCTGCACTGAACATAATAGGTTTCAGCCATTCACGCCGCTCACCGCTCGGAAGTCTCATCCCGAAAGTCCTCATGTAGCCCTGAATCAGAGGCTCTCCGAACTTGTTGCCATAGTCAGATGCTCCATCACTTGCATCGATTAAAATCTGTAGAGGAGAAGCCAAATTTGATGGGTATGTGAAGGATGGATCTTCCCATGGAGAATAGGCCCCTTCAATATGAAGGTTGCCAACACAATAGCCAGCCGTGGAAGCAACAACAAAGGACCCCCTTCCTGTGGCATGTGTGTCCCTTATGCGGCCTCCAGCACCTGTTTCTGCCCCAGGGTAAGGAGCCACAGCACAAGGAAAGTTATGAGTCTCTGCAGTAAATAATACATCAAGCTCACACGTTAAATTGCATAGTGGAGATGTCAAGCCAGGTGAGGCTGGACGCAATTGGGTTACTGGAAATCCCTTTATCGCACTTGAGTTGTCCTTGAATCCAATAACAGAATTCTTTGGGTTTGCCTTCAAAGTGCTCTTCACAATCTGCATTAATGTTTTGCTCATTGGCTCACCATCTATAATGAGTTTCCCATTAAAGAACCAGTGCCTGCTATGCTCACTGTTCGATTGAGCAATGTCAAAGAGCTCAACGGTAGTTGGATTCCGTTTGATGTCATCTCTAAAAAGGCGGGTGTAGTACTGAATATCTTGCTCATCAAAAGCAAGTCCCATCTTCAAATTAATTTCTTCCAACGCCTCCCTCCCCTTCTCGATAACTGGAATTACCGTAACAGGCTCTGGTACAGCACTAGAGCGGAATGTCACTAGCCTTTTTGAATAAACACACTCTGTCATTCTATCATGAACAATGGCTGCAAAATCATTAATTTGGCTCTCATCCAGTGGCTTGCTTCCTGTCCTAACACGCAGAAGATATCTTCTTGACCTCTCCATCCGAGTCACTTCTGCCAAAGAGCAAGCCTGGCAGATCGATACAGCATTCGTTGACCAGGCTGTGGTAAAGGACATGCGAGGTCCAACCTCAACGATCATGGCACCAACATTCTTGGAAGCCTCTTTTTCCAGGAAGCTCTCTGCCTGCAAGTTCTCAGGCTCAAATGTTTCTTGAAGAAGCCACTTAAGTATTCTGAGCTGCTCGCCTGACAGCATACCATTCAGACCTATGTTGAAGCACTGCTCAGTTTCTATGTCCACGATGTCAGCAGAAACCCTTAATTGAACCTGCCTCAGCAGCTCCGCCACAGCACTATCCTGAAGCAGAGGGCGACGGTAGAAGTGCATGATCTCGGGGGCCAGTCCCAATGCATCAGGTTCCTCCACTACCGGGTCCTGTAAGCCCTTTGACCGAACAGCTCTCGGATTCAACAAAAGCGGTGACCTTGGCACCAAGCCTCTGCCAGTGGCCAATCCAGGGAGCTGCCGACGATCAAAACTGCATCGAGTCACATGGCACCTCATACGACGATGATACGTGCGCCAAAGAACACCATTAGACCCTCGCCTTCCCTAAAACAGACAAAAGGGCAGCCTTTAAAACACACTCTCGCAAACACATAGCAAGACCTACCGAAAGAGGAACAGGATCAGAGACCCAAATCAAGCATGCCTACCGCAGGAATTGAGGAAGCTTGGAGGCGGAGGAACCCGGTCGCTGTCGTGTCCCCGAGAACCACCATGAGATCACTGCAACAACCAAGATAACAGCTTTCTTGACCAACTAAACCGGGTAAAGCAACAACAAAACATCATCTTTAAGCATGTTTTGATCATAACTACGGCATGTGGGATGAGATGAGACAGGAAAGATTCAAACTTGAGGAAAACGAAGAAAACGAACAGAAATCCCGTGAAAATTGGGAAAAGAAAGGCGATTGAAAATCTAGACGCGAACACACATACGGCGTACCTTTGAAGCGAAGTACGGGAACCAGGGGGCTGCTGGGGGGAAGAGGGACCGAGAGGGATACCGGGCGAGTAGGGTTTTTGTTTGTGTGTGGGTGGGATGTTTTAGAGGATGGAAATAAAAATGAATGTAATAGAAAATAACCAGAAAAGGGGCCCGAGTGAAACAAAGATGTACAAGAATGCGGCGAGTGGACCCCTTTTACCACCCACAACTCGGTAAAACAGTATCAAGGAATAAATATCATATCTTTTGGGATTTGATGAAAGGGGACAGGCGGACGGGAGCAACGATAACAGAGACGGCGCGCAGCGAAAGGGGGGGAGGGAATATTTGATTCCCAAAAAAACCCGCATTTTTCTTTTTTTTTTCTTTGTTTTTGACGTAGAGTCCTTTTTATCTTTTCACACCATTTTTTAAATACCAAAATACCCTTATCCATCAGTTCAATCATTTTTGGCTAAATAAAAAAATAATTGTTTCATTTTTTAGTTATGACGAACTGAATCAGTTCATTTTTTAGTTATCAACATGCTGCTTCACAATTCCTTTATCTTCCTAGGAATATACATTTTACTTTGTTGAGTACATTATGCAATACAGGTTTCATTTAAGTTTTCTGTTTGCCAATTTGGTCACATTTCCTTTTTTATGAACTTGCATGTTATTGATGAACTATTAGTTCATCTTATACGTCTTTAGTCTCAACGTGACATTTTATACTTGTGGGGTTTGAAACATGAGTACCTTTGGTAACGCAAGATTGATGACATCAACCATATTTCCAGTAAGTGACTGAGGATATGAAGCTATACATTGATATGTAAACATGGTATTGTTAAGTCATCTCTTTTCTTTCTGAATTATAAACTATTTCCCTTAAATGTCTTGTCGATTTGTTGACCTAAGCAACGAATTCTCTTTGCATAGCATTAACTTTGATTCTTCTTGTTGTTTTTCCTCTAATCACAAATCATCTATGTTACGTTCTATATAGTTTGTTGTCAATTGGTAAACCATATCATTATTGGCCGTATATTGCTAAATGATCTATTAAACCATCATAAGAATACCAGCAATTCATTAAGAATGGCTTACCTTTGGAAACATGCTTAACTGTGATAAGCTCTGCTATTAATGTCATCAAATGTCAGTTCATTATTTGATCATCTGTAATTGTAGCTCTCTTTATATCGTTGATTTGCTTACCATTTGATATTTAGATGTATTATTGAAGAATTAATTATTGAAGAATACTATTTAAATCGAGGTGGCTAATCAATAGAAATAGATGGGTATAAGATATAAATGACATGACATGTCATTCACGGTAGAAAGTGAAGAATGGAAGAAATAGTATGCTCAAATTATCTGTCTTTTGCAACAAAATTGGATTCTTGTTATTGGTGAAAGTGCTTCACTACAATTCCACTTTGATAGTATTATTGTTAATGAATGCCTTTGATCTCAAGCAAGCTGAAATGGAGAACATTTTAGTGTATATGATTCTAAATATTAATAATTGTAGTTGCAATAATCCCGTATTTGTATTTTGATCTTTAAGATAGTATATAACTTATATACGATGGGGTAAAAAACTTACATACGAACAAATATGAGCATACTTCCAGTGAGCACCTACATTATATTCCTAGTATCTCACACAAATAGATATGAGACGAACTGTCTTCATTATATGGATATGTATATAGTACACCGATCTCTTCGATTATCTCGATGTCCCTTTCGAGTTTATGTATACAGACGAATTAGTCTCATTATCATTATTTCATCATGATCCAATTCATATTCCATAGATACATGAATATCATAATATATTAGTTAGGTAATTAAAATAAAAAAATATCATAATAATAATTATTATTATAATAACTAAAGAGACTATGTAGTGTGTTACATGTGTCATCACTCACGTGATTGATTTATTGGCCACCTATAACTAGCACAACACCCACTACATATGTGATGTTCGACCTTGTATATACTATCGCATACATCAAACTTCCGATTGCTATAGCATAAGAAACCTTTTGCATTTTCTCCTTCTCTTTATCACTTGATGGACTTTACTCTGAGCACAACTTGAAGTAATCTAAAAGAGGAGAACCGATTATCTTTGTATTGAATCTATCCAATACCTTCTCAATATATTTCTCCTATGATAACTAATTTTTTTTTATTTTTTCTATCATGAGAAATCTACATGCCTAGTATTTGCTTTGCTAGTCCCTTGTCCTTCATTGTAAAGAACTCATTCAATTTCTTCTTTAACATGTCAATTGTAGACATTTTTTTCAAGGATAAGCATGTTATCAACATAAAGTAATAAAATAATAAAATTATTACTAAATTGTTTAATATACACACAATAATGTGAAAGCATTCTTTTGTATCCATTTTTAGCCATAAATAAATCAATTTTTTTATACCATTATCTTGAAGCTTGCTTTAGTCTATACAAGTATACAAGCCCTTTCTCAACTTATAGACAAAATTTTCTTTATCTTTGACTTTGAAGTCTTTTAGTTACTTCATATAAATTTCCTTCTCTAAATTATCACGAAGGAAAGCTATCTTCATATCTAATTGCTCAACCTCTAACTTCAAGCTAGTAGCAATACTGAGAGTTGTTGAATTTTAGATTTTAATGATAAAACTAATTGATAGAGTTTATGATTTGATATGTGTTTTGAGTGACGCAGGAAGCTTTGATCAAGGAGAGACAATTAAAGCAGGAAAAATCATGTTGGGATGGAGTGGAACATGTCAGAATATTGGACATCGAGCCGGAGAATCGGTCAACATATCGGCAGAAGGCTTCAGGCCATGAGTTCGGGCATCGGGCCAAGAAGAGTGGATATTGCACCAAGGAAATCGGAGTTGCGGAGGTCAACTAGCTGATTGGGCAATAGGCCGCAAGAGAGAATGATGCGCCGAAGAATCGAATAAAGCGTCGATGAACTAATGATATGCCGAACAATATGATTCAAGCTTTGTAATAATTGTCTAGATCGAAGTGGGTTTTATATGTGCAGGATTAATTATGATAGTAAGGCATAAATCGTTGGAAGTCCAAACGTTCGTCAGACGTTCCACTAGAACTGACCGAGAAGTCCAGGAGCTTGCTAAAGAAGCTCGTCGGAACTCGCCAAGAAGATCGTTGTGAAGTCCAGGAGCTTGTCGGAAGTCCGTTGGAATATTGTCGAGAGATCGTCGGAAGTTTGCTGAAAGCTCGATAGAAGAAACCATGACTTATCAGACTTATTTAGCTTAGTGTATGTCTTAGAATTCGTAGTTAGCACATAATTGGGTTGGAATTGGGCCAACCCAAGTAGAGGCCAATTAAGCCTAACATTAGGTTGTGTTAGGCCAAGTGCAAGGACCAAATAGTTGTTGAGAAATCTTGGGGGCGACATCACATGCGCAGCGGAAGATCAAGAAAAACAAAATCCCCTAATTTCCTAAAAGGATGTTCATCGTCGTGCGAAGATTGGTGCGCATAAATCCATGAAACAAACTACGTATAAGATAAATTATGTTACTTAGGGAGATCGTATATCCCTGTTTCCTTGCAAATCTCTAGGAGAGGATGAAGGAGGTCAAGCGTCCTCCTCTCTAGCGGTAATCCACACAGCAGGGCTGCGACGATGCTCCTCAAAAACTCTAGGCCTACTTTGAGGTGGAGAGGGGGAGGAGAATAGGAGAGGCAAACAAAGGCTCTAGCCTATGAGGCTCTGAATCCCTCCTATTTATAGAGGCCCCCTGTCAAACCCTAATGGATCCTCCCCTAATGGGTATTGGATCTGCATCCAATTATCCAAGCCTTTTAGATTAGTGGATCAATATCTAATAATCTCTTATGGGCTTTTATTGGATCTCGTCCATGGGATCCAATAATTCAGGGGCTTATTGGATATCCAATAAGATAGGGGCTACGGCAGATATCTCATATCCGAACCTCTACTCATCGCAACGCCTACCATATGTGTGTGACCCTCTAGGCCCAATATCGAGCTGGTCGTGAGTCATAGCTGTCAGAACTCCTTCTAGCTTAGTGAATTATTATCTCTATAATAATTCACTCGACTCATCGACTACGGACGTACTAGGCCACCACGCCGTAGTCCCCAGACGATACAGGGGAATCCAATCCATTGGACCTATCTGTTCTCAGTTACCATGTACCTATAGTCTCTCATCCATCTAATATCCCAAAGACCGTATATCGGGCATGGTGCTGTCAGACTCATACGATTTCTACTCGAGTCTCGCTCTAATCGGATTCTCCGGGAGAACTCTTTCTCTCTCAACCCGAATGACCCTGGCCAGGGATTTGTCTGAGCAAGAACACATGGGATATTCCTCTCATGACGCCGAGAGTGAATGATCCTCTATCGACACTTAATAGCCCTCGTAAGGTCGACTGCCACTCCCAATGACCAGCTGTACTAGATCTGGGACAACCAAACCTATAAGTCTGGTATCAAAGAGTGGAGCACTCATACAGGACATCCTTGGTGTCTCAAGTCTAAGGACCAGATACACCACTAGGACTACAGAATCACTGTTTGATAATAAGGCATCATCAACCATCCAGTATTCCATAAGCGGATCAATCAGTGAACTCATTCTCCAATGAGCACCTGTACTGTATCCCTAGTGTCCCCACACGAGCAGCTATGAGAACAACTACATCCATCATATGTACGGGTATACAGCACACCAGTCTGTCCGGTTATCACGATATCCCTCTCGAATAACCTATGACCGGGATTATTTAGGATTTGTGTTTAAAGGTGAATCGGTCTCATTATCGTGATCTCATCACGATCCGATTCCCATTGCACAGATCCAAGGACATTATAATATATACATGCATATATGCAATAAATAATATATAAAGTGATAAATGTCAAAATATAATAAGCAAAAAAGATTCCGTGTCAAGTCACATATGCCATCACTCACGTGATTGGCTTGCTGGGCACCTATGACTAGCAATCTCCCACTTGACCTAAAGTCAATCACCTATGTGTTTGATCCCCATCAGACCCTTGTGACGCTCAAAGACAATCTGAGACAACGGCTTTGTCAGTGGATCTGCAATGTTGTCTTTGGATGGAACTTTTTCCACTACTACATCTTCTCGGGTCATGATCTCTCTAATAAGCTAGAACCTCCTCAGAACACTTCTGATAAGACCCGGGTTCCCTTATTTGAGGTAATCGCCCCGTTGTTGTCACAATATAAGGAAATCAGCTCCTTGTTATCCGGCACGACTCCCAAATCTGTGATGAACTTCTTCATCCAGACTCCCTCTTTTGCTGCATCTGCTGCAGCAATGTATTCCGCCTCTGTGGTTGAGTCAACAGTAGTATCTTGCTTGGAACTCTTCAAGCATACTGCTCCTCCATTCAAGGTGTGCACATACCCCAAATTCAACTTGCTATCATCGACATCAAACTGAAAACTTGAGTCTGTGTAGCCTTCAACCTTGAGGCTACTACCTCCATATACTAGTAAAATATCCTTAGTCCTTCTCAAGTACTTAAGGATACACTTTACTGCTTTCCAGTGCTCCAAGTTTGGATCCGCCTGATACCTGCTTGGGACACTCAAAGCACACGTTATATCAGGCCTAGTACATAGCATGGCATACATGATAGACCCTATCGCCAAGGCATAAGGTATCATATCCATGTTCGTCCTTTCTTCTAGAGTCTTTGGGGACATACTCCTAGAAAGCGATATCCCATGTCTCATCGGTATGAGACCTCTCTTCGAATTTTCCATGCCAAACCTTTTGACAATGGTTTTTATGTACTTGGATTGGGACAAGACAAGCATCCTCTTGGATCTATCTCTATAGATCCGAATCCCCAAGATATAGGATGCTTCCCTTAAGTCCTTCATGGAGAAGTGTTTAGATAACCAAGCCTTCACTGTGGATAGCATTCCTATGTCATTCCCAATGATCAGGATGTCATCCACATATAACACCAAAAAGGTGATAGCGCTCCCACTTACCTTCCTGTACACACAAGGCTCATCTTCGTTCTTAACGAAGTCAAAAGATCTGATTGCCTCATCAAATCTTATGTTCCAACTTCAAGAAGCTTGCCTTAGTCCATAAATGGATCTAAGCAACCTACACGCCTTATCTGGGCAGTCCTTGGACACGAATCCCTCAGGTTGTATCATATACATCTCTTCATCGAGGTTCCCATTGAGGAATGTAGTTTTCACATCCATTTGTCAAATCTCATAATCATAGTGTGCTGCAATAGCCAATAGAATTCGGATGGATTTTAGCATTGCTATGGGTGAGAAGGTTTCGTCATAGTCAACACCTTGCCTTTGACGATACCCCTTAGCCACTAGCCTTACTTTATAGGTCTCTACCTTTTCTTCTACTCCGATCTTTTTCTTAAAGATCCACTTGCAACCGATGGGTACAATACCTTCGGGCGCATCAACAAGGGACCAAACCTTGTTGGAGTACATAGAATCCATCTCAGAATTCATGGCTTCTTGCCACTTCCCGGAGTCTATACTCATAATAGCTTCCTCATAGGTCTGAGGATCAATATCCTCAACATCTTCTCCTCTAATATGTCCCACATATCTCTCAGGAGAATGGGATACTCTACCGGACCTATGTAAAGTTGAAACTTGTGTGTTAGGTATCTAAATAGACTCGGGATGTAGAGTGGTGCTTGAGCTTGGTTCTCCAACCTCGCTCAACTATATCATGCTCCCACTATCTCCGTCAAGAATGTGTTCCTTCTCAAGGAACACTGCTCTCTTGGCTACAAAGACCTTTTGGTCCTCGAGATGATAGAAATAATACCCACAAGTTTCCTTGGGGTATCCCACGAACTTGCACCGCTCTGTCTGCGATTCTAACTTATCGGGGTTGTGTCTTTTAACGTGGGCAGGGCAGCCCCAAATCTTGACAACTTTAAGACCAGGCTTCTTCCCTTTCCATATCTCATATAGTGTAGACACTACCAACTTAGTTGGAACTCTGTTCAGAAGGTAAGCTGCGGTCTCTAGGGCATATCCCCAAAATGAGATGGGTAGGTCAGCGAAACTCATCATGGATCGTACCATGTCTAACAGCGTACGATTTCTCCTTTCAGACACACCATTGAGCTGAGGTATATAAGGAGGTGTCCATTGGGATAATATCCCATAGTCCTTGAGGAACTGAGTAAACTCTGTACTTAAGTACTCACCTCCTCGATCTGATCGAAGAGTTTTGATACTCTTTCCAATCTGGTTCTCCACCTCATTCTTATACTCTTTGAATTTCTCAAAGGCCTCGGATTTGTACTTCATTAAGTACATGTATCCATACCTTGAGAAATCATTAGTAAAGGTAATAAAGTAAGAGTAACCACCAATGGCATGAGTTGACATGGGTCCACATATATCACTATGTATGAGTTCCAACATCTCAATGGCTCTTTCTCCAGTTCCACTAAATGGAGAGTTGGTAAGTTTTCTACGAAGACAAGGCTCGCAAGTTGCATATGACTCATAGTCGAACAGATTTAGATATTCATCCTTTAGCAACTTTTGAATCCTTCCCTCATGGATGTGACCTAGCCTACAATGCCACAGGTATGCACTGTTCATCTCATCTTGTTTCCTCTTGGACACACTTACACTCATGATATGTGGAGTAGTGTCTAATATAAATAAACCATTATGCAATGTTCCTTTCGTGATGATCTCATCATCTAATAATATTGAACAACCATTTTCTCAAAAACTAATTTATATCCACTAACTGTCAAACATGAAATGGAGATAATATTTTTGATAATAGAAGGAACAAAATAACATGCATCTAATGCAATAAAAGCTCCACCAGGCAAATGTAGGGCGACCTCGCCAACAGCTATTACAACAACTTTTGCTCCATTACCCATCTTGAGGTCCATCTCGCCTCTCTCTAGTCTCCTAGGCCTTGCCAGAACCTGCAACGAATTGCATATATGATAAGCATTACCGGTATCTAATACCCATGTGTTATCATAAGAGTCTGACAAATGGAGACTAATCATGAATGTACCTGAAGCTTCACCAAGCTTCTGTTTCGCCTTTTCTGCAAGGTACTCTTTGCAGTTCCTCTTCTAGTGCCCATCTTTGCCATAGTGGAAGCACTGGCCTTTGTCCTTTGCTGGGTCTTTCTTAGCAACCTTTGCTTTTCCTAGTCTGCCCTTGCCCTTTCCCTTCTTAAGGGACTTTTCTGCTTTCCTTTTCTTTCTGGTCTCACCAGTGTAGAGAACTGGCTTCTCTTTCCTAATAGTACTCTCTACCTCCCTCAACATATTGAGGAGCTCTGGGAGAGTCACCTTAAACTTGATCATATTATAATTCATTATGAACTATGAAAAGGAATCTGGTAGGGACTGAAGCACGATGTCCACACACAAGTTATCCTCTAAGACCATTCCTAGACTTGTGAGTTTCTCCATCCACTCAATCATCTTTAGGACATGATTCTGAACCGGTGTCCCCTCAGTCATCCTAGTGCGAAAGAGGCTCTTGGATATCTCATATATGAGTCCTTCCCTGTTCCTCAAACAATTTACGGACATGTAGGAGAATGGATCTAGCATCCATCTTTTCATGTTGTCTCTGTAACTCAGGAGTCATAGAGCCCAACATATAGCACTGAGCAAGAGTGGAGTCATCAATGTACTTCATGTAGCGAGCGATCTCATCCTCGCTTGCCCCTTCCTCGGGCGTAGGCATCACTGTATCAAGGACATATACGATTTTCTCCACCGTGAGAACAATTCTTAAGTTGCAGAGCCAATCCGTATAATTTGGACCAGTGAGGCGGTTGACATCAAGTATGCCACGTAAGGGATTTGAAAGTGACATTTTCTGAAAATAAAGATGCAGCAGGAATAAATAACATGCAGATTTTGCAAGAAATAAACTATCAAGATATGAACTTCGATCTTAATATGCTCCCACTATTTTACCAGCGAGTCACGCGACACCCTCAACACGTGAAACGGAAGTCTCTAGCAGACTTCTAGTGGGGATCAGGATTCAATCAGCGTCTTAGTGTAACCTCGAGGGACTCGACCAATCACACTAAGCCCAAAAGATAGGCAACTCTTGCCGATCACAACTCCTTGTGATTCCTATCCTGTTCGGCCTCCGAATCACCATGGTCTCAAGGGACTCGACCAACCATGATATTCGGTTAAGTCAACACCTTCGTTACAAGATGAGTCTGATTTGATGATATACCCTCGAGGGACTCGACCAAGCATACCATGCCCTCAGGTCACCGGTGACATCTCTATGTCGTAAGTAAGATAGTGAATCACGATATAGGTGAGCCTCGAGGGACTCGACCAACTCAACCTACACTGGGAATCGGTTCCTACCCATAACGATGGAAGGTCACGTGGGTCAATCTAATTGCCTCACGTTTACCGACTTAATATTATTGAGAGATATGTTTCTATGATTTGGCCTCCTAATATGACATGTCACACATATACATATTTAATATATATCTACATCGCATGCAAATATATATACATATCTAGTATGTGTATAATCAATCACACCAGATGATCATGGACCACAACCTAATGTGATCAGGCCCGAGCCAGTAGGCCTAATCACTCACATCAAGATCTATGTGTGTAACGGTGCATCTTCATGCCTTGTGATCATCCATCTCGTCCTCGTCGGTTCCGTCGACATCTCGATGCATCTCCATGCATCGCGATCGTTCGTCTCGTAGGTCCTGCTATCGCATCCACGCTCCCGCTGCGCCTCTTCATGTGATTACAACTTAATCATAGGCACGCAGGCCCGACAATAAACGAGAAATATAATGGAGGCTCGCAGGCCCCAATAATAATAATCACAAGTGCACACATCACACGGTCCATGATCATCCGTCCACACATCATACATCACAGGTATAAATCATTATCATATAGGACTACTAGATAATAATGAAAATAATAATCAACTAAACCTTTTAATTAATTAATATTTTCTGAAATCATGGACATGTAGGGAATTTTCTAAATTTTGAAAGGGTATTTTCGTAGTTTGGTCAAAGGAAAAAAACTAGAATTTCGGAAATTCACAAGGGTAAAATTGTCTTTTTGCCCAACACCCTAACCCCTTCTCTCCCTTTCTGCTGCTGCCGCCGCCGCCGCCACCCTGCTGGCGGCGGCCTGTGCGGCGGAGGGCAGGACGCTGCCCTCGCCTGCGGGCGGTGTACCTCTGCTGCGCGGCGCCTCTGCCCGCGGGCGGAGCCGTAGCAGCAGGCCAGCGCCGCCCGCTGGGGCTTACTGCCGCCGCTGCTGGCGACTTGTGCGCGGGCCCAGCGTCGGTTGGCGCCGCTTACGCCCGCAGGTCCAGCACCCGCAGGCACCGTCCTTGCGCGTGGGCGCAGTGCCCGCACGCAGGTGGCCGCCGTGCCTGCGGCCCTGCTTGCCGACACCGCCGCAGGCTGCGCCCGCGGGTGGGGCACCCGCGGGGTGCCAGCCCCACCGGTCGCAAGCCGCCCGGCTGCTGTAGGCGCAGCGCATGCGCATGCGCCGACGCTGCGCTGCGTGCGGTTGCACGCACGCAGATCGAGGGCAGCAACAGTTGCTGCCCTTTCTCGCTTTTGCGTCAACGATTTTGACATCAAAATTCTTCGTAATCACAACACACTAGTTCAAAAACCAATCATTCACACGAATAATCTGGATCTGATATCACTGTTAGGAAATCTTGGGGGCGACATCACATGCGCGACGGAAGATCAAGAAAAACAAAATCCCCTAATTTCCCAAAAGGATATTCATCGTCGTGCGAAGATTGGTGCGTATAAATCCACGAAATAAACTGCGTATAAGATAAATTGTGTTACCTAGGGAGATCGTATATCCCTGTTTCCTTGCAGATCTCTAGGAGAGGATGAAGGAGGTCAACGTCCTCCTCTCTAGCGGTGATCCACACAACAAGGCTACAACAACGCTCCTCAAAAACTCCAAGCTTACTCTGAGGTGGAGAGGGGGAGGAGAATAGGAGAGGCAAGCAAAGGCTCTAGCCTATGAGGCTCTGAATCCCTCCTATTTATAGAGGCCTCTTGTCAAACCCTAATGGATCCTCCCCTAATGGGTATTGGATCTGCATCCAATTATCCAAGCATTTTAGATTAGTGGATCAATATCCAATAATCTCTCATGGGCTTTTATTTGATCTCGTGCATGAGATCCAATAATTCAGGGGCTTATTGGATATCCAATAAGATAGGGGCTCCGGCAGATATCTCATATCCGAACCTCTACTCATCGCAACGCCTACCATATGTGTGTGACCCTCTAGGCGTAATATCGAGCTGGCCATGAGTCATAACTGTCAGAACTCCTTCTAGCTCAGTGAATTATTATCTCTATAATAATTCACTTGACTCATCGACTACGGACGTACTAGGCCACTACGCCGTAGTCCCCAGACGATACAGGGGAATCCAATCCATTGGACCTATCTGTCCTCAGTTATCGTGTATCTATAGTCTCTCATCCATCTAATATCCCAGAGACCATATATCGAGCATGGTGCTGTCAGACCCATACGATTTCTACTCGAGTCTCGCTCTAATCGGATTCCCCGGGAGAACTCTTTCTCTCTCAACCCGAATGACCCTGGCCAGGGATTTGTCTGAGCAAGAACACATGAGATATTCCTCTCATGACGTCGAGAGTGAATGATCTTCTATCGACACTCAATAGCCCTCGTAAGGTCGACTGCCACTCCCTATGACTAGTTGTACTAGATCTGGGACGGCCAAACCTATAAGTCTGGTATCAAAAAGTGGAGCACTCATACAGGACATCCTTGGTGTCTCAAGTCCAAGGACCAGACACACCACTAGGACTACGAAATCGCTGTCTGACAATAAGGCATCATCAACCATCCAGTATTCTATAAGCGGATCAATCAGTGAACTCATTCTCCAATGAGCACCTGTACTGTATCCCTAGTGTCCTCACACGAGCAGCTATGAGAACAACTGCATCCATCATATGGATGGGTATACAGCACACCAATTTGTCCGGTTATCACGATGTCCCTCTCGAGTAACCTATGACCGGGATTATTTAGGATCTTTGTATAAAGGTGAATCAGTCTCATTATCGTGATCTCATCACAATCCGATTCCCATTGCACAGATCTAAGGATATCACAATATATACATGCATATATGCAATAGACAATATATAAAGTGATAAATGCCAAAATATAATAAGCAAAAAAGATTCCGTGTCAACTCACATGTGCCATCACTCACGTGATTGGCTTGCTGAGCACCTATGACTAGCAATAGTGACCCAACAGGTGGCACCGTCGTGGCATAATCTTCGAGATCGTGTCAGGCGGTAGACTGCTAGACTGGGCAGTGGTACCACCTAGTGTCAGTGTCAGTGTTAGTGTCAAGCGGTGGTACCGCTAGTTTGGGCGGTGGTACCGCCTAGACACAATCTCCTAAGTGGTGGTACCGCCCAGTATTAGTGCTGCAGGTGGTGGTACCGCCAAAACACGAAAAACCTGGGATGAGATATTTTTAGGCTCCATGTTTGAAACAACTTGAAGCCTATAAATACCCCTCTCATCCCTGGTTAAGTTACACAAGCATTAAGAGTGAAAAAGAAAAGAAATGTTGTTGTAATCTTGTGTGAACTCCTCTCATTCTTCTAAGTGTTAGAATAGTTTGAGAGAGAAGTAAGTGGGGGTGTAAGGGTTATCTCCTAAACCCAGTAAAAGGAGAAAGAGCTATAAAACGTGGTTGGTCTTCGCCTATTGAAGGAAGACTAATAGTGGATGCCGGTGGCCTCAACAGAGGAGGAATCGGTGGAGTAGATGTAGGTCATGACGACCGAACCACTATAAATTCGGTTTGTATTTCTATTTGTGCAATTTCCCTTTACTGCAAACTTACTTGCTTTACATCCACTATGCTCTTCCGTATGCTTTCAATTTTAAGTATCTTTCCGAAATCGGCTTTAATCGAATGAGAGATTTCAAACTAACGTAATTTTATCGTTGTACTAATTCACCCCCCCCCCCCTCTTAGTGTCGACTTGTTCCTAACAAAAGTAAAACGAATATAAGATATTTTAATAATGAGAGAAAAAATTTCTTCAAAGTCAATACCTTTTTTTTTACCAAAGCCTTTCACAACCAATCTAACTTTATACTTTGGTTGAGAATATTGTTCTTGAGTTTTCAACCTGAAAACCTACTTGTTCTTCAAGTCCTTCCCTCCCTTTGGTAGTTGTACTAAATTATATATATGGTTCTTCTATAGAGTATCCATCTCTTCCTACATAGCAACTAACCATTTCTTTTTCTACTCACTTTTAACTACTTCCTAGTAACTCTCTGATTCACCTACATTAGTAAGCATCACATACTCATGTGTCGAGTATTTTCTAAAAGATTGATGTTGTCTAGAAGATCTTTTTAACTAAGGTTATGTAGCTCCTCATCTTCTTTTTACTCAGCATGTCCTGCAAGTAGATCAACATCAACCTCTACACCATCTTCTTACATATCTCTCTCATCACCTTAATGTATTAGAAGAGTAACTAGGTCTGCTAATCCTTTTACAGAAGTCTTGTACGGTGCCTTCTTCTTCAAATCCTCAAGGGTTTAATTCTTAAAGGAAACCACATCTTTACTTCTAAACACCTTATGCTTTTTTGGATCCCAAAGCTTAAACCTAAACTAATCATGTGAGCAGTCAAGAAAAATATATTCTTTTATCTTACTGTACAACTTGGACCTCTCAACGTTTGGTGTTAGGATCAAGAGCACTAAGAGGGGGGGGAGGGTGAATTAGTGCAGCAAAAAACCTTCGATTATTTAAAACTGTGTTCGTACGATAAAAAATGATTTCGATGCGAAAGCCGATTCGGAAAGTGCTTTAACTTAAGATCGAGCAAAGTGCTATTAAAGTAAACCTATGGAGGTAGTTTGCAGTTAAGATAGAGAACAGAATATAAATGCAAACCGAGATTTAGAGTGGTTCGGTCAATCTTGACCTACATCCACTTTTGGCTTCCTCCTCTGATGAGGTCACCGACATCCACTAGAGGCCTTCCTTCAATAGGCGAAGGCCAACCACCCTTTTACAGTTTCACTCCTTTTGACGGGCTTAGGAGACAACCCTTATAATTTTTTCACTCCTCTCTTGAATGATCTGGAAGAAAAGAAGGAGAAGAACTTTTGCCCTTTACAACACTTTTGAGCTCTAAAAATCACAGAGTAAGATCAAGCTTTCGGTACCCTTTCATACAGGAAAGGGTGGGGTATATATAGGCCCCAAACTAGTTTAAATTTGGAGCTAAAAAATGTCATATCCTAGATTTTCGGGGTCTTGGTAGTACTACCGCCTGACAGAGCTCGGAGACCGAGCTCAAGCGGTACCATCGCCTGACAGGGGCAATACCACCGCCTAGCCTCACTCAAAGACCGAGTCCAGGCGATGCCACCGCCTGACATGGATGGTTCCACTGCCCAGCTTTCCTGGGAGACTGAGCTCCTGGGCGGTGCCACCGCCAGCCAAGAGATCTGGGTCTTAATGGGCTGATCCATTCGGCCCAATTTAGGTCTGTTAAGGGCCCAATTTCCCCAAGATTAAGTTAATGGGATCATCTCCCATTTCTAACTTAATCATCATGCTAACTACGATATTTTTAAGACATTTATTGCAACTTGCTCCGGTGCGTCAATCGCTTCTTTCGGCGAACATCTAACAAACCCTCGGCGATACTCCGGCGGACTTCCCGCAAACTCCTAGACTTGTGACGATCCACTTGGTAAGTTCCGACGAGCTTCTTTAGCAAGCTCCTGGACTTCTCGAATTTGTTTCCGCAGAACCTCTGACGACTGTCCGAACTTCCGTTGAACTCTCGAACCCCCAACGTGATGATAGTCTTGACTCTGGCACAACTCCTGCTGCATGTCTTACTTTCATCGTAGTTAATCCTGCACACTTATCTCAACATATGGATTAGATAACAAATGACAATTGACTTCATCATCAAAATCCGAGATTCAACAATCTCCCCCTTTTTGATAATGATAATCAATTGATAACGGAGTTAACCTTAACTCCCCCTATCTATATGCCATACTCGAGATAAGTCATTTTTGAATTCGAAGACTTTGAATTCAAGAGACATATTGATAAGTTAAGATCGTTTAACCTTATCAATACTCCCATCATGATTCCTATTATGATGTATCTCTCTGAAAATGATGTCAAGGCTTGACATCCATTTCAAGTCTTACATTTTAAGTGTGAATGATAGTAATGGTAGCACTTCATCATATAGTAAGACATCAACATGTAAAATTGCGATGTAAGCTTTTGATATCTTAACATAACGTAAGCATTTCAAGTGTTTAGCAAACATAGCATTTCATCACATGGCAAGATATCAACATGTAAAATTGCGATACAAGTTCTTCATATCTTAACATGATGCATATACGGCGTAATGCAAATATGTCAATCAAAGCATTTCTATCATCAATTTACCATATATTTCGATGCAAGCTTCTTTTGATATCTTAACATAATTCAAATTTAAATATGATACTCATAGTATCAACTCATATATTTCTCCCCCTTTGTCATCAACAAAAAGGAGGATGGTATAAACAAATTTTAAACATAAGTGTGGTATTGATTCATGCCATAACTAGGTTCATGTCATTTTTCAACAATGAGTGATAGGATATCAATTATACAAACATCTCAAGGAAAACATGTTATGGAGATTACTTCTTCCTTTTTATTTGGTATTATCTGTTTGCATGAAGGAGGAAAGCCATTTGTGAGATTACTCGAATGAAGTTAAAATCGATAAGAGATTTAAAGCACTCTTCATTTTTACAAGAATCAAGATATGTATGTGAATCAAATCCTTGTAAGTAAAAAATACTCTCCCCCCCCCCTTTTTTTTAAGGAGTTTATAAGAAGGAATCATCAAATCCATTTCTCGAAAAATATTTTTCATATGATAAGTCTATGAGAGATGTATTTGCTAGTTGATTCCATATATCAAAAATTAATGATATAAATCAAACTCGATATGATATATGCTTATTAAGTCCGGAAGAGAATAATGTATCAAGAAAATCCAAAAATAAAATTTAACACTTTCATGCACAAGGTTTTGCTATAAATTTTCAAATACAATCATGAAGATAAAACATGCTTATTACGATGAAAATTTTTGTATCCAAAACACATAATTTTCAACATATTATTAAGGCATGTAATCGTGTAAAATCATCATAGCAATTAAGTGATTTGATTATTGAATCAAGAAAGTCTGAAAAATAATTTTAATAAGTTCAAGTATTCTGACACATTAACATACCTAATTCTCTTCTAATGAAATTAAATTATTCTTCACTTAAAGACTTTGTAAAAATATCAGCTAGTTGATGTTTAGTATCAATGAACTCTATAACTACATCATGATTAGTGACATGATCTCGTATAAAGTGATGTCTAATATCAATATATTTTATTCTTGAGTGTTGAATGAGATTCTTTGTTAAACATATAACACTTGTGTTATCACATTTAATGAGAATATTTTTAAGATAAATTTTATAATCTTCTAAGGTGTTTTTCATCCACACAACTTGTGCACAACATGCACTAGCTGCAATATACTCAGCTTCGGTTGTTGATAGTGCAATCGAGTTTTGTTTCTTAGATGACCAAGAAACAAGGGCATGTCCCAAAAATTGACATGTTCCTTATGTGCTTTTTCTATCTAGTCTACACCCAGCAAAATTTGTATCAGCATAAGCAATTAACTTAAAATTCTCGATTTTTGGATACCATAATCCTAGATTTGTGGTACCTTTAAGATATTTTCAAATCATTTTTCTTATTCTAGCAAATATAATTCTATTAGTTTAATTTTGGATTCTCTGATATATCTTTATTCTAGCCCCAAAGGAAATGACATAATAATATCAAATAAGTCCTTACATTTATATGTGGCCACAAAGGATTCAAAGTCTCATGTATAGTTTTGGAATAACGATGAGAATAATAATGCTATTATCGACTATAATTATCTAATAGTTCAAGTGCTATTGATATAATCCAAGCACAATCCAAAGCTTTTTGGGGTAAATACTATTATGTCAACCTATAGGATTAATAGTTTTCATAATTTCTTTTCTAGTTAAATGTGAGAGATTACCCTTTGATTTACGAGGAGGAATTAGTAGTAGGTTATCAAACCAAATATTCAGGTATCAAATTTTATTTATTTTATCTTACTTCTTACCTAATCCTTTAGTTTCTTCATTATTTGTGACAGTTCTTTGCTTTGGTGGGTGAAATTTATCTATTCCGAATATATTGAGCTTTTTCAGAATTAAAAAAAATAATTGAAGTCTTTGGAATGACAATTGGTATCTTTATTACATTAGCTAAAATTTATTTGTCAACAAGATGGACTTTACCTATGATGAGAATAGACTAGCTATCAAATCTTGGATGAAATTTCTTTTACATATTTCTATTTCTTTGGGTATTCTATTATTCACAACTTCTTCCCAAACTTATTCCACTATAAATGACAAAATCCAATAATGATATTCTAAATTCATAATCACTTTAAGAAAAACATCAATTTATTCATGGATATCTACAATATATTTCCCATGATGACTAAGTTCATGAATTATGGTCAACAAACAATATGAGCTATAAGGTACATTGATCAAAGTTTCATAATTATCTTATCCCACACAAACTGTTTATTATTCAATATCCTGAGAAATCAATCACGTTAGAGCATTTTTGTTGTCAAATTAAATTTGAATTTGATAAATTGCATTACTTGCAAAGTATGTGTTCGTATATGCCCAATAAATCTATCTATTGTTGATTCAAGATTGGAAAGAGATATAAAAAAATAATTAATTAATTAATTATAGTATGGTTTTGTAGTGACTGTATCGAGTGTTGTCCAATAAACTGTTTATAAATGATCCAAGAATATAAACTTTCTACTTATGATCAGGATTGTGTTATAATCAAATTACTTTAGATTGGTTACCCTTCAATGTGAGGTTACACAATTCAAACAGTTTCGAATTTGACTTAAATCAAAACAGATAAAGATGAACCCTTTGATTCAAGAACGATTACCAATTAAGAAGATTTTGTTTTGATAGCTAAATTTGAAAATTTCAGCATTTAACTAACTGAATTAATCAAAAAATAATCATTTAAATTTTTAAAAATAATATATATATATATATATATATATATATATATATATATATATATATATATGCATATATTATATTTTTGTCCATCAGTCGCCATTGTCAAGGTTTCATGAAGTTTGTCTTGATTTGGTTTAATCAAATTTAGATCCAGTTAGGCTGTTATTGAAAAGGACCAAAAATATTATAACTTGGTCTAAGCTTAGATTTTTTAAACCAAACACTCATAATACGTTTCAAACCAATTCACAAGTCAACATATTACAAAAAAATTTCATGGAAGCATCAAAAAATTATGAAATTTAACTGAATTTAGAAAAATTCAGCCTATTAACAAGCTGAATTAATTAGTGATCATTTAATTTTTAAAATTAAATATTATTATAATTTTATCCGTTTGGGAACATTTCTAAAGTTTCCATAAACTTTGGCCTCCCTTTAAACATGGGTATTTTTAATATAACTAGCTCTAAACATGGGTATTTTTTAATCAAACTTTCAAACTAACTTAAAAATCAATTAACAAGTTCAAATGTTACAAAAGATTTCATAAAAGCATCAAAATTTGTGAAACTTAGCAAATTTAAAAAACTTTAGTTGTGGGGGGGGTAATGAATTAGTGCTTTCGTAAAAACATTGGTTTGATAAAAATATAGTTTGAAAACATTATTTATTCGGTCAAACCTATATAGGAAATATGTTTAACTTAAAAATGTTTATAAGCATAGTAATGCAATTTATAGTAGTTCGATCATCGCGATCTATGTCCACTCTCGATTCCTCTTCCGTTAAAGCCATCGACATTCACTGTCGATATTCTTTCAAACGAGCAAAGATCAACTATCCTCTTACAACTCTTTCTCTTTTTCATAAGCTCAGGAGAGAACCTTTACACCTCTCTTTTATACTAAGACTAACCTCACTCCTCTCTTAGAAGAACTTATAAACCTATGAGGAAGAGACTCTAAACTTTAGAGAGATTATAACTCTTTTTTCACAAGAATTCATTCTCCCTTTTTACTCTTTTTCTTTCTTACCCAAGCAAGAATAACTATGGTATTTATAGACCCGAAATTACTTTAAAAAATATAGCCAAATTAGTGCTTTCGTAAAAACATTGGTTTGATAAAAATATAGTTTGAAAACATTATTCGGTCAAACCTATATAGGAAATATGTTTAACTTAAAAATGTTTATAAGCATAGTAATGCAATTTATAGTAGTTCGATCATCGCGATCTATGTCCACTCTCGATTCCTCTTCCGTTAAAGCCATCGACATTCACTGTCGATATTCTTTCAAACGAGCAAAGATCAACTATCCTCTTACAACTCTTTCTCTTTTTCATAAGCTCAGGAGAGAACCTTTACACCTCTCTTTTATACTAAGACTAACCTCACTCCTCTCTTTAGAAGAACTTATAAACCTATGAGGAAGAGACTCTAAACTTTAGAGAGATTATAACTCTTTTTTCACAAGAATTCATTCTCCCTTTTTACTCTTTTTCTTTCTTACCCAAGCAAGAATAACTATGGTATTTATAGACCCGAAATTACTTTAAAAAATATAGCCAAATTAGTGCTTTCGTAAAAACATTGGTTTGATAAAAATATAGTTTGAAAACATTATTTATTCGGTCAAACCTATATAGGAAATATGTTTAACTTAAAAATGTTTATAAGCATAGTAATGCAATTTATAGTAGTTCGATCATCGCGATCTATGTCCACTCTCGATTCCTCTTCCGTTAAAGCCATCGACATTCACTGTCGATATTCTTTCAAACGAGCAAAGATCAACTATCCTCTTACAACTCTTTCTCTTTTTCATAAGCTCAGGAGAGAACCTTTACACCTCTCTTTTATACTAAGACTAACCTCACTCCTCTCTTTAGAAGAACTTATAAACCTATGAGGAAGAGACTCTAAACTTTAGAGAGATTATAACTCTTTTTTCACAAGAATTCATTCTCCCTTTTTACTCTTTTTCTTTCTTACCCAAGCAAGAATAACTATGGTATTTATAGACCCGAAATTACTTTAAAAAATATAGCCAAATTAGTGCTTTCGTAAAAACATTGGTTTGATAAAAATATAGTTTGAAAACATTATTCGGTCAAACCTATATAGGAAATATGTTTAACTTAAAAATGTTTATAAGCATAGTAATGCAATTTATAGTAGTTCGATCATCGCGATCTATGTCCACTCTCGATTCCTCTTCCGTTAAAGCCATCGACATTCACTGTCGATATTCTTTCAAACGAGCAAAGATCAACTATCCTCTTACAACTCTTTCTCTTTTTCATAAGCTCAGGAGAGAACCTTTACACCTCTCTTTTATACTACAATTTCCTTTACTCTTTTCATTCTTACCCAAGGCAAGAATACACTATGGTATTTAGAGACCCCGAAATTACTTTAAAAATATAGCCAAATTGTGCTTTCGTAAAAACATTGGTTTGATAAAAATAGCGGTTTGAAAACATTATTCGGTCAAACCTATATAGGAAATATGTTTAACTTAAAAATGTTTATAAGCATAGTATGTAATTTATAGTAGTTCGATCATCGCGATCTATGTCCACTCTCGATTCCTCTTCCGTTAAAGCCCCGACATTCACTGTCGATATTCTTTCAAACGAGCAAAGATCAACTATCCTCTTACAACTCTTTCTCTTTTTCATAAGCTCAGAGAGAACCTTTACACTCTCTTTTATACTAAGACTAACCTCACTCCTCTCTTTAGAAGAACTTATAAACCTATGAGGAAGAGACTCTAAACTTTAGAGAGATTATAACTCTTTTTTCACAAGAATTCATTCTCCCTTTTTACTCTTTTTCTTTCTTACCCAAGCAAGAATAACTATGGTATTTATAGACCCGAAATTACTTTAAAAAATATAGCCAAAATTTAAATCCTCGGGATTTTGGGGTACTAGCAGTACCACCACTTATGCTAGGTGGTACCACCGCCTGACAATAGTTGTACCACCGATGGGTCTTCTAGAAGAAGTACATTTAATACTTTTCCAATTCATTGGCGATTCCACTGCCTGTTCTAACGGTGCCACCACATGACCCTATTAAATATCGGATTTTGATGATAAAACCAATTGATGTGTTTATGATCTAATTTGCATTTTGAGTGACACAGGAAGCTTCGATCGGGGAGAAACAATTAAAGCAAGAAGAATCATGTTAGGCCGAAGTGAAATATATCAAAAGATTGGACGTCGAGTCAGAGGATTGGTGGACATATCGACAGAAAGCTTTGGGCCATGGGTTTGGGCATTGGGTCAAGAAGAGCGAAAATTGCGCCAAGGAAATTAGAGTTACGGAGTCAACTGGCCGATTGGGCAATAGGCCACAAGAGAGAACAATACACCGAAGAATCAGACAAGACGTTGATGAACCAATGACATACCGGATAATATTTGATTTAGCTTTGTAATAATTGTCTAGATCAAAGTAGGTTTTAGATATAATTGGGTTGGAATTGAGTCAACTCAATTAGGAGTCAGTTGGGCCCAAGTTGGGCTATGTTGGGCCAAGTGAAAGGCCCAAACAATGACCCAAATTGGTGGAACCACGGTGACACAATCTCCAAGATTGTGTCAAGTGGTGGTACTGCCCAGACTCAGTCTCCGAGAGACTGTTAAGCGATGGTACACTTTCAAGTCAAGCATATTTCTGATATAGTTTTTTATCAAAACGAAGATTTTTAGAACCGACGTCATTTTTATATACTGCACTAATTACCCCCCCCCCCCCCCCCCCCCAATGTCGACTTGATCCTAACAATTGATATTAAAGCTACATTTTTTCTCGTTTGGTTTAACATCCAAGAGAAATTGCTCTTTTCGGCTTTCAAGAGGGTCATTCTATCATTTGTCCTCCTATGTTCAATGGAACGGACTACATATATTGGAAAACTCGAATAAGAGTTTCCTTACTTTCTTTGGAATTAAATTTATAGAGTATTATGGAAAATGACTTTCAAAAGTTTTCTCTTCTAATGAACGATTGGAATGAGTTGGAGAAGAAGACTCTCTTTAAATGCCAAGGCTATGAATGTCTTGTTTTGCACTTTAAATAAAATGAGTTCAACCGAGTGTCTATTTGTGAAATGGCTTTTGATATTTGGCACACACTCGAAATCACTCACGAAGGCACTAGTAGAGTTAAAGATTCGAAGATTAATCTTTTGATGTATGATTTTGAATTGTTTCATATGAAATCAAGTGAAACCATTAGACACATGTACACCCATTTTACGGATGTTGTCAATGGTTTAAAAGATCTTGGCAATTATTTTTTGAATTTTGAACTTGTTAATAAAGTTTTACGACCACTTTCTAAAAATTGGGATTCGAAAATAACAGCAATACAAAAATCAAAGAACTTGAACCATTTTCCATTCGAAGAACTTATTGGGTCTTTAATGACCTATGGAATGAGTTGTATGACACATGTTAAACATGATGAACTTGAGAACAACCTTCCAAAGAACAAGAAGGATTTGGCACTTCGAACAATAGAATACCACTTAAGTGATGACTTAAGTGATGACTCAAGTGATGATAATGATGACCTTGAACTCTTCACAATAAAGCTTAAAAAATTCTTAAAATAAGAATCAAAGAACAAAAATGAACCTAAAAAAAAGAAGATACAAAAGAAGAAGAAAATACTCAAGGTGGCTTGGGACGAATCAAGTTCATCCGAAGATGAAAAACAAACCAACAAAGGTGACGTGTTAAACTACGCCTTAATGGCTTTTGACGACGAAGTAACCAAAACCCCTTTGCTTTATTTTAAAATTACTTGATGCATTTCATGAGTTATTTTTAAATTAGTTTAGAAAAATTATATGTAAATTGTTTAAAAAAATGGGAATCATGCTTATCCTTCTAGTAATTTTGAAAATGATCATGAAAATTACATGTTTTATGATAAAAGAACAAAATGTTAGAGTTAAATCTAATGCTTAAGATAAATCCTATATATGTTTTTAAGAAAAAATAATGTTTGTCTTGATAATTTAATGATGCATAGTGATTTGAAATCATGCTTAATGAGTTTATATTTTGAAATTATGTATGATGATTTTTGTGATCTTTACCATAATAAAAGTTCTTTTTTCGTATTAAACATTAATGCATATTTTTATTTGGCATAAAAAACTTGGGCATGCTTGTATGAAATCAATCATATGAATTGAAACAACTAAAAAGGGAATGCATTTTGAAAATTTCTCTATCTCTATCTTATCTTGGTTTTTTTAAACAAGAAAATGATAAATGTATGTATGTCATTTAGAATTTTTTGAAAGTAATTTTGATGATTTGACAATTTGAATAAGTTTTATCTATATCATGATCAATCTTGAATTATTGGAATCAAAACTTGATAGTTTCTTTATATGAATCAAGATCCCTCACTTTTTATTCTCGAATAATTTCTTACATTTTATTAAAGAGAATATTTATCAAAATGAATCATGTCTTTTGATATTCATATGATCTTATCTTTCATGATATGATTTTTACTATGCAAGTATATCTCATCATTAAACTTTTTTTGTTATCCTTTATGTGATGATTTGAAAATTGATGTAAAGGAAAATGAATTGCACTATTGTATTGTTATTCCCCTCTTTTTGCCAATGACAAAAGGGGAGAAAGAATTGCTAGTGTACATATCTCAAAGAGAACCTAAATTGGCTAGCTAGCACAATTCAAGAAGAAGCAAATCACGCTAGCATGCACATCGAAAAGAGAGGCAAACATGCTAGCTTGCTTATCTCAAAATAGAAGTAAGAAGTGCTATCTTGCAAATCTCAATAGAAGCAATGTTTGCTAAGTTACACATTTCAAGAAGATACAAAAATATGGTATCTTATACATTTCAAAAATTGCTAGTTCAAGATACAAAATTTGGAAACCTACAAATTGAAAAAGGAAGGAAAACTTGCTAGCTTGCACACTTCAAGAAAATGCAAAAATAAGCTATCTTGCACTTCTCAAAAGAGAAGAAAGAAACTCACTAGCTTGAATGTTCTAAAGTAATGAAAAATTTGCTAAATAGCTAAGTTTTCATATCTCTAAAATTTGATAATTGCACTTCTCCTTTTTGTTGATAATAAAGGGGGAGAAGGTATGATGATATGAGAATCATACGTGGTAGGATGTAATATACTTTGATATTTTGATACCATGATGATTTAAAATATTTATGATGATGCATACAAAACTTATGATAATGATATGCATATAATGTGTTGCATATATTCATTATGAAATATTGCTTTGACTTGAATTCAACTTAAATTCAAGGTTCTATCAATATGGTATATTGATATGGGGAGTTAAGGTTAACTCCGTCATCAATTGGTTGTTATCATCAGAAAGAGGAAGATTGTTGAATCTCGAATTTTGATGATGAAACCAATTGATGTGTTTATGATCTGATTTACGTTTTGAGTAACGCAGGAAGCTTCGATCAGGGAGAGACAATTAAAGTATGAAAAATCATGTTGGGCCGGAATGGAACATGTTAGAAGATTAGACATCGAGCCAGAAGATCGGTCGACATATCGGTAGAAGGCTTCGGGACCATGGGTTCGGGCATCAGGCCAAAAAGAGTAGAAATTATACTAATGAAATTTGAGTTGTGGAGGTTAACTGATCGATTGGGCAATAGGCCGCAAGAGAGGACGATGCGCCGAAGAATCGAACAAGGCGTCGATGAACCAATGACATGCCGGATAACATTTGATTTTGCTTTGTAATAATTATCTAGATCGAAGTAGGTTTTATGGATAATTGAGTTGGAATTGGGCCAACTCAATTAAGGGTCAATTGGGCCCAAGTTTGGACTGTGTTGGGCCTAGTGAAAGGCCTAAACAATGACCCAAATTGGTGGAATCATGATGGCACAGTCTCCGAGATTGTGTTAAGCAGTGGTACCGCCCAGACTTAATCTCCAAGAGAGTGTTAAGCGATGGTACCGCCAGACTGAGTGGTGGTATCTCCAAGTGGCAAGGTGTCAGGCGGTGGTACTATTATACTGGGTGGTGGTACCGCCCAATGTCAGTGCTACAGGTGGTGGTACAGTTAGTACCCCGAAAACCGGAGATGAGATACTTTTAGACTCCAAGTTTGAATCCACTTGAGGCCTATAAATACCCCTCTCATCATTGGTTAACATACATAAGCACAAAGAACTTAAAAGTGAGAAAATATTGTAGCAATAACTTGAGAAATCCTCTCCTCTAGTAATAAGTTTAGAATTTTGTTTAGGGAGGAGTGAGTGCTTGTAAAAGGTTGTCTCCTAAACCTGTAAAAAAGAGAAGAGGGGTGTAAAAGGGTAGTTGATCTTCATCCATTGAAAGAAGATCGTTAGTGGATATCGATAGCCTCGATAGAAGAGAAATCGAGAGTGGATGTAGGTCACGACGATCGAACCACTATAAAACTCGGTTTGCATTTCTATTTGTGCAATTTACCTTTACTACAAACTGTCTTACTTGCTTTACTTTCTTATTACACTCTTCTGTACGCTTTCAAGTCAAGCACATTTCCGATACGGTTTTTTTATCGAAATGAAGATTTTTCGAATTAATGTCGTTTTTATCTATCGCGCTAATTCACCCCCTCCCCCCCCCCCCCCCCCCCCCCTCTTAGTGCCAACTCGATCCTAACAAATCCAACATTTGGATCACTGAATGGGCCTCCCAATGAGCCCATATCAACCTTGACTTAGGCCCAATGGACCCCTAATTGAGTTAGCTTGGTTACTCTTGAAACTAACACAATTAGACCTAAACTACTTTGATCTAGACATAATCGATTACAAACATGAATCCTATGTTGTTCGGCATGTCATTTGTTCATCCGGCACTTCGTCTGATCCTTCAACACTTCGTCGATCGTTCAGCACATCGTCCTCTCCTTCGGTGTATTGCTCAATCCATCAGCATGTTGACCTATCGTAACATCCGATCTTCTTGGTGCAATATCTAATTCTTCTTGCTCAATGCCCAAACTCATGGCATAAAGTCCTTCTAGTACGTCGACCAGTCCTCCGACCCGATGTCTAATCTTCTAACATGTTCCACTCTGGCCCAACGTCTGATTCCTCTTACTTCGATCGATTTGTATTTTCATGATCGAATTTAGTCCTGTATCACACAAATGCTGATTAGATTATAACTTCATCAATTGATTTTATCATCAAAATTCGAGATTCAATAAATTCAATATATTAATAAGCTAAATTAATCAAAAAAAATATCATTTAAATTATCAAAATAAAAAAATTATGTCTATCTTGGACCATTATCAAGTTTGACCTTATTTTGACCATGTTTAGACCTACTTACACTATTCTTTAAAAGGGACCAAAATAGTATAATTGGGTCTAAACTTAAGTGACCAATCTTTCATAAATCTTTCAAACCAATTAACAACTCCAAATGCTACAAAAGATTTTATGGAAGCATCAAATTTTGTTTATCTGAATTTTAAAAAAATGGCCTATTAACAAGCTGAATAAACCAGAAAATGGTCATCTAAATTCTTAAAAATAGAAAATACTATATTTTTGTCCATATCGGACCATTGCTAAAGTTTCCATGAAATCTGGCCTTGTTTTGATTAGGTCTAAATATTGATGTTTTTGAATCAAAATTTCATAACATCTTTCCAACCAATTAGCAAGGTTCAAATGTTATCAAATAATGCATAGAAGCATCAAAATTTATGAAATTTAATTAATTTTTTAAAAAACACAAGCTAAATTAATTAAAAACTTATCAATTATATTCTTAAAAATAGAAAATATTATATTTTTTTGTTCATCTGGGGCTATTGTCAAAGATTCCATGATGTTTGACCTTATTTTGACCAATTGAATAGTTTGGTTTAATATAATGAATTTGAAAAAGGGGGGAGAGAGAGAGAGAGAGAGAGAGAGAGAGAGAGAGAGAGAGAGGATAATTTTTAAAAAGAAAAAGATAAAAAGTGATTGATGATTACTTTTACCATTTTAAAAATTCAATGCTCTCGCTGAAAATTTTTGAAAAATGAGGTGCTAACCGAGAATTTCTTAATATAAGAAACTTTTTTAAATAATTTCCCCAAGTTTATTAACTCACACCGTAATGGATATTCATAACTGGGCATATCATTATATTCCTTTAGTGATATCCGATTTTAAATCATTATATGGATATCTTGATATCGTACGGATCTAGTACATTAATAAAATCTTAATTATTTCCACCTTTTGCATACCATAACTAAAAAGAACATTAAACTTAATTCAGATCGCAGTAGCTAAAGGCACTTTTGAAACTGAAATGATTCAATTTACTAGTGGTTACGCTGTAGATCACGTTCAGAGGAAGCTTCAGATATCACATCATCCTCTGCAGATACACTGGTAAGTGTGAAGAATTGGACTTACTAGCATCATAAAGCTGACATAGTAATAAAAATTTAGCTCACGAAAGAGTGTTATCATGTCCAGGCTAAATATCAAGTTTTAGTTAATCCGCCTCCCCTGCTAAACAAAATTGAGAAAGGGCAAAAGAAGGAAAAGAGAAAAGCTGCTAAATTCACTGGTTTCTTCTGGCACAAGTAATTAGCACTTGCAATAATAGACCAAGTCTTCAAAGCTTGTAGCCTAAAAGGTACATCAGTAGTGATTCAAAAAACAAACCAAAAAAAAAAAAATTCTCTAAATCTTGTAGTAAATTCCAAATGGAAAAGATGGTAACAAACCCCCAACAAATAGGCACCGGTGAGTGATACCCCCCTTTTCCATGTACATGAAACAAATCAAATGCCAGTATAACCAAGGAACACGGAGAGAAGAAAAATTATTAACACAAAGTCATCAAACACTTCCATCATAAATCCAAAGCTTTAGTTGTCTGTCGCTGTGCATGAATACAGTTTCCGGGGGATGAGATTCACATAGAACTCTAATCAGACTGTACAAAAGAAGTTAAAATGATTTATATGTACACTGTTCCAGAGCTTCCTGCATGATGGTTAGAAGAGCCAAGGGAACAACAAAATTAATTACGGAGTGTACAACATACTCTACTCTCTTTGATCAGACGAATTTCAATGGCTGGAGCAAAACATCTTGCATCAGCTCATCTTGTAAGCCCAACCATGTTCATCTAGAAATGCTTGAACAGCTTCTTTGATAGCAAGGTTTGGTGCCAACTGTTGTGGATCGAGTGGCTCCCTTGTTACCGGATCAAACTTCCCCACCTAATTTTAAAGATTAATGCTCAGAGTTAGAAGTAGTACTTGTAGTTGTATACATACAAGTCCTAAGTCAAAACATTAAAATAAATAGAAGAATTTGATGGCTCTCATTGTTATCATCTCCAAATTCCTACAAAATTTACAAAGAAGATTAGACAGGCAAAAGGATCTGCAAGTATGCAACAATAGATACAAAGGATAATACTAAATTTTGACATAGGATCTAAAATCACCAATTTGAAATGTGATCTAAAGCACAGTAAACCAGAAAAGTAAAACAAAAGTAACTTGAGCATCACAACCACATAAATTGCTTATGATACTTCAGTTGCCTCTAGGAAATCAACTGCTACATTATTGTAAAGCCACACTTTAGTTTATTATTTTATGTCCCATATGGTACAAAACATGGACACAACCGTGAAACAAGCATGACCATTGTATGAACTCGTATGTGCTGTCAATGGACTTAGCTGATTTTGCCTAAGCCATACAGCAGCACCCTTACGTGTCTGCCGACAAAGGAGTAGCCTCCCCATAACTTCGCAGGGCCCATAAAGACCTGCAAAAGAGAAAATGCTTAGAAAACAAGCAAACACATGGGCAAACTATTGTCATTGCTTCGTTGAAGCTTCAACGTAAACTCCAAACCCTAAACTCAAGATCCTACAAACTAACATTAAAGCAAACACTTGATAAGCACTGGAACATCAAAAGATGGATTTAGTAGGCTCTAAACGATCATGTGACACCGCAAGGAAAACTAAGCAACGAACCAACCCAAAACACTACCTCAAAGCCCCATCAAGCCATATGCCACCTAGGGTTCTAGGTGTCTGAGATGGCTTACGTTTTGGGCCACTCTTTGATTATGGAAATCCCTATAAGGGACTTTGGTTTTGGGTAGTTTTACTCCATGCGATGATCACACATAGGCAAAATAGGGCTGCCAACTCTACTGCAATCCCCTTACATACTGCCTATGGCATGAACAATACTCAAAAGAATGGACATTACATCAAACATCTTAGCTACGAACAATCTATACCATTCTCCCTCACAAATTCCTTCGAGTTCCTTATCAAAGACTTTGTGGAAGCTGCATCTTCTCCCTTGTTGCATCTTCTGTCAAGCTTTACTTGCAACATGCCTCCCAACTCTTGGTCTTTTAACTCCTCTATTAAGTAATCAAACTTTGATCCGCCAAAGCTGCTTCAATCGCCAACGACTCTTTAACTCTGGTGTGGGATTTATCAAGTTGTGTTAATCTTCACTGGTACCTACTAATCCCTCCGATGTAGGAAAAGGACCTTATTTGTTACATGTTAATCCCTCAAACGTCTTGTACTAACTTAACCAGATAGATGTTTGTTAGACCTTTAATGAGCATCACCTCATAGAATTTAATGTTTCGAGGCCTATCCTCTATAAAGTTTGCTCAATAATTCCACTTTACTTAGTCGTCACCTCCAAGTAAGTTCGCATCACCTCTACTTTCGATGATCACAATTAGTGAGAATTTGATAACTATTGTCTTCTTCTAAATCTGGTCTTCATAAATGTTCATATCACCTCTATTGGACAACCAAGGGACTAGGGTACTCAACCTCACTCATTCTCTCAGAAGTTGATAAGGCCAAGGTTACTTGACTTCGTCGGTTTCCTTGAGAATTGCACTTCATGCATAAAGCTAGTTTCAAACCTTCACATTGTCACGAACTTAACTGGTTTTGCCTAAGTCGTGCGGCACCCTTGCGTGTCCATCCGCAAAGGCCAACCTCCTTTAAACCTCCTATGGTCCTTTAGGACCTACAAAAGAGAAAACGGGTTAGAGAAAACGTCTCACTCGGGATCCACAAGCAATCATTTCAGTAAACACTTTATAGCCAATGCAAATAACAAACAGACTTTACAAACTCTGAACGGTCACACAACAAATGATCCAAAATGGTCCACTACAGACCAAAATCCCCATAAGTGCCCACATGACACAACCTTTGTTTGCAAGATTAGGACGGCCACTAAAACCAAAGAAAATGGGGTTGCTAAGCCTACTGCCAGCCCTTTATATATTGTGCAAAGCATAAACAAAACTGAAAGACACGGACATACATAAGCATACATCGAACACCCCGTTTATAATTTTGTCCATGACATTCTCCCCCACTCATTCCTTCGACGTCCTTGTCGAAGCCTTTGCCGATGCTGCAACTCCTCGCCTTTGCAGAGTCTTCAATCTACTACTCCAACTGCAATATGCCTCTTGGCTCCCAGTTGCCCTCCACTGCTGTTGTTGAGTAGTCGAACTTTTAATCTGTCATGCTGCTTCAACTCACCAATGACTCTAACTCTAGTATGGGGTTGGCTCAGTTGTGTTGATCACGGTCGGTTCCTGCGGATCCTTCAGATAAAAGAAAAGACCATTCTTAGTATGCGTCAGTCTCTTTAATGCCTCATACCGCTTGAACTGGATAGATGCATGTTGGAGCTTTAATGAGCATCGCCTTGCAAACTTTTGAAGTTTTTGGGTCCTTCCTATACAAAATTTGCCCATCGACTCTTCTTTCACGTAGTTGTCACTTCCAAGTGGGTTCGCATCATTTCCGCTTTCGAATAATATTCTGTTGAGAAATGAAGCAGACAATCTACTCTCAGTAGCACCGATCGCCATTAGTGAGGATTTGACAACTATTGTCTTCCATTAGATTTCTTCGAAGGGTCTTTGAACTTATGCAAAGCTCATCTGTTGGATATATAAGAGAATTGTAGTACTCGGTTTCGCTCATTCTTTTAAGAGTTGAGAAGGCAAAGGGTACTTTGGTTTCGCCCGCCTCCTCAAGGGTTGTATTCTATGCATCGAGCTAGTTACTAGCCTTCGTCTGCTCTTTGCTCATACTTCTGGAGCACTCGAAGTGTTTGCACCCCTTGCGTTGAATTAGCTACTATGATTCACCTTCTCAATACCATCAAACTTCTTGAATGCAGGAAGTTTTCACCCCAACTTGGAGTAAGTCTCTAATAGTTTTGGTCACATCTGGGATTGTACCTCTTCTCCATCAACCCAGCCGCCTACTCCATTGAGTAGCAAAGGTACAGCACCGCGTACTGCCTGTTTCGTTCCTTAGTCGTACACTTTTGCATCGACCTGAAGTCCTCCACTTTCGACTATCTTGATAAGAAGCTCGTTGACACTGGTCTTACGAAGTTCCCTGGCCTCTGCCCTTCAGCCTTGTCTCGGTACTTGGAGTTTGCCTCTGTATTCTCCACCTTCCCCTTTCACGACCAAGCGCTCTCCCTCCATAAGAGCAAGGGATCGATGACTTCACGGAAGTCCTGCATCTGCGGTACCATGGCGCTGCCATGCCTATGTCCCTACTATCCGTCGCCTCGCATCTGCATCCCTTTCTTCGCGATCGGTAGATCTGCACTCCTCCGAGTCCACCTCTATACTAACCGATGTTTGGTTTTGGGTAGCTGAGTCCCTCTGGACTCGTCATCGCTTCCTCGCCCCTTTCGACCCCCTATTTCAACACCCCTATGTTCTCCAAACAATTCCCCCTTAGTTGATGGAAAGACAGACTGCAACTCCCATGCATGGCCTTTGTCATCATGTTGTAGGGTTTGCACCGATTTTGTTCTCCTTAGCTTCCTTGGTAGCAACGTTCGCTTACTCGGCCTTGTCCTCTAACTTGCCAAGCTCCCTTAAGCAAATATGAGCTCTAGAGCAATCCAACTCTCCAACCACTCTGAGCATACCTCTACATGATCAAGTCCCTCCCATGGAACTCACTAGTACTTGCATTTAATATACTCCCTCGGTGGTACACAGCCCCCATATACTGATAACCAAGACTTTTATCATATGCAAAATTCGATGCACGCACAGAAGACCCGTTTTTGCAATACCATGGCATTCACTCCTTAAATCCATAGTCTTTCTTGTCGTCGTGTTGTTCACCAAAGTAGAGCTCCCAGTAGCTCCCGATCATACCTCCGTATGATCTATTCCCTCGTGGGACTAGATTTGTGTGTATCGCATTGCCACGAGCTGTTCCACCATGATCCGCTACACCATGTCGCCTCCTGGTGACATCACCATTGCATTCTGATCCTTGAGGGATGAACTCGGATTGTGATCCCTCCATGTGTGGCCTCTGCCAACACATCGCAGGGCTTCTTCCACTTTCGATTGTATTCGCTCCTTTGGCAATCAACTTTCATCCACCCACTCTCGGATCACACCTAGACGAAGCACCGCTCTAGGACAGTTCATTGCCTAGTAGCTCCTAAAGTCCATCGACTAAACTGAAATTGGTGCACCATTGTCTGGATCCTGGGCCTTTGCCCCTACCAACACAATCTCCGCTGTGCATCGCTTCCTTCATAGCAACTTAAATGGTAGCACTGTGGCATATTATTCAAGAGTACCCGCCTCCACGTCCTCTTACCCCGTGCCAAGGCCTTCTGAACCCAACTTCGTCTCTGCAAGTTGAGTCGCCTTAGTTCCTCCGTCAAATGCTTCTCCGAGATAAGGTGCATTTGCCTCGAAGCTCCCCTTCGTCTTTGGCACAATGCAGGATAAGTTTGCTCCATCAGAATAAGGGACCCATGGAACGACATGATCTCGCTCTTGCCTTTGCAAGAGTTCATGTCCTAGACCTCTGTCCAAGGAAAGCTTCGTGCCTCCGCTCCATGTTTCATTTTCTATGTCGGCTCCCTTCATGCGGCTTGGGTCCTTCACCAAGTTACACCCAAGTTGCTCCACTCCTCAATTTGCATTGAGTTGATGGTGGCCCTCGCACCCACCATTCGACGGGTCAGCCCTTTGTTGAGTTCGATCTCCATTTTGGCTCCATGTGTGTCTTCATTTGTGTTGTCTTGGGTCGCTCCCTTAATCTCGTAATGCATCCCCCAATGCATTATCTCATGCGAGATCATTTGACGACTCCTCGCTACTCGCTCGATCCGTTAAGCTTTGTGGGGTTGTTGTCTTAAGGTACTCCTCAACATGAGTGGTCCGTTGCACATGATTCTCCCTCTAGAGAACCGAGGCATATCCCTCTAAGGTATCTGTCCCGTTAGAGCAACTTCTCTCTTTGCATCCTTCCTTTTGAAAATTTCGAAGACCACCATCCCCTTGGACTACTCCTCCTTGCTGAACAAACTGTGCATTGTTCTGCTCCTGCAAATGCATTTGCTAGATTGAGACTCCTCGCCAATATAGCCCCTGCTGCACCCCTCAAGGCCTAGTAACATACTGAACTCGTTGCACACTTCAACCTCCTACGGACGTATCCTTCTCATGCTAAAGAGAAAGTTCCTATACTCCATGACATCGAGTTTCGCTCACCTTAGGATGGCCACGAACACTCCATCGTTCGCATGCAAGCCCTTACATGAGTACCGAATTCTTCAAATTAGCAATTCCCCTCACCTCTGTGAGCTTTGCACAACTCTTTCGGTCGCTGAACAACCCATTCCACCTTGCATGGTCTCATCCTTTACCAAGCGTCTTACTTGCCTTGAGCACCATCAAGTATGGTTGCCAACGTTGAGCCATAGCTCAAACTCGGTTATCCCAACCTTTGTGCGCTACACATTCTTTCCAACTTGCATGTCCTCGTGATGCCTCTTCCGCAAAGGATTGGTCATTCCTTTTAATGTCAATCTTAGATGTCCGCTCCTCTAAGCGACTCCTTTTCCCTACATCTCCACTCCCGTTTTCCCCCAAACGGTCGCGCGTGCTGGCTGCCCTCAACGCAGCCCCGCTAGGTCCCCCACGTTTGCATGCCAAGTGTTTCTATGAGTGCTTGTCCCACTCTGATACCATATGTCACGTACTTAGCTGATTTTGCCTAAGTCGTACGGCACCCTTGCATGTCCGTCCGTAAAGGTCAGCCTCCCCGAATTCTCCTATGGTCCCTTAGGGCCTACAAAAGAGAAAACAAGTTAGAGAAAGCGTCTCACTCGAGATCTATAAGCAATCATTTCAATAAACACTTCATAACCAATGTAAATTATAAACAGACTTTATAAGCTCTGAACGGTCGCACAACAAGGGATCCAAAATGATCCACTACAGACCGAAATCCCCATAAGTGCTCACACGACACAACCTTTATTTGCAAGCCTAGGACAGCCACCAAAACCAAAGAAAATGGGGCTGCTAAGCCTACTGTCAACCCTTTATATATTGTGCAAAGCATAAACAAAACCGAAAGACACGGACATACATAAGCATACATCGAACACCTCATTTACAATTTTGTCCGTGACATTCTCCCCCACTCATTCCTTCGACGTCCTCGTCGAAGCCTTTACCGACGCTGCAACTCCTCACCTTTGCAGAGTCTTCAATCTACTACTCCAACTGCAATATGCCTCTTGACTCCCAACTGCCCTCCGCTACTATTGTTGAGTAGTCGAACTTTTAATCTGTCATGCTGCTTCAACTCACCAATGACTCTGACTCTAGTGTGGGGTTGGCTAAGTTGTGTTGATCACTGTCGGTTCCTGCGAATCCTTCAGATAAAGGAAAAGACCATCCTTAGTATGTGCCAGTCTCTCTAATGATACCATGATGCTTCCTTATGCCCATGGCCCTAGAATCCATGTCCCTTCTCTTCATGATCGGCAGATCCACCACTACAGCATTTTGATACTCCATTAGAATCTACATTCATTCTAATCGATGCTTGATGTTGGGTGGCCAAGTCCCTCTGGAATCATCATCATTTTCTAGTTCCTTTTAACCATATGATTCAACACCTCTGTGTTTCCCAATCAATTCTCCCCTGGTCGATAGAAAGACTAACTACAACTCCTACACATAGCCTCTACCATCATGTTGCAGGGTTCACAACGATTCTTCTCTCCTCTGCATCTTTGGTAATAGTATTCTCTCGCTCAACCTTATCCACTAACTGCACTGGGCTCCCTCTAGTAAATATAAGCTCTAGAGAAGTTCATCATCCAATAGCTCTAATTATGTCTCCATATGATCAAATCCCTCATGGAACTTACTAATGCTTACACTCGGAAGGTCCGCCTCTGTGGTACAATGCCCCTATCTGTTGATTTCCCAAGCATTCATCCGATGCAAATGCAGTGCTCACATGGAAGACGCACCTCTATAATACCATGACATTCACTCCTTAAATCTATAGTCCTTCCCGATCATTAAGTCACTCAGTCCCTCATAGGAATTCTTAATTTGTCGCATTGCCTCAAATTGTTCCACCATGATCCGTTGCATCGCATCATCTCATGGTGACGTCTTTATTGCCCTTTAAGCTTGGTGTGGTGAACTTGGACTACGATCTCTCCTTGTGCGGCCTCAACCAACACATAATATGGCCTCCGCCACTTTTAATTATGTTCACTCCTTTGACAACCGACCTTCATCCACTTGAACTCAGGTCACTCATGAATTAAGTATAGTTTTAGGTTTGTCCATCTGTCACCCAACAGCTCTTAAAGTCCCCTGACTTTGTTGAAATTTAGTATACTATTGCTAGGATCCTAAGCCTCAGCCCCTAGCACAATCTTCATTATACACCACTTTCTTTACGACAACTTAAATAGCAGTACTTCGACATATTCTCCAAGAGCACCCTGTTATGGACTTAACTGAAATTGCCTAGGTCATGAGGCACCCTTGCGATATTCATCCTCAACGAGATAAGTCTATAAGTAACCACATACACGTCCCGAAGGACTTGCAAGTGAGAAAGTTGATTCGATTTCAGAAAATGAGTGGTGGATGAGCCTCGACGTCTCACTTAAACGTGCAACAAACAAGCAATTCAACAAACACTTAAAAAGCGAAAAAAAACAAGGACTTTGGAAGGGAAAAAGGCAATCGCAAGACCACAAATGGCCACTCAATTGGGTGTTAGGGTGTTAGGCAAGTCTACGCACACTATGCATATAAAGTAATAATCCAAAAAGGGCCCAACACAACTCCAAAGCCCTATCTAGCCCTATGCCACCTGAGGGGTTCCAAGGGGCTGACACTAGCTGACATTTTGCACCGCTCTATAGGCTTGAGAAGTCAAACTACGACATGCAAAGACGGGATTGTTTTGGTCCAATTTTGCCCTATACGATGAGCAATCCTTGAGCAGCCTTGCGAACTATCTATGCTTTCAAAAACCAAGAAAAACACACAAAAATTAGGCAAAACATAACGCCAAATAAATATACAAGCAAACATAAGCGATGAATAGTCCATTAACGAAGGCGTTGCCCCCCTCCACGTCCTCTTGCCCCCTATTGAGACTTTACCGCTACAAATTGAGTCGATCCCTAACCTTAATCTTTCCTAAATGCATTGTCGAGATAAGGTGCATGTGCACTGAAGCCCCCTTCGACTTTTGCATCATGCTAGATTAGTCTATCCCATCAAATGAGGAAACTAAGGAACAATATGATTCTACACCATGTCCTCGACCTCTATCCAATGAATGCTCCACGAGGTTGGTGCTTCCGCTCCATGTTTAACATTCTACATCGACTCCCTTCATCCCTAAATCATCAAGTCCCACCCAAGTTGCTCCGCTCCTCAATTTGCATTGAGATCACAATTTTCATTGAGACCATGGTTCCACGAGCAAATCTTTCGTCAAGCTTGATGTTCTCACTAACTCCAAGTGTCTTTATCTTTGATGTTGCCTTCAATTGCTCCCCCAACTGATCTCATAATACATCCACCAATGTATTACCCCATATGCGATCTTGTGATAACTTCTCACCACTTAATTCTTAGCCTCCTTCAAGCATTATAGATCTTTCACCTTGAGGTACCTCCCTCAGAACATGTGATATTGTTGCACATGAATCCTCCACTAAAAACCCAAGAAACATTCCTTGGATACTTGTCTTGTTGAAGCAACTTTCATCTTGGCATACTTCACCTAAAAGTTTCGAAGACCATTATCTCCTAAGAATACTTCGTCTTTCCAAGACACAATAAAGTACCATTTTATCACTGTGAAAACGCACATACTAGATCGTGACTCGTCGCCAATGTAGGGTGCATTTGAGAACACATTTGAAATGTACATTGAGGGCCTAATGCATATTTCAAATGTGACTTGGTGTTTAATATTTTTTTTCAAATCACATTTAGCCTTTATGTTGCATTGCAAATGCTCACATTTAGCCTTTTGCGGGAAGCTAATATAATTTTTCAAGTACCCAAAATACCTTATACATTATCTAAAATCATAGAATCGTCAACATGATTCAATAAGAAACCAACATGATTTGTCTTCTATTGGGTGAAATTTTATTTATTTATTTTCAAAGGTTATTTTATATTCATTTATATTATTATAATTTTTATTTATTATATATTAGGCCATATGTTTTTTGTAAGATTATATACATTCATTTATTTATTTTATTTATTTACTTATTAATTTAAATAAAAATATGTATTTGGTTTTGAATAAATATTAAAAATATTAGAAGGGTAGATTTGTCACATAATATTCAATAGTCTTTTGAAATATAATTTTACCTAAATAACACTTACATCCATGTATTTGTAAAATGTAGTTTTCACCTATTTTTATCAAACAATCAAGGTATTCTATGATTGCATATTCACTCAAGCTTTTTCTTCAAATGCATACTGAAAATACAAATGTGTTCCCATATACAATTGTCGTCTACCAATGTACCCAACAAGGCCTAGCAATATAATAAAATCCCTACACAAATTAAAATCATCCTTTTTCCTCATGTCGAAGAAAAAATTTCAATGCTCCATGACGTCGAATTTCATTCACCTTGGAATAACCATGGACATCTCCCATTCACACACAAGTCATTGCTTTAGCATTGAATTCCTCAAGTTAGCAATTCCGCTCGCCTCCGTGAGCTTTGCACAAATTCCTTCAATCATCACGCAATCAATCCCTGCTTGTATGGTCTCATCTTTTGCCAAATACTCCTGCTTGCATTGAGCACCATCAAGTTAGGTTGATGATGTCAAACTATAGCTAAAACTAAGCCATCCCAACCTTTTTGCACTGCATGTTCTTCCAAGTTCACTTATCCTTATGGTGCCACTCGTACGAAGGGTTGGCTATTCCTTTGAATGTCAATCTCTAATACTCACTCCACTAAGCAACTCCTTTCTCTGTCTTTACACCTGTTTCCATGACTTATTTAGTTTTCCTCAAAACGATAGGATGTGTAGACCACTCTCTATACAACTTCGCTAGGTCCCCACGTTGTATCATAAGTGTTTCTTGGTGTGCTTGTCCCGTCTAATACCATACTTTGTTTGCCAAGTCATGTGACACCCTTGTATATTCATTTGTAAAGATACAACCCTGTAACCTTGGAAAGCCCCTAAGAACCCTACAAAAGAGAAAACAAGTTACAAACCAAGCAAACGTACAAGCATACTACCGCCAATACTCCGTCGAAGCCTAAACTCAGGATCCCACAAGTAGACATTAATGCAAACACTTAATAGGCACTGAAAGGTCTAAACTATCGAACGACGAAAGGTCCAAGTCATTCTGCCATATGCAAGTCCTAGCGCACTAGTGTCATGCAACATTACTACGGAACCAAACGACGAACCAACCCAAGGCACTACTCGAGAGCCCCATCCAGCCATATGTCACCTAGGGTTCTAAGGGTCTGAGGTGGTTGATGTTTTGGGCCACTCTCCTCTCATGAAAATCCTTATAAGTTGCAGGCTAACGGTTTCGTTTTTGGGCAGTTTTGCCTCCACACAATGATCACACACAAGCTACACATGCTAGAAAGGGCCACAAAACCCAACCAAAATAGGGCTGCCAAGCCTATTATGAGCCCCTTGTGTGTCCGTCCGTAAAGGTCAGCCTCCTTGAAACCTCCTATGGTCCCTTAGGACCTACAAAAGAGAAAACAGGTTAAAGAAAGCGTTTCACTCGGGATCCACAAGCAATCATTTTCGTAAACACTTCATAGTCAATACAATTATAAACAGACTTCACAAGCTCTGAACGGTCGCACAACAAAGGATCCAAAATGGTCCACTACAGACCGAAATCTCCCACAAGTGTTCACATGACAAAACCTTTATTTACAAGTCGAAAACGGCCGCGAAACCTAACTAAATGGGGCTGTTAAGCCTTCGATCGTCCCTCTACATGCTGTGCAAAACATGAACAAACCAAAAGACACAGACATACATAAGCATTATATCGAACACCCCGTTTATAATTTTGTCTGTGACTTTCTCCCCCACTTATTCCTTTGACGTCCTCGTCGAAGTCTTTGCCGACGCTACAACTCCTTGCCTTTGCAGAGTCTTTAATCTATTGCTCCAACTGTAATGCGTCTCTTGGCTCCCAACTACTCTCCGCTGCTGTTGTTGAGTAGTCGAACTTTTAATCTATCATGCTGCTTCAACTCGCCAATGACTCTGACTCTAGTGTGGGGTTGGCTGAATTGTGTTGATCACCGTTAGTTCCTGCGGATCCTTCAGATAAAGGAAAAGACCATTCTTAGTATGTGCCAGTCTTTCAAATGCCTCATACTGCTTGAACTGGGTAGATGTCTGTTGGAGCTTTAACGAGCATCGCCTCGTAAACTTTTGAAGTTTTTTTGTCCTTCCTCCACAAAATTTGTCCATCGACTCTTTTTTCACATAGTTGTCACTTTCAAGTAAGTTCGCATCACTTCCGCTTTCGATTGGTATTCTGTTGGGAAATGAAGCGAACAATCTACTCTCAGTAGCACCGATCATCATTGGTGAGGATTTGACAACTATTGTCTTCCATTAGATTTCTTCGAAATGTCTATGAACATGTGCAGAGCTCCTCTAGTGGATATATAAGATAATTGTGGTACTCGATTTCACCCATTCTCTTAAGAGTTGAGAAGACAATGGTTACTCGACTTCGCTTGCCTCCTTAAGGGTTGTATTTCATACATCAAACTAGTTACTAGCTTTCGCCTGCTCTTTGCTTACACTTCTGAAGCACTCGAAGTGTTTGTACTCCTTGCGTTAAGTTAACTACTGTGATTCCCCTTCTCAATGCCATCGAACTTCTAGAATGCAGGAAGTTTTCACCCCAACTTGGACCAAGTCTCTAGTAGTTTTGGTCGCCTTTGGGATTGTACCGTCGTCTCCATCATCTTTGTCGCCTACTCCTTTGAGTCGTAAAGGTACAACACCATGTGTTGCCTATTTCGTTCCTTGGTTGTGCACTCTTGCATCGACCCGAAGTCCTTCACTTTCGGCTATCTTGATGAGAAGCTCGTTGACACCGGTCTTACGAAGTTCCCTAGCCTCCACCCTTCAGCATTGTCTCGGTACTTGGAGTTTGCCTCTGCATTCTCCACCTCCTCGACCCCTTTCAGAGCAAGGGATCGATGACTTCATGGAAGTCCCGCCTCTATGGTACCATGCTGCTGTCATGCCCACGGCCCTATTATCTATCGCTTCGCATCTACGTACCTTTCTTCGCGATCGATAGATCTGCCTCTACGACACTATGACACTCCTCTGAATCCACCTTTATTCTAACCGATGCTTTGTTTTTTAGGTAGCTAAATCTCTCTGGACTCGTCGTCACTTCCTCGCCCCTTTCGACCCCCTGCTTCAACACCTTTGTGTTCTCCAAACAGTTCCCCTTGGTCAATGGAACGACAGACTGTAACTCCCATGCATAGCCTCCACCATCATGTTGCAGGGTTTGTACTGATTTTGTTCTCCTTAGCTTCCTTGGTAGCAACGTTCACTTACTCAACCTTATCCTCTGACTTGCCAGGCTCCCTTAAACGAATATGAGCTCTGAAGCAATCCAACTCTCATACCACTCCGATCATACCTCTGCATGATTAAGCCCCCCCCCCCTCCCCAGCCCCCCACCATAAGACTCATTGGTTTTTGGGTAACTAAGTCCTTCTGGACTCGTCGCCACTTCCTCGCCCCTTTCGACCCCCTGCTTCAACACCTCTGTGTTCTCCGAGCAGTTCCCCTTGGTCAATGGAACGACAGACTGTAACTCCCATGCATGGCCTCCGCTATCATGTTGCAGGGTTTGTACTGATTTTGTTCTCCTTAGCTTCCTTGGTAGCAACATTCGCTTACTCGGCCTTGTCCTCTGACTTATCAGGCTCCCTTAAGCAAATATGAGCTCTGGAGCAATCCAACTCTCCAGCCGCTCTGATCATACCTCTGCATGATCAAGCCCCCCCCCCCTCCCCAGCCCCCCACCATAAGACTCATTGGTTTTTGGGTAACTAAGTCCTTCTGGACTCGTCGCCACTTCCTCGCCCCTTTCGACCCCCTGCTTCAACACCTCTGTGTTCTCCGAGCAGTTCCCCTTGGTCAATGGAACGACAGACTGTAACTCCCATGCATGGCCTCCGCTATCATGTTGCAGGGTTTGTACTGATTTTGTTCTCCTTAGCTTCCTTGGTAGCAACATTCGCTTACTCGGCCTTGTTTAAGCAAATATGAGCTCTGGAGCAATCCAACTCTCCAGCCGCTCTGATCATACCTCTGCATGATCAAGTCCCTCCCATGAGACTCAATGGTACTTGCATTCGGTATACTCCCTCGGTGGTACACAGTCCTCATATGTTGATGACCAAGACTTTTATCCAATGCAAAATTCGATGCACGCACGGAAGACTCACCTCTTCGATACTATGGCATTCGCTCCTTGAATCCATAACCTTTCTTGTCGTCGTGTTGTTCACCGGAGTGATACCTCTATATGATCTAGTCCCTCACGAGATTGTTTCGTGTGTATCGCATTGCCACAAACTATTCCACCACGATCCCCTGCACCATGTCGTCTCCTGGTGACATCTCCATTGCATTCTGATCATTGTGGGATGAACTCGGATTGTGATCCCTCCATGTGTGGCCTCTGCCAACACATCGTAGGGCATCTTCCACCTTCGATTGTGTTGGCTCCACTAGCAATCAACCTTCGTCCACCCGCTCTCGGATCACACCCAAACGAAGCACAGCTTTAGGACAGTCTATCACCTAGTAGCTCCCAAAGTCCATCGACTTCGCTGAAATTGATGCACCATTGTCTAGATCCTGGGCCTTTGCCCCCACTAGCACAATCTCCATTGCGCACCGCTTCCTTCATGGCAACTTGAATAGCAACACTTAACATGTTCTTTAAGAGTACCCGCCTTCGCATCCTCTTGCCCCGTGCCAAGGCTTTATAAACCCAACTTCGCCTCCGCAAGTTGAGTTGCCTTAATTCTTCCGTCAAATGCTTCTCCGAGATAAGGTGCATGTGCCTCAAAGCTCCCTTCGTCTTTGGCACCATGCAGGATGAGTCTACTCCATCACAATGAAGGACCCATGGAACAACATAATCCCGCCCTTGCCTCTGCAAGAGTTCATGTCCCGAACCTCTGTCCAAGGAAAGCTTTGTGCCTCTACTCCATGTTTCATCTTCTATACTAACTCCCTTCATGCGGCTAGGGTCCTTCACCAAGTTACACCCAAGTTGCTTCGCTCCTCAATTTGCATTAAGTTAATGGTGGCCCTCGCGCCCACCATTCCACGGGTTAGCCCTTCATTGAGTCTGATCTCCATATCGGCTCCAAGTGTGCCTTCATTTGTGTTGCCTTAAGTCGCTCCCTCACTTGATATCACAATGCATCCTCCATTGCATTATCTCAAGCGAGATCATACGATGACTCCTCATCGCTCCCTCGGTCCGTTGAGCTTTGTGGAATTGTTGTTTTGAGATACTCCTCAACATGTGCGGTCCGTCGCACATGATTCTCCCTCTGGAGAACCGGGACTAATCCCTCCAAGGTATCTGTCCCGTTAAAGCAATTTCTCTCTTCGCATCCTTCCCTCTAGAAGTTTCGAAGACCACCATCCCCTTGGACTATTCCGCCCTGCTGAACAAACTTTGGATTGTTCTACCTCCACAAACGCACTTGTTAGATTGCGACTCCACATCAATACAGCCCCCGCTACACCACCCCTCAAGGCCTAGCAACATGTTGAACTCGCTACATACTTTAGCCTCCTACGAACATATCCTTCTCATGTCAAAGAGAAAGTTTCAATGCTCCATGGCGTCGTGTTTCGATCGCCTTGGGATGGCCACGAACATTCGATCGTCCGCATACAAGCCCTTGCATGAGTACCGAATTCTTCGAGTTAGCAATTCCCCTCACCTTTGTGAGCTTTGCACAACTCTTTCGGTCGCTGAACAACCCATTCCACGTTGCATGATCTTATCCTTTACCAAACGCCTCACTTGCCTTGAGCACCATCAAGTATGATTGCCAATGTCAAGCCGTAGCTCGAACTCAACCATCCCAACCTCTGTGCACTACGCATTCTTCCAAGCTTGCTTTTCCTCGTAATGCCTCTTGCACGAAGGGTTAGTCATTCCTCTGAATGCCAATCTTAGATGCCCGCTCCTCTGAGCGACTCATTTTCCCTACATCTCCATGCCTGTTTTCCCCCAAACGGTCTGCATACTGGCTACCCTCAACGTAGCCTTGCTAAGTCCCTCACATTTGCATGTCAAGTGTTTCTATGAGTGCTTGTCTCGCTCTGATATCATATGTCACACACTTAGCTGGTTTTGCCTAAGTCGTACGGCACCCTTACGTGTCCGCTCGCAAAGATAAGCCTCCCCTAAACCTCCTATGGTCCCTTAGGACCTACAAAAGAGAAAATAGGTTAGAGAAAGCGTCTCACTCGGGATCCACAAGCAATCATTTCAGTAAACACTTCGTAGTCAATGCAAATTATAAACAGACTTCACAAGCTCTAAACGGTCGCACAACAAAGGGTCCAAAATAGTCTACTACAAACCGAAATCTCCCACAAGTGTCCACATGACATGACCTTTATTTACAAGCCGAAAATGGTCACCAAACCCAACTAAAATGGGGTTGTTAAAATTTCGACCATCCCTCTACATACTGTGCAAAGCATGAACAAACCAAAAGACATAGATATACATAAACAGTACATCAAACACCCTGTTTACAATTTTTTCCGTGACACAAACCTTTTGCGAGCCCCTTATATGCTGCCGAAGGCATGAACAAGATGGAAAAGCATGGATATTACATCGAACACCTTTGATATGAATAATTCATGACAAAATGACAATTCTTTGAAATATAGAACACAACATAGTATGGACTTGGCAGTTAATGTTACCAATATTCCATGTATTGCAATAGTATACTAATGTATAATAGACAATCAATAGATATCATAATATATGTAACTTAACCAAAAGTCAACTATTGAATCGTATTGCACATATTATATAGGTGTCATACATATGTCAGATATAAAAAGTTGGCAGTAATAAGCTTTCTTATCAGTATAGGTGATACATATATCTTAATATATTTCAAAGAATCCTACATATTTCAAGATGTATTTGACAAGTACCAATCTCTCTCCATGCTACATAGCGCTCCTATATGTGCTACAAATATGTAGTCAACTAGTTCCTAAACCAAAAGAACAAAGTATGTAACAATTTAAAAACAAGATCTTGAGAATTTTTCTCCCTCGTTTCCTTTTTTTTCCCAACAAGCTGAGATGTAAAAGGTGATGGCCGATGAGGGAGATGGATCTAACCTTAAGAAACAAATTTTTCCTCCTAGTAAAAGTGGTGACTAGAGAAAGAAAGAGGAATTTATCTTCCAACAAGGGGCACATCATGGTGGTGATGGTAATTGTGTTAATGATGGGCAACTAGCAGAGAAAAAGGAAGGCAGGAGCCATCACTTGTATTTTCACACATCCTCCACTTTCCAATTTGAATATTTTTGACTTCATGAGATAAAAGGTTTAGTCCATTTAAAGCAGTGATTTAAAAAGCGCTAGGCGCCAAAAGGCGCCAAAGTCCACAAACGCCCGAGGCGCTAGGCACTTGCCCGAGTGAAGCGAGGCGCTAAAATATAAAAATATATAATATAATTAATAAATATAATTATTATATTTATATAATAATATAAATATATAAATTAGGCGCGAGCAGCGGGAGGGCTCGAGGGAGGCGCAGCGGGAGGGCTCGAGGGAGGCGCGAGCAGCGGGAGGGCTCGCGGGAGGCGCGAGCAGCGGGAAGGCTCGCGGGAGGGCTCGCGGGAGGCGCGAGCAGCGGGAGGGCTCGAGGGAGGCGCGAGCAGCGGGAGGGCTCGAGGGAGGCGCGAGCAGCGGGAGGGCTCGAGGGAGGCGCGAGCAGCGGGAGGGCTCGAGGGAGGCGCGAGCAGCGGGAGGGCTCGAGGGAGGCGCGAGCAGCGGGAGGGCTCGAGGGAGGCGCGAGCAGCGGGAAGGCTCGCGGGAGGGCTCGCGGGAGGCGCGAGCAGCGGGAGGGCTCGAGGGAGGCGCGAGCAGCGGGAGGGCTCGAGGGAGGCGCGAGCAGCGGGAGGGCTCGAGGGAGGCGCGAGCAGCGGGAAGGCTCGCGGGAGGGCTCGCGGGAGGCGCGAGCAGCGGGAGGGCTCGAGGGAGGCGCGAGCAGCGGGAGGGCTCGCGGGAGGCGCGAGCAGCGGGAGGGCTCGAGGGAGGCGCGAGCAGCGGGAGGGCTCGAGGGAGGCGCGAGCAGCGGGAAGGCTCGCGGGAGGGCTCGCAGGAGGCACGAGCAGCAAGAGGGCTCGCGGGAGGCGCGAGCAGCGGGAAGGCTCGCGGGAGGGCTCGCAGGAGGCACGAGCAGCAAGAGGGCTCGCGGGAGGCGCGAGCAGCGGGAGGGCTCGAGGGAGGCGCGAGCAGCGGGAGGGCTCGAGGGAGGCGCGAGCAGCGGGAGGGCTCGCGGGAGGCGCGAGCAGCGGGAGGGCTCGAGGGAGGCGCGAGCAGCGGGAAGGCTCGCGGGAGGCGCGAGCAGCGGGAGGGCTCGAGGGAGGCGCGAGCAGCGGGAGGGCTCGAGGGAGGCGCGAGCAGCGGGAAGGCTCGCGGGAGGCGCGAGCAGCGGGAGGGCTCGCGGGAGGCGCGAGCAGCGGGAAGGCTCGCGGGAGGGCTCGCAGGAGGCACGAGCAGCAAGAGGGCTCGCGGGAGGCGCGAGCAGCGGGAGGGCTCGAGGGAGGCGCGAGCAGCGGGAGGGCTCGCAGGAGGCACGAGCAGCAAGAGGGCTCGCGGGAGGCGCGAGCAGCGGGAAGGCTCGCGGGAGGCGCGAGCAGCGGGAAGGCTCGCGGGAGGGCTCGCAGGAGGCACGAGCAGCAAGAGGGCTCGCGGGAGGCGCGAGCAGCGGGAGGGCTCGAGGGAGGCGCGAGCAGCGGGAAGGCTCGCGGGAGGCGCGAGCAGCGGGAGGGCTCGCGGGAGGCGCGAGCAGCGGGAGGGCTCGAGGGAGGCGCGAGCAGCGGGAGGGCTCGAGGGAGGCGCGAGCAGCGGGAAGGCTCGCGGGAGGGCTCGCGGGAGGCGCGAGCAGCGGGAGGGCTCGCGGGAGGCGCGAGCAGCGGGAAGGCTCGCGGGAGGGCTCGAGGGAGGCGCGAGCAGCGGGAGGGCTCGCGGGAGGCGCGAGCAGCGGGAGGGCTCGAGGGAGGCGCGAGCAGCGGGAGGGCTCGCGGGAAGGGTTAGGGTTAGGTAAGGGTTATATCGGTTTAGTTGGTTCGATTGAACCAACTAATAACCGAACCAAGACCGAACCAGACCTAAATCCTGGTTTGGTCGCCTTGGTTTACCCAGGCGCTCGCCCGAAGCGCCCAACGCCTGGGCTCGGGCGAGCGCCCAGGCGGTGCCTGTTTGAAGCGCGCCGCTTGGGACATTAGCGAGGCGCTCGGGCCTCGCCTCGCCTCGCCCGAGCGCCTAGGCGAGCGCCCGAGCGCCTTTTTCAATCACTGATTTAAAGAAACAATTCTTTAAGAGAAAAAGTGACTCATTTTTTCAAAACTAGAAAAAAAGTAGTTTATAGTGTCAATACCCCCAAGAAATATTGGCACAATTAGTAAAGAATGAGATACACTACCTTCTGAAGATGATCAAGAAGCACAGCCCTCTCGTAGGTAATGCCACTTGGAGTAATCACGGGATCCCGGAATATATCAAGTGTAATTTTACAGCATAGGAAATCAGGCACCTGAAACATCACTATGAAGTTACAGTTACCAGTATTATAAAATGACAAAAGATGCTGTCTAGAAAAGTTAATTTGAAGGCTCACCTCTGTAGGTTGGTCAGCCAGTGCAGCTTTGTTAAATACCTCTTCAAGATGTCCCAACTGTTGCAAGTGTCCATTTGCAATTTCTTCAGAGATATTTTCCACTTGAGAGTCCTCAATTGCATAATAATGTATAAGAGCTCTTTCACATGCTTCCCTGAAACAAGCAAATAGTGGCAAAAAGATTAGGCATAGATGACTCAAAACGTCATAGTGAGGATATCAAGAAATGCATCTGTCAACAACTTGCAGATAAGATGTGACCTACTTCAATTTCTGCAGTCTTGATGCCTGCTTGCTAGATGAATCCTCCCATTCCATGTACTTTGCTTTGGCAAGAATCTGCCAGATCTCCTCGACCATGTAGCTTGCAGGATTTGCACCCCTTCCAAGTTCCAGTGCCTACATCAATAAGTTCCTACTGTTAAAATTCTAGTAACTAAAAGTATTTACAGCATGAAACTAAAAGTGCTGACAAAATCAAAGATAGACTAGATGCTCGAAGAGTATTTAAAAAGAACACCAAAAGAGAGGGAAAGTCTAGCATGTATTTTAAATTCAGACTTGAGCTGGCTAAATGCATCGAAGCTTCTTATTCCCATTTGCCCTTATTCCAACTTATGGTCCTCTATCAACTTCGAAGAGAACAATTTTTTACCATTCGAAAAGTGACCAACCACAAGATTTACTTGTTCAAGATATCACCTTGAAGGCTTGAACAATGAATAATCTGCCTAACAACGAATAACAAAGAATAGTAAGTCATGTGCATGTCCCAAGTGTTCTTGATACAAAAGTGTCTCAGATTTAAGTACTACATCGAAATCACTTTCCAAAATTTAAGGTGCAAATATAAAAAAGATCAATAAGGTCTACCCTGCAAAAATCCTACTTTAAAAATGATATCCGAATATGTTATACATCTGCTGTAAACCGAGATTAGCCAAAAAAAAAGACAATTTGTGCAGTTTGGTTTAGTGAAGTTCTTTTTTTGTATTTGGAAGTTAAACGAAAAAAAATTGTTCAATTCAGTTCGGTCTCAGTCTATTTACAAAACCAAAAGGTACTGAATGCAATGGAATAACAGATCCATATATGTTTAAATATATTATACATTATTTTTCAAGTTTTTTACAGAAACATATCACGTTATTTTTTTCAATTTGTCCGATATGCGTACACTTGAACCTTACCTAGTACATAAGTTGCACGTGCTATGTGATGTCGAGCTCCTCTTATCTCTCTCTCTCCTCAAGTTGTAAACCCAACTCCACGCCACCATTATACTCTCTCTCTAACTCTCTCTCTCTCTCTCTCTCTCACAATTTCCCACTTACCAAAGCTAGATCGTTCATCTCCCATTGACCAGAAACCCACCTCCTTGATCTCTCTCCTAATCAACCAAGCATCACTGTTGCAGGCCACTCAAAGTGCTTGTTCCACCTAAAACCACTACGGACAATCCTCCAACTGGAATTCCATAATCTGGAACTCCTGCTAAAAGTCACCAAAATGATTAGCATAGGCTAGAAATAATAGCAAGAAAAAAGTAAGGCAGCTAAAATGACCTCTAGGGCATGAAAGCACCCCACCAAGATGCCTTACGAAGGTTACTTGTCTAATGTGCCTGACTATAGGTGGAACTAGTTCTGCATGAAATGTTTTAACACTGTTATTCAGAAATGTTTTAACAACCTCAATTCTATATTTCATCTCACTGTTATTCAGAAATGTTTTAACACCTATGCTAGTGAAAAGGGCTGAAGACATGTTTGACAAAATCAGCCAAAGATTTTGTCTTATATGGACTTCAAGGAAAAACCTTAGTTATATGTGCCGCATGGCTAACTTAATTTATAAAAGTTAAAAATTACATAAAAGACCATTTAATTACATTCCCATATAGGCATTCAGGAGAAATTATTGGAAAACCAAATGGCCTTGGTATTGGGAAATTGATAGGGTTCTTACAATCACAGTTGACAATGTGAACTCTAGTGGCCTTGGTATTAAATTTTAAAGACTTTTAAGCAATGATAAGAAAGTATGCCAAAGAGTGAGGATCTTCACCAAAGCATTCTGCAGATATACAGCTCAACTGTTAAGGAGGATTTGAAAGATTGAGGATTTATAATAACAAAAGCCATGTATGCATGGATATTGAAATTAGGTGATACTTTACACACATGATGCTAGAGACTGTTGTAAAGTTTCAAAGATCATTTGTCAGGTCAGAAGAACATGATACAACACAGATCTGAGACATGGGCAGAAAGGATGAGAGGTTTTCCCACTGAGGACTGGGATTCTGCCTGTGCTGTGTGACCCATTTAAACGTCTCTTTGTGATAACAAATTGTGTGTTTCATGCTAAAGTCAAGTATATTTTGTTTCATTTGAATACTAAGCATCTGCTCTAGGAACTTCTATTGAAGGATCAAACAAGAAGATCCAGGATATATAACAACAGTGTGCCAGACATGGATGAAGTAGATGATCTCCAAGCCTAGATTATCTAAAGACATACGAGAAAAAAGGCAAAAGAAAAATAAGTACTCTGAAGGCAAATCAGAGCTGGACAGACACTTGGAAAAAGCAATTGAAAAAATTTATAAAAATTTTGATACAATCAATTGGCGGAAGGTGAATTTTTCTAGATTTTCGTTGTTTGTTTTATGGCACTAGATTTATTAGTTATCCCTGACTCAACTGTTATACCTGAATATGCTTTTACACATCTTTGTTATTGTGTATGTGGTTTGTGCATGGAAATTTAAAAAGCTTGAAGTAGTAGTATTGACTCATATTTCTATTGTTGTTGCTTTAAAATGATATATTGTTCATTGTTCACAAAGTTATTCTTATTTCATTGCTTGCAAACTTGTGTTAAAATAAATGAATCTGTTCTTGCTGATTGAAGAGGTAATCCATCCAAAACTCAAGTGTTAAAAAAGGCATGAAGATGAATTATATAATTTTCCTGTCTTGTTCTGTTTATAGCATGGTCAAAGCATATTTGTTTTGTTTTCATCTATTCCTGAATATGTGACTGATGTGTACTGTTATGTGTTGAATTATGCACTGTGGTCCTTTCAATGTGAACTTCAACGCTGGGCAGGATTCTCATAGAAATAGAAGCTTCATGTGCCATAAATATGTTGGAAAAACCTTAATTGTCATGATAACCTGAGTGCCTGTAGTATTCACAATAACCTTTAGTGAAATGTATGACAATTTAAGACTTAATGTTCATGTAAATGCCATGCTGTCACGGACAAACTTCTAAACAGGATGTTTGATGTAATGCATATGTATGTCCGTGTCTTTTGATATGTTCATGCTTTACACAGCATGTAGAGGGATGACCGAAGGCTTAATAATCCCATTTTAGTTGGGTTTGGTGGCCGTTTTAGGCTTGTAAATAAAGGTTGTGTCATGTGGACACTTGTGAGAGATTTTCGATCTGTAGTGGACCATTTTGCCCCTTTATTGTGCAACCATTCTGAGCTTGTAAAGTCTACTTGTGATTTGCATTGTTTATGAAGTGTTTACGGAGATGATTGCTTGTGGATCCCGAGTGAGGCACTTTCTCTAACCTGTTTTCTCTTTTGTAAGTCCTAAGGGACCATGGAAGGTTTCAGGGAGGCTGACCTTTGTGGACGGACACGCAAGGGTGCCGCACGACTTAGGCAAAACCAGCTAAGTCCGTGACAGATGGTATCAGAGCAGGACAAGCACTCATAGAAACACTTGGTATGCAAACGTGGGGGACCTAGTGGGGCTGCGTTTAGGGCAACCGGCACGCGCGACCGTTTTGGGGAAAACGAGCATGGAGATGTAGGGAAAAGGAGTCGCTCAGAGGAGCGAGCATCTAAGATTGACATTCAGAGGAATGGCCAACCCCTTCGCGCAAGAGGCACCACAAGGACAAGCAAGCTGGGAAGAATGCGTAGTGCACAAAGGTTAGGATGGCTGAGTTTGAGTTACGGCTCAACGTTAGTAACCATACTTGATGGTGCTCAAGGCAAGCAAGGCGCTTGGTAAAAGATGAGACCATGTAAGGTGGAATGGGTTGTTCAGCGACCGAAAGAGTTGTGCAAAGTTCACAAAGGTGAGGGGAATTGCTAACTCGAAGAATTTGGTACTCATGCAAAGGCTTGTATGCGAACGATGGAGTGTTCGTGGTCATCCCAAGGCGACCGAAACTCGGTGCCATGGAGCATTGAAACTTTCTCTTCAACATAAGAAGGATACGTCCATAGGAGGCTGAAGTGTGCAGCGAGTTCAGCATGTTGCTAGGCCATGAGAGGTACAGCCGGGGCTGTATTGACGTGGAGTTGCAATCTAGCAAAGTGCGTTTGCAGGAGGCAGAATAATATACAGTTTGTTCAGCAAGGCGGAGTAATCCAAGGGGATGGTGGTCTCCGAAACTTTCAAAGAGAAGGAAGCGAAGAGAGAAGTTGCTCCAATGGGATAGATATCCATGAGGGATAAGTCCCAGCTCCCTAGAGGGAGAACCATGTGCAACGAACCGCACATGTTGAGGAGTACCTCAAAAACAACTTCACAAAGCTCAATGGATTGAGTGAGCGACGTGGAGTCATCGCATGATCTCGCTTGAGATAATGTATTGGGGAATGCATTGCGAGATCAAGTGGGGGAGTGATCTAAGGCAACACAAATGAAGGCACACTTGGAGTCGATATGGAGATCGGACTCAACAAAGGGCTGACCAGTGGAATGGTGGGCGCGAGGGCTACCATCAACTCAATACAAAACGAGGAGCTGAGCAACTTGGGTGTAACTTGGCGAAGTACCCAAGCCGCATGAAGAGAGTCGACATAAGAAGATGGAACATGGAGCGGAGGCACAGAGCTTTCCTTAGGCAGAGGTCAAGGACATGAACTCTTGCAGAGGCAAGAGCGGGATCATGTCGTTCCATGGATCCTCATTCTGATGGAGCGGGCTCATTCTGCATAGTGCCAAAGACGAAGGGAGCTTCGAGGCACATGCAACTTACCTCAGAGAAGCATTTGACGGAGGAACTGAGGCGACTCAACTTGCAGAGGCGAAGTTGGGTTCAGAAGGCCTTGGCACGGGGCAAGAGGACGCGGAGGCGGGTACTCTTGAAGAATTTGCCACAGTGCTGCTATTCAAGTTGCCATGAAGGGAGCGGTGCGCAGCGGAGATTGTGCTGGTAAGGGCAGAGGCCCAGGATCCAGACAATGGTGCACCAATTTTAGCGAAGTCGGTGGACTTCAGGAGCTACCAGGTGATGGACTGTCCTACACCGGTGCTTCGTCTAGGTGTGACCCGAGAGCGGGTGGAGGAAGGTCGATTGCAAAAGGAGCGAACACAATCGAAAGTGGAAGAGGCCCTGCGATGGGTTGGCAGAGGCCACACATTGAGGGATCACAATTCGAGTTCATCCCATAAGGATCAAAATGCAATGGAGATGTCACCAGGAGGCGACATGGTGCAGCGGATCGTGGTGGAACAATTCGTAGCAATGCGATACACACGGGTGTAGTCCCGTGAGGGACTTTATCATACAGAGGTATGATCAGGAGCTACTAGAAGCTCCACTTCGGTGAACAACACGACGGCAAGAAGGGTTATGGATTCAATAAGTGAAGGCCATGGTACAGCAGAGGCGGGTCTTCCGTGCGTGCATCAAATTTTGCATCGGATGAAAGCCTTGGTCATCAGCATATGGGGGCCGTGTTCCACCAAGGGAAAAGTTAGAATGCAAGTACCAGTGAGTCCCATGAGAGGGACTTGATCATGCAGATGTATGATCGAAGCAGTTGGAGAGTTAGACTGCTCCAGAGCCCATATTCGCTTAAGGGAGCCCGACAAGTCAGAAGACAAGGTCGAGTAAGCGAACGTTGCTACCAAGGAAGCTAAGGAGAACAGAATCAGTGCAAATCCTACAACGTGATGGCAGAGGCCATGCATGGTTGCAGTATGGTCATCAGCATATGGGGGCCGTGTTCCACCAAGGGAAAAGTTAGAATGCAAGTACCAGTGAGTCCCATGAGAGGGACTTGATCATGCAGATGTATGATCGAAGCAGTTGGAGAGTTAGACTGCTCCAGAGCCCATATTCGCTTAAGGGAGCCCGACAAGTCAGAAGACAAGGTCGAGTAAGCGAACGTTGCTACCAAGGAAGCTAAGGAGAACAGAATCAGTGCAAATCCTACAACGTGATGGCAGAGGCCATGCATGGGAGTTGCAGTATGTCTTTCCATCGACCAAAGGGAGCTGCTTGGATAACACAGAGGTGTTGAAGCAGGGGGTCGAAAGGGCGAGGAAGTGACGATGAGTCCAGAGGGACTTAGCTACCCAAAATCAAGCATCAGTTAGAATGGAGGTGGACTCGAAGGAGTGCCACAGAGACACATCTACTGATCATGAAGAAAAGGGACACAGATGCGAGGCAACGGATAGTAGGGCCATGGGCATGGCAGTGCCATGGTACTGCAGAGGCGGGACTTCCATGAAAGTCATTGATCCCTTGCTCTCATGGAGGGAGAGCGCTTGGTCGTAAAAGGGGCCGAGGAGGTGGAGCATGCAAACGCAAACTCCAAGTACCGAGACAAGGATGAAGGGCAGAGGCTGAGGAACTTCGTAAGACCGGTGTCAACGAGCTTCTCATCAACATAGCCGAAAGTGAAGGACTTTGGGTCATGCAAGAGTGCACGACCAAGGAACAAAGCAGGCAGTACACGATGTTGTGCCTTTGCTACTCAATGGAGTAGGCGGCAGGGTTGATGGAGAAGACAGTATAATCCCAGAGGCGACCAAAACTATTAGAGACTTACTCCAAGTTGGGGTGAAAACTTCCTGCATTCCAGAAGTTCAATGGTATTGAGAAGGTGAATCACAGTAGCTAACTCAATGCAAGGAGTGCAAACACTTCGAGTGCTTCAGAAGTGTGAGCAAAGAGCAGACGAAGGCCAGTAACCAGCTCGATGCATGGAGTACAACCCTTGAGGAGGCAAGCGAAGTCAAGTAACCATTGTCTTCTCAACTCTTAAGAGAATGGGCGAAACCGAGTACCTCAATTCTCTTATCTATCCAGTAGAGGAGCTCTGCACAGGTTCAAAGACCCTTCGAAGATATTAGAAGACAATAGTTATCAAATCCTCACCAATGGTGATCAGTGCTACTGAGAGTAGATTATCCGCTTCATTTTCTAACAGAATGTCAATCGAAAGCGGAAGTAATGCGAATCTACTTGGAAGTGACAACTAAGTGAAAGAAGAGTCGATAAGCAAATTTTGTGGAGGAAGGACCCAAAACTTCATAAGTTTGCGTGGCGATGCTTATTAAAGCTCCAACAAGCATCCACCCAGTTCAAGCAAAATAAGGGATTTGAGAGACTGGCGTATAGTAAGGATGGTCTTTTCCTTCATCTGGAGGATCCGCAGGAGCCAACAGGGATCAACACAACTCAGCCAACCCCACACTAGAGTCAGAGTCTGAAGCAACATGGCGGATCAACGGTTCGACTACTCAAAAACAGCAGCGGAGAGCAGCTGGGAGCCAAGAGGCGCATTGCAGCTAGAGCAGAAGATTGAAGACTCAGCAAAGGCGAGGAGTTGCACTGTCGACAAAGGCTTCGACGAGGACGTCGAAGGAATAAGTGGGGGAGAATGTCACAGACAAATTTCTAAACAGGATGTTTGATGTAATGCTTATGTATGTCCGTGTCTTTTGGTATGTTCATGCTTTATACAGCATGTAGAGGGACGACCGAAGACTTAATAATCCCATTTTAGTTGGGTTTGATGGTCGTTTTAAGTTTGTAAATAAAGGTTATGTTATGTGGACACTTGTGAGAGATTTTCGGTCTATAGTGGACTATTTTGCCCCTTTGTTGTACAATCGTTCTGAGCTTGTAAAGTCTACTTGTGATTTGCATTGTTTATAAAGTGTTTACGGAGATGATTGCTTGTGGATCCCAAGTGAGGCGTTTTCTCTAACCCGTTTTCTCTTTTGTAGGTCCTAAGGGACCATGGGAGGTTTCGGGGAGGCTGACCTTTGCGGACGGACACGCAAGGGTGCCGCACGACTTAGGCAAAACCAGCTAAGTCCGTGACAATGCATTACAACCACAGGCCAAGTATTTTGAAGCATTATCATACCTAAAGAGGAAATAAAGAACAGAGATCATACCAACAAGTCAAAAACATACCTTCTCCAATTCCTTGATTCCCCCAGCAAAATCTTGCCTCTCCAACAATGCAAGCCCCAACATATAGTGTGCCTGCAACTCAATCAAGGAATTCAACTTAAGTTCTCAACCACCAGAGTAACTAAATTATGGCCATAGCAAACATTCAAAGATAGGATAAAAGAACAAATTGCGAAAACCAACCAACAACTTAGTTATAGATGAATATCCTTGTATTCTAATTGATTGAAATGATAAAAGCTCTATATAACAAGGCTTAAATTCCAACACAATGATTGTTATGATCAAGGTTTTAAATACTAGTTTGATTTGGGTTTTGGTAAACCATTGGACTGGTATTGGATATTACACTGATCTATAATGTATCATTGAAAAATTAATTAAAAATATAAAAAGATATATGTACCAGTATAGATTATATGCTTGATACTGGTACTTGGTTGGACTTGTAAGTATCAGTTGGTTCATATAAACCTTAATTCTGACACTATAGGAGCACTTTGATAGTTTCTCTCGATTACTATTTGATGTGTACATAGCCAATGGTAGGAAAAGGTGCTATAGAAGGCTGTAAAAGTCTCAATAGCAGCACTAACATCAAATCAAGGACTGTCGTACCACCCAAAATGGTACAAAATTGATGGTACATTTTAGTCCGCGGTACGTGGACTGCTCCATTTGATCATTAATGGCTGGATTCTGCCTGAGGACCAGTACATATCACCCAATCCACTTGATATGATTGAAACTCGCTCATTACCGACTTATATTGATCATTAATGGTCGGATTTAGACCATATTGGTTCAATCAGATCAAATCAGGGGTCTTCAATTGAAGGTATTATACTCTTTCTATGTTTTAGTTATCATTTAACATAATTAGATGCTTAACATTCTACAAATGGCAATAGGTAAGGGTGATTAGTGTATTTCTCTTAAGATTAGGATCAAATAGGTCTACTGTCTTATTTTTAGGCTCAAATTAGGGTTAATTTTGCCTAATCACAGCTTGCTAAGGGCGATTGGTATCTTTCTTTTAAGTTTAGGCATACATAATTAGGGCCATTATCTAACTTTTAGGTTGAAATTGGGGGTAATTATGTCTAATCACAGCTTGTTAAGGGTGACTAGTGTGTCTCTCTTATTTTTAGGCTCAAGTAAGTCTATTGTCTTACTTTTAGGCCCAAATTGGAGGTAATTAGGCCTAATAACTAGTGCCTTTTTCTTAAGATTAGACACCATTAGGTCCATTATCTTACTTTTGGTCCAAATTAAGAGTAATTAAGCCTAATCATGGCTTGTCGTTAGTGTTTCATTATAAATTTATTTGTTGATTAACGATTTTCCTCGTATTTAATATGATTAAATTGTAATTAGAGGCAATTAGTGTAATTTTTCATACTTAGACCCAACTAGGGGCCATTAGCCAGGCTTAATCACAGTTTCTTATTATTTGTTTCATTATAAATTTAGTTGTTTAAGAATCTTTTCTTGTATTTGATATTTTTTTAAAAAGAATGGAAGGAATTTCTATTACATCAAATGGCGTACATAATACTCACATGTGAACTCATACTTGAGAATTATCAGTTATCACTTGTGCAACAATACACTAACCAACTCAAATGATGAAATATGATTAACCAACTCTTGTATTTAATATGATTAAAGTGTAATTAGAGCCAATTAGTGTACCTTATCCAATTAGGGGTTTTAGCTTAATTAAGCTTGTTATTAGTAGTTTGATTAAGAATTGATAGGTTGATTAAGGATCTTTCATGTATTTAATATGACTAAAGTTTAATAGTATCAATTAGTGTTATTTTCTCACTTTTAGAGCCAATGAAGGATCACCTAGGCTTAATCACAGTACAATTCTTTGTAAAAAAATGATCCCAAACCAACAATCAAGTGATTAGGCTTGAGAGCATACCCAGGGTTTGGACAACCACCATCATTGGCTTTTGCTACGCAGAAAAAGGCTATAAGAAGAAAATTTGAACTATGGAACAATATAGGTTTGCTATGCAAGAACTAGTTTATGATAAATATGAGGGTCATGGTAATGATATTGACCCAGACCTTGCAATTGGCATCCCTAGCTCATTGAAGAATTAGCATATCTATTATGTGACTATGAGACATCGATCAAGCAACTCACAATAGAAGCATGGCAATGACAATAGCACTGGACCACAAAGACTGGATAGGAGTGTGAGGTTGCCAACTACCCCAACTCCTCAATTGAGTAGAATCAATAGCATGAGATAGGATGGCTTACAAGGTTTCATGGGAGGCTTTGCTAGGAGGAACACCTAATATTGTCGATATTGATCAGTAGGCTTATCCACTAACAAAACAAACAAGGATTATTGATGCATATACAAAGGAAAAAAGTGGCTTATTGGCAAAGTCATTACCAAATGATTTAACTTTCACATTATTCTAATGCTCATATCCAGGTTCCAATGCTTACAAATGCTTACATCTAGGTTCCAATGCTTATAGCCAAGTTCAATTCAAAAGGCTGGCATAGGCAATTAACCTCCTACATCGAATGAGATACATGGCGTATATGAGTTGCAAAACTAAAAGATTGGATAAAACGAGCATCGTCGACTTCTTAATATATTGAAACACAAGAGTCATCTTTCACATGTCCGTTAATGCATCAAATAAAAGTCAAGATGCAAACTACATAAAGAACCAAAAGGACACTATGGTAGAGGAGATTGACTCACAATATGTTGTGCAAATTATTAACAATAATGGAGTAGATTTCAAGAAGTTGGATTTGCAATTGATAGATCTGAAAGGATTTTTTTTTCTTTTGCTCCAAATGCAACATACTACATAGACCTCATTATCAAGGATACTGGTGAGCTACAATAAACAAGTGGCAAGGCACAATCGATCAAGAAGTTTATCTACAACCATCACTAGATACACTCCTCAATGTAAAAGTACACAAATAGAAGGATCCGCATCACTTGACTTGCAATGAACTTTATCATTTTGAAGTCCATTCAACAAAAGAGACATGGATTAAAGGCAACATTTACATCACAAGAATAAGTTGATTCTCAATATTCGAATTCATCGAAAGGGGAGAAAGTGGAGAAGTAGGATTCAGTCTCTAAGATTATACTCGTGGTTAGAGCCACGATTTGGAGAGGCAACCATAGGTAACCTAAAAGTGGTTGAGCTACTTTAAGTCATCCTCCACAAAGTCGATTTGGTTTACTTGACATATGTATGTATATATATATATATATATATATATATTGATTTTGACATAAGAGGAGGTTACAAAAGCATTAAACAGCAGTCGCGGCCCTTCTCGCTCGAGCAAGTTGGGGCAACGAGGAGGGAAGGTTACTGGCTGGGGAGCAACGGCGGCGATGGTCGCTAGCCGGGAAGCAGTGGCAACGGTGGAGAAGGGGAAGCGGTGGTCGCTGGCCGAGAAGTAGGGGTTCTTTCTCAATCGAGAAGGATTGGCGTGCGTGGCTACCGGCTTCACCCTTTCTCTCCCTTTTTCTTTTTTTTTTTAGATGATGATAGCTATGGCAACACTGCAGCGAGAACGCCAAGGATCGCCGCTCTGATACCAAATGATAAGACCCTAGGGTTTTATCATAGAAGAAAGGGGGAAAAAGGGATGATCACTTCGAGGGGATCGACTTCCTAGGTTTTATCAAAAGACTAAATAATATTTCATTATCTGATTAAAAGAAATAGATACATCCCTATTTATAGAGTTCCACCCATAGTCCACCAGGACTTGGACTCTTAATAATAAATAAATATTAAATAAACCTCTATCCAGCTCTTACTGAACTAAACAAACTCAATAAATATTATTCAAAAGCTCAGAAAATAAAGGGATCCTAACAGTGAGTCCCCATGTTTATCTTGTTTCATCATTAAGGCTATAGAAGAAGAGGAACAACATCTCAATAGCAGAGTCAATCTAGTAGGGGTCATGGCACCGAACAATGATAGACATTTGCCTAACGTAGGAAGGGGAAGGAGAAAGCAGTAGCATCGACTCATCTATTAGGAAGAATTATTGGGCAACAGTTTTAGTCCGATAACAAGACACTTCCCTTGCATTCAACACTCCATAAGATCCATAGAGATAGTTGCGAAGTCAACAGTAGTGCCCTGACCTATGATGGTGATGGTGATGGTGATGGTGATGACCAATCAATTGTTCCATCTACTCAACCTCAAGGTGAGGCATGGATGAAGCAACACTTTACACATACCGCTAAGATTCAGATTACAAAGATCAAGGTGTTAGGTTTCAAATTTTGATGATGAAATTAATTGATAAATTTGAAGAACTAATGTTATTAAAAGTAATGCAAAAAATACTTCGTCTAAGGATTCGAACCATCTGAGGATAAAACTTCGAGCCGAAGAATCAAACATTATCTTGAAAGATTGTCATGTAGGGAGTTGGATATTGAACCATGTAGAAAAATTAAACACCATGCCAGAGGTTCGGCTATCATATCAAAAGATAAAAAATTATGTTAGAGGATCAGATGTCATGACACTACTGCGAAACAAAGCAATGAACTAGCCCTAGACACTACTCTAGAGGCCCATCCAACTATGTGCCACCCAGGTAGCTCTTGGGTGTTGTGTTGGTTGACACTCCACATCACTCTACGGAGCTAAAAACCCCCAAAATGATGTTTGGATGGCCTGTTTTTAGATAGTTTTGTCTCTATGCGATGGTTCCATACAACCTACGTTTACAGGACTAAGATGACCACAAAAGTCAACCAAAATGGGACTGTCAAGCCTACTGCAAGCCATCTACATGTTGTACGAAGCATGAATAAAATTGAAAGACACAAATATACACAAACATTGCATCGAACATCCTTTGTACAAATTTGTTCATGACAACTAGTACCACTAATTTAAGGTATTAATTCTTTATTTATTCCATCTTTTAAGATGTTTTGAGCCTATATATATATCATTAGCTTCGTGAGTTGAGGTAAGTGTTCTCAAGAGTGAAGCTCACCTTCTGAGAAGTCCTCTTTTGTGTGATAAAGTTTGCTCCTTGTTGAGAGAGGAATGTTTCAACTTTCAAGTGTAATCCTTATCCTAAACCATTGGAAATTGTAATAGATAGCTGATCTTGACCCATTGGAAGGCAAGTCGATAGCCTTAAGAAAAAAGATCAAAGATGAACCTATGTCGAGATAACAAAACCATTATAAGCATATTTATCTTTCTCATTGTAATAGATAGCTGATCTTGACTCATTGGAAGGAAAGTCAATGGCCTTAAGAAAAAAGATCAAAGATGAACCTATGTCGAGATAACAAAACCATTATAAGTATATTTATCTTTCTCTCTTAATTGTACTTATTTGATTTATTCAATTAAATTTCATATACTTGCCTATTTACTTTATCAAAATTTTAAAATTTATTAAATTTTGCATAGGCACTAATTCACCCCTCTTAGTGTCATTACCAATCCTAATATGAAGATCCACGTATATCGCTTATGGTCAAAAGGATAGAGAAAAGGGGAAGGCAATCAATGATTTGCGCAGACGCGACAAAGCCTTTACGATGTCGACACCAATAATAGCCTATCACATTTGTAGTTCTGATAGTAACTTGCCATATTCATAGTTTTCATATTATGGAGAATCCTACCAAAAAAATATATACAATGATAGTTGGTCATTTTTTTTATTCTAAGCATTCTTGAGATAAAGAGCACTAGATCTAAGGTGATAGAAGTTTCAATATACTCCAACCTCCCCACCCTACATGTCATAATCACCACATGAGGCTCCTAAGACGTGTTATCAATGACCATCAGACAACAATGACTATTACAACGTCAATGCATCAACAATACACGGTTTATTATCTATATAATATGTCATTGGAGCAGTTTCAAGATTGGGTTAGACTAACATGTCATATTAATATACAAATTTATAGGATCATGACCCTAATCCACCAGTTGTGGAGTCTCGTTCATATTGGTGGTAGAAGTAGGTTTATATAATTTACTTTCGTCTATTATTTTATTTGGTTGAAATCATAAAGTTTCAACACTTAATACAACATTTCAACTCTTTATCTTTATAGGTGAGTCAAGATCAATAAAAGCAACTTCCCACTATGGAGGACTATGTGACAAAGTTGCTCCCCGATGATTCAAAAAAGATAAATTCACTTTCTCATCCTAATAACCTCTAGAAACTACTCATTTTGTCCTTATTTACACTTTATTCTTATTTAAATAGAATTAAAATATCATTGAATTAGAATTTCTAGTTTTTTTTCTCGAAGACCGATTTGTATCACATACCGACCTGGTCCAGAACTGATACCACCAATCAACACTATATGGTAGACCTTGTGTCAAACTTATAATACCAAAATGAATCAAACAATTTACTGTAACAAATATATAGGCACTAAATGTTCCTAGAGAATGTAGCACAAAAGTTTTATGTAAATAAATATCATACAATACCAAAATATCAAAATGCAATATGATTATCCATAAATGTACCAAAAATATCAAAACGTGCTTTGTGGCCAATTTATTATATCAACGTAAAAAAGGTAAGAAATATAATGCTAGAGCTTATCCATATATGGACAAAAACCAAAAAGATAATAAAATTAGAATCAAATAAAGTTGATTTCACCCAAGAGGGATTAGAGATGGATAAGAGATATCATCAACCGTTAGGAAATATACAACTTTCTTATCTTGACTTTGGCATTTTTATTTGAGTAAAAAAGTTCATTTTCTTTTATCATACTACATAGAGAGAATTTTCATTAGATAGAATGGTAAATATTGGTCCATAGCCTAGTAGTCGCTATAGCAGTGGACTGCTCTCTGTAAACCCAAAATGCTTCTTGATGCCATTAGTGGTGTATCATCTTAGCTCTACAAATCAAGGTTCGCAATACCGTACCGTACCGGTATTTCGACCTGGGCTCGGTACCGGTACGGTACGGTATACCGAGCGGTACACCCAAGTGTACCGAGCGGTATACTCAGGTGTGCCGAGTACTGTAGCACTACTACAGTGTTACAGTGCTACAGTGCACTCGGACCGGTAACAGGCGGTCCGTGTACCGGCAACCTGTCGGACCGGTACGTACCGCCCGTACCGGGCGGTACAGTTCGGTACTGCAGACCATGCTACAAATGACTATGACACACATCCCACTTCTTTTAACACTGATCTAATTTAAACAGATTTATTTAATAGTATAACTCATTATTATTAAAGATACATATAAATTTACAAAGCACAACAATGTAACAACTCCATTATCCTTTCAGTAGGTGATTACTTTTCCTAAGAATGGTTATTTTTTAATAATTAAAAAGTAAGTTCATAATTACTACCACAACTTATAGCAACAAACAACACATTTTTCAAAAGAATTATATGAATAAAATAATAACTTAAGCATTATATGACAATATCCCACCACAACAAGGTAAGTTTGCACATGTGTGCATGCACTAGAAAAAGAAAAAGATAAAGAAAAAAGAGACGAAATCAATACATCATGCAAACATAAAATATAACTCGGACATCATCACCTCCTTGTTATCAGATTTTAAACTACCTTACTTGAATACCATATGCTATCCTTTTCTGATCCCATCTATTTAGAAAACGGTTATTTGACATCGGCAATTCTAATCCCTACTAAGAAACTAAGTATGATAGCGAAACTATTAGTTTTTTGTTTTCCAATGCAAAACTATTAGTTATACAATTAAGATATTCAGGAACCTAGTAATAAATAACACTCCCATTTGAAAGATACAATAAAATAATCTTACACCAAAGGTAACAAGCTTTCTGAAGTGCATTGCAATGCCTATCTCCATAAACTACCTACTTTTCAATTTTTTATTCTTCTCCATTACATGTACAACCTCATATCCCTAGAGATGCTATGACAGGGTGCACCATCTATCTCCCATGTTCTGTTGAACATAAATCATCATCCAATTTCTTCCTTCCACAAGAGATGAACCAATTGTCCTATTTAGCTGCAAGTAATATGCATTCCTTCCAAAGTAGGAAATCGTCTACAAAAAGATGAAAAAAAAGAAAGAAAATCACAAAGGTTCATGAATTGGATCCTCAATCCGTGGCCCTAAGTTCTACTAGTACACAAAAGAAAGAAAAGGCAAACTAAGTTCCATATGTTTCTAGGGAACCTAAAACTTAGACCAACTTGAATGATCATTTCTAAGGCTGATTTGTGAGTCTTACAGAATTACTAAAAAATTCCATGGAAATCCATAAAGAATTATTACAATTTACAAACATGATTTCCTGCTTTGTTGCTTTGTAATCATTGCTACAAAATTTCCATTAAGTCAAAATATAGATGGTACTGTCAAATCAGAGGTTGTGGAACAGGTAGTGATCTCAAAAGTAACACAAAAGACAATAATTTAATTATCAGTGATAAAAGGGAAACAAAAGAATTTAGCTATGCTGATATCTTTAAAACAAGCAAGAAGAAGAGAAAGTAAAAGGGACATGATAAAACAGTCTCTCTGATGTATTCATGACATAGCAAAACAACAGTTTTCTAAATACCTTTACAATTTGGAGTTTCAACATATTGTCTAAATCATAATTTCTCATATTGGACACACTAAGTTCTATTTAAATATAATAAATTCAAAACCTTTCTCCTACTATTGGTTCACCAGGTTGCGCTTAGCATTGTTTTCAGCAAGCAATGGAGAACAGACAAAATTGTTCTAGTGGTTCAAAAACTTAAGAATTCCCAATATTTCCATCATTTTTCGTTTAGGGAGGAAAGAAAATCTTCAACTATATGTCAACTGGATGGTTGGCAAATATATGGGATTACATAGAAAAGCTATAGACTTAATCTCAGGAGAAACCCAAGTTCAAAAGATGAATTGTGATTATTGTTCAAGAAAATGATCAAGAACAAGCAGCATACAGCAAGATGAATCGCAATTAATGTCCAAGAAAATGGTCAAGAACATCCCCAGCACAGCAAATCTAAAAGGATCATGAAGTTTAAGAGGAGAAAACCAAATGCATGTACCTTAACCGAATGACTATCCAGCTGAAGAGCTCTTTTACAGTCCCCTTCAACCTTATTCCACTCACTGCAATCCTCGAAAAGCAAGACAGTCTAATGTCCATTAAGATAACTGATCCAATTGATACAAATAAAGAAAAATAAGCATAGAGTGGCTGTCACAAACTTCCGCTTCCGGTAGCATAGCGCTCGGTTCGTCCAATAAACCGCCACATTAGGGCACAAGGTAATAGCCTAGATTGTCAAATCACACAATCAAATTAAAACCAATAAACGCATGAAAACAACAATTTATGAGGCAATATTCCGACATCAAAAAGAAAATCAATGCCAATCGTTCTCTCTTTTTTTAACAACTAAAAGAAACAACGACAATAAACGACAAATTGATTGCAATCAAAAGGAAAAAGCAAAAGAATCTGAATTTTAGAGAAAATTCAAATTCGCTAGCCATTAATAAGAACAAAGGAAGGGCGCGACCAAAATGATCGGACCAACTAGGGTTGGAGGGGCACATGTGCCAAATTATCCTCGCGATAAAGAGATCAAGAGTGGGATGCATACCTCGGTGTAGGCGTCGATGGCGGCGCCGAGGCGTTCCTTCTTGAAGTAGTTGTTGCCGTCTAGCTTCAGGAGCTCCGCCTGCCTTGCCACGCTTGCCGGCACCGGCGCCATCGTCCCGCCGCTCGCCTTCCGCCTCTCTCGATCCTTCTTCCGTCGGCACCCTTTCGTCCAACTCCGAAACTTCAAAGAGGGGAGACGAAACGACCCGCAAGAATTAATAACGCAAAATGGAATTGCGCAAATAAAAGGAGTTCATGGGTGTTACTGCAAATATTATTTTTCCCATCGCCTATCCTTCGAAAAATTTTCCACATACCCTTTAACTCCAAGAAATAAATGTTCGTGTATTTTCTTATATACCTCTAGTAATATACCTTATTTTAAAACTTAAAAAATATTATAATAATTCAAAATTTAGCAAAGATAATATTTTATAAATTTAAAAAAAACGATACTTTTCATAATTGCCTGACTTAGATGATATTATTTTCCTGGTCAATGGTTTAGATGGGCGCATGGAAGATTTGACCTGCGAAACTTTGTTGATGACATCAGTCAAATATGTCAAACATTCATATATTTTATTTTTCATATAATAATGCAGTAATGGATAAGGCGCTGCTGCGGTGTGACATGGAAAATAAAGTGATGCATTAAATTAAAATGGAAGACAGTGATCGACCTGTCCAAAACGAGGCAAATATGAACATAAGGAATAATGGAAAGAGTTCGGCATGTAAAATAGGTAGAATGTAGTTTAAAAAATAAATGTTTATTTCCATCGTGAGATTATAAAAAATATTTTCCTTAAAAAACCCATAATCTTGTATTTGAACATAAGTGTCATCAACCATTCTCTTGTGTTTTTCTCATTTTTTTTTTCGCATTTGTGTTTAATCAACACAAATGTCGTATTGGTCCAAAATAAATTGTATCTAAAAATTAAATAATATTAATGTATATCAATTTATACTAACAAGATTATAAAGTAATTATATCAAAAATGATCTTATAATTATAAATAAATCATAATTATAAAAACTGATATTTTCTATTTTATTTTTGACCAATTTAAGCTGAAATTTAGCTTTTATGATCAAAATTTTTATGAACTCTTAAAAATATCTAATGAAGCCCTAAGTGACCAGTTTTCCAATTTTTTGTATCTATAAAAGTCTTATTTTAAGTTAATTTAGCCTGTAAAATGATAAAACTTTTTTTTATGTTTTTCACAAATTTTAACTAGAATCAATTTGGGTCAACAATCACTTGAATATAATCAGATATAGTTTTATAATTTTAGAAATAAAATTATCTGGACCTGAGTTATACTGTTTTTTGTTCCTATTCAAAAATAGTATAACTGAGATTTTTCTATCCAAAAAATTATTTTTTATAAAATTCTTAAAATATCTAAGAAGCCCTAGATAACATTTTTTAATTTTTATGTCATTAAAATAACTATTTTTAATAAATTCAATCTTAAAATGTTGAAATTTTTCTCATTTTCAATTTTTTGGCTAATTAAAGTTGAAATTATAACTTTATTTGGCCAAAATTTTCCTACAATCTTGAAAATATAATATGAAGCCTTAAAAGGCCATTTTATATTGTTTAGATATTTATAAATCTTGTTTTTAGTTAATTTAGCCCTTAAATGGTAAATTTTTTTATTTTCATTTTTCACCAACTTAATATTTATATCATCACTTATCATCGAAAAATCATAGTCATCTAAATCAATTCATCTATTAGATTGTGTGCTTCTATTTAATTAGATAAGATATATTTTATATATAATTAGATTTTGATTATGATTATTGACTAATAGAAAGGAAGTCCAATTATAGTAAGATTTATTAGGATATGATCTTGATGGGAGGAACTCTCATAATTATTTATTCTAGACTCTTTGCTCTCACCTATAAAAGAATAGGATCTCCTAATAATTAAAAACATATGATAATTATATAATAATTAAACACACGAACATGCGAGTATGTGAATGTGTGAATACGTAACATAATTGAGAGATTATAAATCTTCTCTCATCCCTAAATCTATTAGTCATAGTGATCTTGTGAAATATAGGAAGAGATGAGAAGGTAAATTTAATTCCTTCATGCAAATCGACATTACGATAAATCTAGGATTTAACGATGATACAGTTATTAATTAATAGAAATGAAGTTAAATTATGGTATGATTCCTTAGGAGATGATTTTGATGGGAGAGACTCTCATAATTACTTATCTTATATCCTTTGCTCTCGCAGATAAAAAGACATGACCTTCTAGGGATTAAAGACACGACAAATACATAATAATTGAGTATGCAGACACGCGAATACATAAGTACATAAATGTGTGGATACGTGATATAATTGAGATATTACATATATTCTCTTATCTCCCTTAGTCATATGAACCAATTAATGAGAGATTACAGATCTTCTCTCGTATTCTTTTATCTCTAAATATAACGATCATAGTGATTTAATGTAAACTAAGAAAAGAAGAGAAGGTGAGTCTAGTTCTCTTTATAAATCAACATTACGTTAGATTTAAGATTCAACAATGGTGTGCTAATAGAAGAGAAAAAAAATCAAAAGTATGCATCGTAAGATTTATATCTATTATTAATTAATTTCAAATTTTTATAATAAAGTTCTTCCGTTTAATAATAGCATATTATTGTTTTATGCCACCTGATTGATGTTGTCTTTGGGATGAGTCACTTTTTATTAACTAAGAAGGTAGAACACCTCTGCTTCCATATTAACATGTCGAGATCAGAGAATATATCATTCGGAAGATAATCATCATATATAAGTAATTATATCAACATCTAAATAATCTTTTCTGAAGTAATAATATACTAATACCTTGGTTTCAAGTGATAAGAAGTCATTATAGTGTACTTATTCAGTTATAGAAAATAGTGTAACAATGTCAAGAAATACTATAAATGGTTAATAAGACACTTGTTATTATTATTTTAATGACATACAATATTAACATATAAATATCTTGGACTTTAAAATTGATATTGACATAATTTGCATTGAGAAGTATGATAAAACTTACATTTAGCTATTTCATGTAAGGAAATATCACAATCATTATTCTAATTATCAACAATAAACAAAACACCACACTGAACTTTATACGATTAAACAATCAATTATGAGCAATATATGTACAATAGGAGGGAATTTCAAGTAATAAAAAATTAGTTTTAATGTTTTTAAACATCATTATAGTATTTTTAAAAGTTTCAGTACATTTACACGTTTCACAAGTGATTGATAGCTGAAATGTATATTCCTGAAGATACTTCAAACACATCGGTAACCAGAAGTTTCAGTTAGTGGAGTACATATCGATAGGATATATTTTGACATCACCCTCATGGATGTAGTCAGCAAACATGTCAGTGCAGACGTAAAACCTTAGAACCCAAATGGAGCATCACGTCGGATATGCCACCTCGAACTTGGAACAACGATTGCACCCTCCCGCATTGTCTGAAGCCACATGAGAAAGCATCGTACTGATAAAAGGTGCTCTGGAAAGCCTGGAATGATGCCATCCCACACAAACCGGATGGCGATCGCCTAAAGGTACGAACTTAGTAGCCCAAGAAGTCAATTGGTGCAGACAGATCGTGTACGATCGACTCTCGACCGTAAGCATAAAAGCCCCCCCCCCCCGCCAATATCTGAGAGGGGTGACCCTTTTACAAAAAATTCACTTGATACTGACTTAATCGTCGAAGAGGTCAAGTCAAGAAACCTCTCCCCTCTTGACCTAGGCAAGTGTGTAGAAGCCTGACGACCACGAAGTAGACAACATGCTCGTCGAAGAGCTATGTCTAGAGCCAACCCCGAGTTCAACCCGACCTAACAGAGGCTTAATCATTAGAACGATCCTAAACATCAATAATCACATTGAGCCATGTTGACATCTCCACCATAAGGCTAGGCAAGCTGGTTAACACATATCATATTGTTTTGGAGAGAAGAAAGGAGAGGAAAAAGAGCAATAATCCAAAATGATGAAGACGTACTACTATGTTATTCTACAAAATGAAGACTAGTAACACTAGTAGATTGCATGCGAGAGGTGAGAGTATAGGAGAGGGATGAGAGATGAGAGAAGTAACACTAGTAGATTGCATGCGAGAGGTGAGAGTATAGGAGAGGGATGAGAGATGAGAGAAGAAAGGAGAGGAAAAAGAGCAATAATCCAAAATGATGAAGACGTACTACTATGTTATTCTACAAAATGAAGACTAGTAACACTAGTAGATTGCATGCGAGAGGTGAGAGTATAGGAGAGGGATGAGAGATGAGAGAAGAAAGGAGAGGAAAAAGAGCAATAATCCAAAATGATGAAGACGTACTACTATGTTATTCTACAAAATGAAGACTAGTAACACTAGTAGATTGCATGCGAGAGGTGAGAGTATAGGAGAGGGATGAGAGATGAGAGAAGAAAGGAGAGGAAAAAGAGCAATAATCCAAAATGATGAAGACGTACTACTATGTTATTCTACAAAATGAAGACTAGTAACACTAGTAGATTGCATGCGAGAGGTGAGAGTATAGGAGAGGGATGAGAGATGAGAGAAGAAAGGAGAGGAAAAAGAGCAATAATCGAAGAAGAGAGAGGAGGAAGAAGGGTGCAGATATACACTATTTTGAGTGGATTTTAGTTGAGAACCAGCTCGGTCGATAACATAGTATAGATCAATTCATCCATTTAGAATAATATATCTTATGGTTAATAGGGTGATCATCAAAAATTAATTTTTAATATTTTTAAGAATTTGTTGAGCATTAAGAAAGGGAGACGACACAAATTTAAAATTTTAAAAATGAAGATCGCCTAAAGAAATATAAGAGACATTATTCTTAATTGTCGACACCTACCTGACAAAAATGAACCTACAACCACCCCATATTCTTAAAAGGAGGTTATTATTTACAATCATTTTTACTATTTAAAATTTTATTTTTTTTTATAAAAAAATTAAATTATTCTTTTAAAAATAAATATAAAGATTCTATTCTTTTTCTTTCTCATCGTTCTCCTCCTCCACATTCATTTTCTTTTATTTTCTTTTTCTTTCTTTTCTCGAAGTACAATATCGAGGGGTGATGAGCGGGTCGGGTGAGACCGATAAGGATGAAAATGAGAGGTTATAAAAATAAAATAAAATCGATAACATATTATTATTATTATTTAAAAATATTAATAATAAGAGATTATTAATAGTAAAGAGGGCCGTAAATAGTAGCTTCTTCTAAAACCCATAACAAGACAGCCCTCTCTCTCGCTCGTGGTCTGATGTGCATTTGAATCCCTCCTTCCCCTCGAAGTCTTCAACCCTAATCTTTCCCCTCGATGAATTCGAAGCCCTAAGCCTCTCTATACCTCCCTTCGAGCCCGTTCTTCGTCATCCGTAGGGTCAAATTCCCGCTCGAATCCTCGATTTCTTTCCCGTTAGCTTGTGGTCGAATCGAGCAATGGACGGGGGCGATGGAGCTTACAGTTCTCGCACTGCGGAGGATGTCTTCCGCGACTTCAGAGGCCGAAGAGCCGGCATGATCAAGGCGCTCACAACCGGTGCGTAATCACTCCATTTTTTCTTTTCTTACGGATTTGTTTGACTCCTTGTTGTTTTTACCTCGAAATCGATGTGTTAAACTATTGCCTTTGCTGCTGCTGCAGATGTCGAAAAGTTCTACCAGCTGTGCGATCCAGGTGAAATGTTAGCGCCTTTCTTTGGTTTATTCCCTTTGGTTAGGGTTACGCCTCGCAGTCTTCTGTTAGTTCCATGGTATTGTCCTTGATAGCAGTTAGTAGAATTTCTCGATCTATCATATAAACGGGTGATTGATGATTAATGGTATCTATATGCCATTTTCTGTGGGTCTCCTGTTACTGTGAATATTATTCTTATTTTTTGTTGTATGTCCTGTAACTGGTCAATCACTGAGAGTGTACCACTCAGTCATTCTCCATATCAGTTTTTGGAGCTGTAGAGAGTCTATTGAGACCTAGCTTGAGTAGGAAAATAGTTGGCCGAGTTCAACATAAGAATGAGGGCATAGAATAAGTAAGTCTAGTGAAAATAGAATCTCAATTTTAGGACTCTATCATTATCCAGATCAGTTCTTGGAGTTGTAAGGACTCTCTTGAGATCTAGCTCAAGTAGGAAAATAGCTGGTCGAGTTCAACATATCAATGAGGGCATATAATAAGGATGGTTAGTGAAAAGGAAAAATACTCAATTTTGGTAAATAACAACTTTGCTTATTATCTGTTAATTGGTTGATTGATGATGAATGGAATCTGTATGTCATTATCTCTGTCGATCACCTTTTTACTGGGAGTATATCCTTAGTTTGTGATGTATGTCTTGTAACTGGTTAAGATCACTTAGAACATACGGCTTCGTCATTATCCAGATAAGTTCTTGGAATTGTAGAGAGTCTAATAAGACTTATCTTGATTAGGACAGTAGTTGCTCGAGTTTAACATAAAAATCAAGGCATAGAATATGGATTTGGATGGTGAACAATACTCAATTTTGGTAGATAGCAGGGTTTGCTATCTGTTTGTTACCCTTGTCATATTGTTATCTTCTCTTCATTCTTTTCTTATTCATTTAGAGTTTTTTCCTTCTCTAAGTATGCAGAAACAACTATTTCACTATCGTTCAGTCTTAAAGCAACAAGCTTAGATTCACAATTGATTTAATCTGATTTGTTTTATTTTTTTTACTTTTTCAGATATTGAGCAATGAACAAATGAAATTTGTTTATTGTCTTTTCTGCTTGTTTTAAGTGGTGGAATCCATCTATTGGCTTGTCATGCATCTCATATAATTAATTGATTAATTTTACAAATAACATACTCTTGATGATATTGATGGTTAGATGAATCACAATCTAGAAGTGCTACAGGAACTTTATTGTTAAGCATGATTTATTTTTGTCTAGTTGGACTAATATGTTAATTGAGAATGTTGCATTTGGAGATGCAATTGCTATCATTTGGTTGCATGCATTCACAATTGAAGTATTTTTTGTTTCATCTCGTGCATTTGGAACTTTTGCATGATGTGTGGCAGCTCTCCAGGGTGGTGTTTGGAAGGATTTCATGAGTAAAATATTACTTGGAAATTTTATTCATATATATTTTTTTAGATTTTTTAATCCAGTCACTTCATTCAATTGTCCTACTGTACTTATCTTATTGTGTTGTTTCTATTAAATTGATAATGATGTTGTATTCCAAACACAACCAATTTATTAATTGGGTAACCTAACTCAATCTTTATGATCTGTTCAATAAAAATAAGTCATAATGTCCCAGATATTGGGGTTCACCTGAATCACAATGGATATTTCCCTGCCACTAAGCTGAGACAATAGCTGAAGTTAAATCAAGATTATTTAGATTCTTTTTATTTCTTACCGTAAAGAATTTTCTACCTTTTCTTGCACCACTATCTTGATTGATTCTCTTTTGTCTTGTTACAAAACATTTATACCTTCTTTCAATTTGTCCATACCATTTTGGATGAATCTCCCTAGTTTTGGATGAATCTCCCTAAGATGAAAACATGTTTAATTGTATTTTATTTTTTTAACTCAGCACATCCAAGTCAAATTATGTCCTTGATGGTCCTGGAAGGGAAAAAGGGTCACCCCATTTTCTACTCAAAACATTCTCACTTTAGCTACATTAAAAGAGGAGCACTGGATGATTACAGAAAATTCCTAATACCTAATACCCCTCACACTTTAGCAATCTAATATTTAATCTATGAAGAATATCTTCATCAACCTCCCCTCTCGGTTGAATATTAGATTCAAGATACTAAAATAGTTTATTAAAATTACATATCATATATTCGGTCTTAACTTTGCTTAATTAAAAACCTTTAGAGCATGCAGTTTGTCTCCATAATTCAAATTTAAATTGAATCGCAACTGGACTCTCATCAACCAAAACAAAATGTACAGTAAATAATATACACCATGATTGTCTAACCTGTATATGACTAGTAAGTTAAAATGGTAAACACTTGCAAGATACTTGAGGTAACCTTATAATTATACAAAATTTGCTAGGCACAACCTACAGTCCTAATGCCAGCAAACAATCTCCATTATACACATTCTGTCACATCAACCTTTACTAGATTTTCCATTTTTTTATAAAACCCACCATAGTGAAAACCTAGAAAGTCAGACTTTTTTAAGTGAATAAAAATCATATGAAACTGTATCTTTTCTCTATAGTATTTCATAAATTACCTTAAAAATAAGTAGCTTTTGTGTTTTGGTCTTTTGAGCATAAAACCACATTGATTCTCATAAACATTCTGCACCTTATATTTCCTTGAGTCATCCTTTCCCAAATTTTTTTAAGAGACCTAACTGTTAACTATTAAGGAAATTGGTCCAGCTACAGAAACTGCAGCTTCTGCTACAATAAAGAGAGATGCCATTGGTTTTTGATTGGTTAACAAGATGGTGGGCCAAAAGATTGCTTTGCTTGGCACATGAACTCATTTGTTAACATCATTTCCCTGCTTAGTACAGTCAATAAGCAGGTTTCTGATAGTCCAAGTTCTTCGCTCAGAGTTGTTTAGAATCTGGATCAATCTGTTAGCTTCCAGTCACCAAAATATGTTGGAGCTCTCTTTGCCTAGCCCAATTCAGCCCCTGGAACACAGCTCTACACTAGCTTTGATGGGGCTGTTAGGACTGACTGCTACTTTTCCTGCTGCCATGTCCTCCTCCTCCGTGTCTTTGATGCAAAAACCAGTGCCTCTACACATACCAAATTCACAACAAAAGAGCTATCACAATATATATAGTACATTGCCTGGTTGGAGACTCGGATGTTCCCAGTTGGGCAAATGCCCCAAGCTCCCTCAGACGAGGCTATACTTGAGCTATGCTCACTGGCCCAGACCTGGACAATTGGTCCATATAGTGGCTGGGTGCAGAGTGTGGTTGCAATGCACAGTGTCATTTCTTTTCTTTTCCCAATAACAACCAGGGGCATAGGCTATAATGGCTCAAGTGGTTTTGTCGGAGCAAACATCTAAATCCTTTCCCTTCTCCAACCAAGCCCCATTTTTCCAATTCTCTAAGTAAAATAGTATCCTGAATGATGCTCCAAACAGAAATCATGAACCTATACTCAAAGGAGATGATTAACCGAGTCACAACCTCCAAGTCAGACCAGACAGAGGCCCATGTAACAAGGCAAGCCTGTGCTAAATGAGTTTCCAGATAAAAAAAATTAACTTTAGGAACTATATCCAAACCTCACATTGCCTCCCTTCCACTTCAGCCTTTTCCAGTCCAGCTATCAGCTAGTTTTGCTTAAATTTGTAAAGACTCTTGGCTGAGGCATCCAATAAAGGGTGAGAAGCCCAAATTCAGCTGTCATCACTAGAAGCTAAGGGTATACAAATCCTGCAAATCCTCTTCACTAAAATAGCATAAGAAGTTCATGAAGTTATTAAGAATTCCAACTACTGTTATAAATCAACTTAGAAACCAGAACCTCATCATCTCATCCATATTAACAAAGGTGGGCCAGTTATTAAGAGGAATGCAGTCAAACCTGAGGGTTTTCCTATTTCCTACTACTGTTACCATTACCCTTCCCCAAAGTTTAGTACTGTGACTCATTAGCTTAATTCTTATATGGTTTCAACAATTTTGAATATTTTTCCAAGTCTTATAAATTGTTATTAGAAGGCACTTCGTTTGTCATACATCTTTTTTAATTTTCAGAATCTTTAAATAAACTAGTAAACCAGACTACCTCTCTCTAAAGTCTAAACTCTTTGACTTCTCATCATATTATACCATTTTACCTATCTTCACCCTCTTTAATTTGTTTTAATTTTATGAACAAATATATGATTTTGAAATTTATCACTACTGTTTATCGCTAAAATTAAGTTATCCAGAGAATGCACATTAAATAATCTTTAAAAATAATCTCTTCATCTTTTTAAAAATTCTATATCATTAATAATAATATGTACCTTTTTATCGTCATTCTTTATATGCTTAATTATCCTTATTCCTTTCCCTGGTTTTAGCAACATGGAAAATGTCCTTTTCCATGTTTGAACTTACTAGTTTATTGTAAAATTTATCAAATGCCTTCTAATTTGCTATATATATATATATATTAGTTTCTTTTGCTTCGTTTTTTTACATATCTTCCAAAATTTTCTCATTTTTATAATTTTACCAATCTTTAAAACATACTACTTTTAGTAGTTATTGCTTTATGAACCTCCCCGAACCATCATCAGGTCTGCTTTCTTGAAGCCACAGTAGTTCGTTTAGATTACCAAACGATTACCTTTGTCACACTTTTAAACTATGTAGCTATGAAATTCCACATTATAATTGTATTATCCTAATCCAAATTCCCCATCCAAAATCCAAACCTTCTCGTTAATATCTACCAAGTACCAACTAGTTTTAGTAAAACTACTTCAATTTTTTATGCTCCTTTTCCTCAAAGGTACATTTAAAACTATCAAAATATGTTGATTGGTCAAGCTTTTGCCATGTGTAATTTTACAATTCTTACACAAAATTAAATCTATCTATTTTTCTGATGAGACAAAATTTTATGTGTTTATAATTATGTCTACTTTTGTAAGTAATTAAAGCTCATCTTTTTCCTTGAAATATGTATTAATGATTGTGAAAATCAAGGTATGCAATTTCGAATAATATTGCCTGGTACGGGCGATACGTACCGGTCTGTCAGCTTATCGGTATACGGACTGCTCGCTACCGGGCGGAACGAAAAAAAAAAAAAAAAAATAAAAATAAATAAATAAATAAATAAATAAATAAATAAATAAATAAATAAATATATATATATATATATATATATATACGAGACGACATCGCGTGGCCTCGGCAACGTCGCCTCGCATGGGAGAAGGAAAAGGTGACGTCACCTTTTATAAAAAATATTATATATAAAAATATTTATAAATAAATAAATAAATATATAAATAAACGAGGCGACGTCGCCCCGCGTGGGAGAAGGAAAAGGCGACGTCGCTGAGGTGATGCAACGTCGCCTTTTATATATATATATATATAAATATATATATAATCTTTTATATATAAATATAGATGTAGCAAAATTTGAAATATTTCTGTCCCACCCCTTAAAAAAGAATTTTTGAAATAGGTTTGAGGTGCGTGGAGGATGGTATGGTATTATCATTAACTCATCTTTGACATGATTTAATTAATTTAAGCAGTTTGATCGACAAATTTTAGTCGTGTTTTAACCACCTTTGACATGGGTTGACCCATATGTGATGGAAATCAAGACACGTTTTGGGTTTGCACTTAGTGCGAAAAGTGAAATGCTATTCTGAATCCCTTTTGATTAACATGGTGAACCTTGGATTGAACATGTTCTTCGTTTTATTTATTATATTCTTTGCTTTTCTTTGGAATGGTTTTAGTAACTTAAAGGGTTTTTTTGCCATTGCCACATGACAATGTCTTCTATATTTTTACATTACTTGGAAAAGAAAGCCAAATTTTAAAAATAGGAAAGTCAATTTTGTGTTTGATTGAAGATTCCAAGGCTTGAACAAGTACTTCATTCTTACAAGGATGTTCAGTTTGATTAGAGAATCCACAAAAAATGAAGCCTACATCAACTGCCGTGTAAAAAGGAAAGATTATCATCCAAATAAATTTTTATGTATTATTGTCCTTAGTTAAAGAAACTTGTTTAATAGACCTCAATTCAAGGGATGTAATTCTTAATTGTAATTTTCTTGTTTTTATCTTCTTTATTCTTCTATTTTTTTCTATTTGTTTCTTGTACTTAGGGAGTCTGTTAAAAGGAAAAAAGTGGTGTAATATGTATCATTAGTGAATGAATGAGTGAAAGAAGCACTTGGTCCTACAATATATGTGAGTGGTGTGAGGCGACTATTCTCATGGAATTAGTTTGGAGGACTTGGAGCATGTCCAAGGCATTTCAATTATCCTACCTTTCATGTTTTTGTTATAACATAAGTCCTAAAGGCCTAAATTCCTTGTTGTCATATACTTACTTTACACAATCCACTGATACTCAAAATTACTGAGAATTTAATGCTATTGGAGTTGCAAATAATTGGAGACTGGTGGATCAACCTCAACAATCAAGTAAAACTACTAAGCAATGATTACCTTAAATCCTCTCTCTCTTCTCAGTTCCGTATGTATTGAACTTGCCTTGAACTTGCGCTACTTTGTTTATCATTGTTGAAATGATTTTTTTGGAAATCAGTTATTGGCCTGGCAAATTACTACCAAGGCATGCAATTTCGTACCGTATCGGAGTTTCGACGTTTGCTCGGTACGGTACGAAACGGTATACCGCTCGGTATATATATATATATATATATATATATATATATATATATATATATAATATTATAAAGGCGACATCGCCTTTGTCTTCTCCCACGCAGGGCGACGTCGCCTCGTTTATTTATATATATATATTTATAAATATTTATATAAAAAATATTTTTATAAAAGGTGACATTGCCTTTTCCTTCTCCCACGCGGGGCGACGTCACCTCGTTTATATATATATATGATTATATATATTTATATATAAATATTCTTTATATATAAGGCAACGTCGCTGTCTGTTATAAAAAAAAATTATAGATATATATATATATATATATATATATATATTTATTTATTTATTTCTCGTTCCATCCGGTAACGGGCGATCCGTGTACCGGTAAACTGACGGACCGGTACATACCGCCCGTACCGGACGGTATTATTCGAAATTACATACCTTGATTACTACCATACAACACCATTCATTATTATATTTTATTATATTATTCAATTATTTAAGGTGTTACAAGTCAATGTCACTGGTACTGTACCAGTCTAGTAGGTTACCAAAAATGGTATTAGATGGAGATTTAAGTTCTTTTAATTAATATGTATATCCAAATACCATTCATTTTAACATGTTTAACCTGGTGTTAAGGTTTTAAATATGTCATGTCCAAATGTCGAATCCATTTTGGTTAGATGCTGAGTACAGAAGAAAAGGCTTAAGAAGAGGTTAAGATCTTTTTGGTGGTGATTTCGGAAAACGAGACATCTTGATCAAACTCATCATCCTTGCTCATTAGGTTCTACATGTGTTTGCAAATGACTTCATGTATGATCATTATGTCTTTGGAGAATTAGGAAAGTCAGAATAGAACAGAATAGATCAAACTCATCATCCTTGCTCATTATTCAACTAAAGATCCAATGTTATCTGAGGCTCAGAATGTCCTGAGTAGCCATGATTCAGAAGTATAAGTTTGTGTAATCCAGATAATCCTAACAATTGTATGATTATCTGTAAATTGCCAAAAGCTACGGATGAAAGTCAACTGAGGATCATGAGAAAGAATAGGAAAGCTAATCAATAGATAAATTTCAGTTGAAGGTACTCTATTACAATTGTAGTTAATTAGTTTAGTCAAATGTAAAACCAAATCTGATTGAATGTGAACATAAAATTTTTTCAAATTGCATGAAATGTTCTTTTTATGTTGTCAAGAACTATGTTTTTTAATAGTTTCTGACATTTTTGCCTTTTTCTTTTCTCAAATGGGTTTTAAATTACTGCAATGATGTAATATCAACACATTTAAAGAATTGTAACCTTGGTTTTCTTAGTTTACCCCTTTGGTATCTGAATCATGTTTTCTAGAATTGTGCACCATGCTGTATGATACATGTTCATTTAAGCTTTCCTGTCTGTATATGTAGAAGACCTTTGCATCAGGCTGTTGCTGGATTGTTATGCAGTTTATATATTTACATCTGTTGTTTAACTAATGAAGTATCATCACAGCTTATTGTTGTTGTTATTGATGCAACTACTAATAATGTGATTATATTTGCAGAAAAGGAGAATTTATGTCTTTATGGGCTTCCTAATGAGACTTGGGAAGTAACCTTGCCTGCTGAGGAAGTACCTCCAGAACTTCCTGAGCCAGCCTTGGGAATCAACTTTGCACGAGATGGTATGGATGAACAGGACTGGCTTGCCCTAGTTGCAGTCCACAGCGATGCATGGTTACTTGCCGTTGCCTTCTATTTTGGGGCACGTTTTGGATTTGATAAAGAATCCAGGTAATGTTTATCTGACTGGAGCTAAGGCAAGTCACATTAGTAATGATGCATTTATTTCTCAGTCTATTCAGTGGTTGATGCATTTACTGGTCTTCACTTCTAAGTTAAATACACTTAAAGTAGCTTATCGTAATTGTATCATACTTCAGCCATACAAGTAATAACAACCACATGATTGCTTTTTGCATTTGTAAGATTGAGAATGCTTATACAATTGTGCTACATAATTGGTCTTTATAGGTTTATAAATGCATATTTGAGGAATTACCTAACTTTTTTGTGGTTTTAATTGTGTTAGCCAGCTGATAGTTTTGTTTAACTTCTATAGGTTGGGTGGATTATGACACTGACATTTGGTATTTTATGATATTGGTATTCGATTTTTATATATGAGCTACTATGTGATTGACTGCATATTATTTTTTTGTCACCATCTCATCCTTTTGTTGCAAGCTGTTGGTGGTTAAAACAGAGCTATCTCGTACTTGGGTAGTATAGACTCACAATTGAATGATTGTTAAAGGTGATGATCATAGATCATTGAAATGTTGTAATACACATGCCAATCTGTTGATTCCATGGATCGGGGATTGTGTTGGGTTTGGTTAAGTCCGTGTTCTTGATATTTCATGAGATTATGAGGAACATTCACCAATCAGTAGGAATGTGCCAAATCAGGGCTGCTGTCACCAACCTTAGTACTGATCATTTATGCCAGTTCTGATCAATATTGCTGATCCTGGTTCTTGTTGCACATCTTTGCAATTTTATTTGAATATTATTTATTTTTTCATCATTTTTATTGTTTGCGATAAAAAAAGGTGATTATATTAGGCAAATTCAAACCAATTTTCTTACTAACTTTTATGATCTTTCTAAACTCTATCCTAACTCTGCATCAGTGGATCTGATTTTTTTTTTTCTTTGTAATTGTTCAAAACTCGTCGACCTCAAGACTATTACAAGAACAAGTCTGTTGTTCACAAGTAGGAATCCTTATATCACCATTTTTCTTGATGCTAGTATGCAATGTTTTGAAAAGGTGCTCAGGCGCTCGGGCAAGGCAAGCCAAGGCCCGAGCACCTTGAAGAGGGTTCAGGCGAGTTGCTTTAAAGAGGCGCAACTTGAGTGAACGCCTTAACCCAAGTGTTAGGCGACTCAAGTGTGCCACCTGAGTCAATCAAATTAGATTAGTTGGTTCAACTACTTACGACCCCACACCTTGCCAGTCGAAGAGAGAGCCTACATCGCCTTCGCCATATTGTCATACACGGTCGTCGCGCGCACCCGTAACATTTTCGCTCAACAAACTGTTTGCCGCTTTTACATGCTTGTATAGATGCTTAGTAGTATGTTTTGTCTTGATTTTGTGTGTTTTGCTTGAAGAATGTAAGTAAGAATAGTTCGTAGCGCTACAGTGCAATTGCTCACCACACCGGGCAAAACTGTCCGAAAATGGCTTTGTTTTCACATGCCATGACCTATTTTCTACAAGTTGTGGTGCGGTGTAAAACATCAATCAGCTCAGACCCCTGGAACCCTCGGGTGGCACAGGGGTGGATGGGGCTTCGAGGTAGTGTCGGGCGTTGATCGATTTACATAAGTTCGCACATTAAGTTAATAGGAACTTGCCATCACGCTTGACACTTGGTGAGTAGTCGTTTATGGACTCGCGACTGTTTGTTTTGCCTTCTAAAGTCCTTGTTTTCTTTTTCATCTCTTTTCTCTCTTACACACTAAGTGTTTGTTGAATTGCTTATAAAGCTGCTTTCTTCGCGAGATGTCGAGACTTGTTTGTCGCTTGTTTTTGAACTAATCAACTTGCTCTTTTACAGGTCCTACGAAACCTGAGCGAGATTGCAACTAAGTTAGCCCTTTGCGGATTGTCACAGACAAAACTGTAAAGGGGGAGTTTGATGTAATGCTCATGTCTGTTCGTGTATTTCGGTTTTGTTCATGCTTTGCATAGTATGTAAAGGGCTGACAGTAGACTTAGCAGCCCCATTTTCTTTGGTTTTGGTGGTCGTCTTAGGCTTGCAAACAAATGTTGTCATGTGAGCACTTGTGGAGATTTCGGTCTGTAGTGGACCATTTTAGACCTTTTGTTGTGCGATCGTTTATAGCTTGTGAAATTTGTTTGTAATTTGCATTGGCTATGAAGTGTTTGTTGAAATGATTACTTATGGATGTCGAGTGAAACGTTTTCTCTAACCCGTTTTCTCTTTTGTAAGTCTTAAGTGAAACGCTTTCGAAATGATTGCTTAAATCGTGCAAGGGTGCTGCACGATTTAAGCAAAACCAGCTTAGTGCGTGACATATGGTATTAGAGTGGGACAAGCACACATAGAAACACTTGACATGCAAACGTGAGAAACCTAACGGGGCTGCGTTGAGGGCAGTTAGCACGCGCGACTGTTTAGGGGAAACAAGCATGAAGATGTATGGAAAAGGAGTTGCATAGAGGAGTGGGCATCTGAGATTGACATTCAGAGTAATGGCTAACCCTTTACGCAAGAAGCACCACGAGGACAAGCAAGCTGGAAAGAATGCGTAGTGCACAAAGGTTGAGATGGCTGAGTTCGAGTTACGGCTCGACGTTGGCAACCATACTTGATGGTGCTTAAGGCAAGCGAGACACTTGATAAAGGATGAGATCGTGTAAAGTGGAATGAGTTGCTCAGCAACTGAAAGAGTTGTGCAAAGCTTATAAAGGTGAGGGGAATTGCTAACTCAAAGAATCTAGTACTTATGTAAGGGCTTGTATGTGGACGATGGAATATTCGTGGCCATCCCAAGGCGATCGAAATTCGGCGCCATGAAGTACTGAAACTTTCTCTTCGGCATGGGAAGGATATGTCCGTAGGAGGCTGAAGTGTGCAGCGAGTTCAATATGTTGCTAGGCCTTGAGGGGTGCAGCAGGGGCTATATTGGCGAGGAGTCTCAATCTAGCAGGTGCATTTGCTAGACCAGAACAATGCACAGTTTGTTCAGCAAGACGGAGTAGTTCAAGGGGATGGTAGTCTTCGAAACTTTTAGAGGGAAGGATGCGAAGAGAGAAGTTGCTCCAATGAGATAAATTCCTTGGAGAGATAAGTTCTAATTCTCTAAAGGGAGAATCATGTGCAACAGACGACATGTTGAGGAGGTGTACCTCAAGACAATAACCTCACAAAGCTCAACGGACCGAGCGAGCAGCGAGGAGTTGTCGCATGATCTCGCATGAGGTAATGTATTGGTGGATGCATTGTTAGATCAAGTGGGGGAGCGACTCAAGACAACACAAAATGAAGGCACACTTGGAGTCGATATAGAGATCAGACTCAAGGGAGGGCTGACTCGTAGAATGGTGGGCCTGAGGGCCACCATCAACTCAATACAAATCGAGGAGTGGAGTAACTTGGGTGTAACTTGGTGAAGTACCCAAGCCGCATGAAGAAAGTCGACATAAAAGATGGAACATAAAGCGAAGATATGAAGCTTTCCTTGAACAGAGGTCAATGACATAAACTCTTGTAGAGGAAAGAGCGGGATCATTTTGATGGAGCGGACTCATCCCGTATGGTGCCAAAGACGAAGGGAGCTTCGATGCACATGCACCTTATCTCGGAGAAGCATTTGATGGAGGAACCAAGACGACTCAACTTGCGACGACGAAGCTAGGTTTAGAAGGCCTTGACACGGGGCAAGAGAATATAAAAGCCGGTACTCTTGAAGAATACGTCATAGTGCTGCCATTCGAATTGCTATGAAGGAATCGGTGCGCAGTGAAGATTGTGCTGGTGGGGGCAGAGGCCCAGGATCCAGACAATGATGCATCAATTTTAGCGAAGTTGGTGGATTTCGGGAGTTGCTAGGCGACGGATTGTCCTAGAGCTATGCTTCGTTTAGGTGTGACCCGAGAGCGGGTGGACGAAGGTCGATTGACAAAGGAGCGAATACAATCGAAGGTGGAAGAGGCCCTGTGATGTGTTGGTAAAGGCCACACATAGAGGGATCGCAATCCGAGTTCATCCCACAATGATCAGAATGTAATGGAGATGTCACCAGGAGGCGACATGGTGCAGTGGATCGTGGTGGAACAATTCGTGGCAATGCGATACACATGAAACTAGTCCCACGAGGGACTACATCATATAGAGGTATGATTAGGAGCTACTGGGAGCTCCACTTCGGTGAACAACACGATGGCAAGAAAAGCTATGGATTCAAGGAGTGAATGCCACGGTATTGTAGAGGCAGGTCTTTCGTGTGTGTATCAAATTTTGCATCGGATGAAAGCCTTGGTCATTAGCATAAAGGGGTTGTGTACCACCGAGGGAGAATTTCGAATGTAAGTACCAATGAGTCCTTGGGGGGTACTTGATCATGCGGAGGTATGATCAGAGCGGTTCGAGAGTTGGACTGCTCCAAAACTTATATTTGCTAAAGGGAGCCTGACAAATCAGAGGATAAGACCGAGTAACCGAACGTTGCTACCAAAGAAGCTAAGGAGAATAGAATCGGTGTGAACCCTATAACATGATGGCGAAGGCTATGCATTGAGAGTTGCAGCCTGTCTTTCTATCGACCAAGGGGAACTGCTCGGAGAACACAGAGGTGTTGAAGCAGGGGGGTCGAAAGGGGCGAGGAAGCGGCAACGAGTCCAGAGGGACTTAGTTACCCAAAACCAACCATTGGTTAGAAAGGAGGTAGACTCAAAGGAGTGCCATAGTGCCACAGAGGTAGATCTATCAATCGCGAAGAAAGAGACGCAGATGTGAGGCGACGGTCGGGCCATGGGCATGGCGACACCATGGTATCGCAGAGGTGGGACTTCTGTGAAGTCATTGATACCTTGTTCACATGGAGGAAGAATGCTTGGTCATGAAAGAGGCCGAGGAGGTGGAGAATGCAGATGTAAACTCCAAGTATCGAAACAAGGCTGAAGAGCAGAGGCCAAGGAACTTCATAAGACCAGTATCAACGAGCTTCTCATTAAGATAGCCGAAAGTGGACTTCGAGTCGATGCAAGAGTGCTCGACCAAAGAATGAAGTAGGCAGTATACAGTGCTTTACCTTTGCGACTCAGAGGAGTAGGCAACAAAGATGATAGAGAAGACGGTACAATCCCAGAGGCGACTAAAACTATTAGAGACTTGCTCTAAGTTGGGGTGAAAAATTCTTGTATTCCAGAGGTTCGATGATATTGATAAGGTGAATTACAGTAGCTAACTCAACGCAAGGAGTGCAAACACTTCGAGTGCTTTAGAAGTGTGAGCAAAAGGGTAGACGAAGGCTAATAACCAGCTCGATGCATAAAGTACAACCCTCGAGGAGATGGGCGAAGTCAAGTAACCTTTGCCTTCTCAACTCTTAAGAGAATGGGCAAAACCGAGTATCCCAATTCTCTTATCTATCCAGTAGAGGAGCTCTGCACAAGTTTAAAGACCTTTCGAAGAAACCTAATAGAAAACAATAGTTGTCAAATCCTCACCAATGGTGATCGGTGCTATTGAGAGTAGATTATCCGTTTCATTTCCCAACAAAATACCAATCGAAAGCGGAAGTGATGCGAACCTACTTGAAAGTGATGCGAACCTACTTGGAAGTGATGACTAAGTGGAGGAAGAATAGATGGGCAAATTTTACAGAGGAAGGACCTAAAAACTTTAAAGTCTACAAAGCGATGCTCGTTAAAGCTCCAACAAGCATCCACCTAGTTCAAGTGGCATGAGGCATTTGAGAGACTAGTGTATACCAAAGATGGTATTTTCCTTCATATGAGGGATCCACGAGAAACAACAAGGATCAACACAACTCAGTCGACCCCACACCAGAGTCAGAGTCATTGGCGAGTTGAAGCAGCATGACGGATCAAAGTTCGACTACTCAACAAAAACGACGGAGTGTAGTTGGGACCCAAGAGGCGCATTATAACTCGAGCAGAAGATTGAAGACTCAGCAAAGGCGAGGAGATGCAACGTCTGCAAAGGCTTTGACGAGGACGTTGAAGGAATAAGTGGGGGAGAATGTCACGGACAAAATTGTAAACGAGGTGTTTGATGTGATGCTCATGTATGTCCGTGTCTTTCGGTTTTGTTTATGCTTTGCACAGTATAGTAAAGGCTGACAGTAGGCTTAGTAGCTCCATTTTCTTTGTTTGGTGGCCGTCTTAGGCTTGCAAATAAAGATTTGTCATGTGGGCATTTGTGGGGATTTCGATCTTGTATGGGGACCATTTGGACCCTTGTTGTGCAACTGTGCAAGAGCCGGTTGAAGTATTGTTTGTAATTTGCATTAGCTTATGAAGTGTTTGTTGGAATCGCTAGAGTAAAACATTTTCTTGAACCCGTTTTCTCTTGTGGAGTTGCCTAGGGAGACCATAGAGTTGTCGGGGGGCTGACCCGTTGTGGAGGGTAACGTAAGGGCCTTTCATTATCTTGGCAATCTCAGTTAAGTTTGAGAAGTTGGTGCAAGGGTGCTTCACAACTTAGCACTCAACTAAGTCTATGACTTTGCTGCAAGGGTGCCTCATGGCTCAGGCAATTTCAGCTAATTCTGTGCAATATGTCGTTGGTCCACCCTCTTCATTTACCTTATGCCATCGACTACCTACAACCTTCCTTAGCCCTACGTCGTCGTTGTGTACTGCTTCGTTCCTCTGCCATACGTTGTCGGTTACCCTCTTCCTTTGCCTTATACTGTTGACCACGAGCTTCCTCTGCCCTATGTAGTTGTCGTGTGTTGCTTTGTTCCTCCACCATACGTCATCGATTGCCCTCTTCCTTTGCCTTAAACCGTCGTCTGTGGCCTTCCTCTGCCCTATGCATCACCGCAGCCGTGTGAATCCTATGTGCCATACTCTGTTGCCTTCCTCCTTGGCTTCTCCATATACATTGCTGCCTTTCTCTGCCAACTGGTGATTTTCATCCTATCCATCTCCTCTTCTCCTTTTAAGTCTATAGGTGACAAAAGTTTTCTAGTAACTTATATTTCAAACGTACAGGAGCCTGATACCTTCTCATCTATTCCCTTCCATGGTATGATTTGGATCAAGGATTAAAATTTTGTACCGTACCAAAATTTCGAGACTTATTCAGTACGGTACTGTACTGTATACCGAGCGGTATATTTCGGTATACCGCTCGGTATATATATATATATATAATATATATATTTAAAAAAAATTACGACGTCGCCGAGGCGATGTTGCGGATAAAAAAAAAAATACAGGCAACGTCGCCTGAGAAGAGAAGAACAAAAAAAAAAATCTTCGCCTCTCTTCGCCCCGTGACGCCGATGTCTCTTCTCCTGTGCGCGGATGAGAGGTCGTCGACAGACAAGGAGGAGAGCGGCGAACTCCAGGTTCTTCCTTTTTTTTCCTATTTCTTGCTTCCCCCTTCTCCCTCGGTCATCGTCGACGATAACACCTCAATCGACAGATATATATATAGGTAAACCGCTTGGTTTACCTCTATGCGGGGCGACGTCGCCTCTCTTCTCGGGCGACATCGTAGATAAAAAAAATTATGACGTCGTCGAGGCGACGTCGTAGATTTTAAAAAAAATTACGACGTCGCCGAGGCGATGTTGCGGATAAAAAAAAATACAGGCAACGTCGCCTGAGAAGAGAAGAACAAAAAAAAAATCTTCGCCTCTCTTCGCCCCGTGACGCCGATGTCTCTTCTCCTGTGCGCGGATGAGAAGTCGTCGACAGACAAGGAGGAGAGCGGCGAACTCCAGGTTCTTCCTTTTTTTTCCTATTTCTTGCTTCCCCTTCTCCTCTCCCTCGGTCATCGTCGACGATAACACCTCAATCGACAGTACCGCTTCATAGCGGGCGGTCCGTGTACCGGTCTGCTATCGGATTGGTACAGGCGGTATCATTCAGTATTGTAGACCTTGGTTTGGATAATTCAATAGGTAGGTTAATGGATTCGTTTGTGGTGTGGTTCATTTGTGCTTTCTGTATTCATAACTGAAACAACATCAGAAATATTGAATGACTTTGTTGGGTTTAGAAATATTAGGTGTTCTGGAAGGGCATGTGGAGCAAAAATATTTGTGCTATTTTCATGATTTCTTTTTTTTTTTCTGTCAAAGTTTGTTAACTTCTTTATGAATCTTTTGATTTGTGATCATAGTAAAGGTTTGCTTTTTATTTTCATAATGCTAATGCATGCATTCTTTGGATCTAACTATTACTCTTTTTTCACTAGAAAGAAGTTGAGGGACTTATTTCAGTTGATCATATTTATCAATCATGATATATTTTATAAATTTTAATATCCAGGAGCATCTTGTTTTGCTTCCTTCGAGCATTTTGGTACCTTGGCGTCTTTTAATGCCTAGTGCTTTTTCAAACATTGAAGTATGATCCTATTTGTTTGTTTGCTTGTTGCTTATTCTTTTCATAATTTTTGGATAAGTTTTTACCCTGCATACTATTAACAAAAGTGCCTCCATTTGTCTCTAGGAATTTGAATATGTTCTTGCCTTAATCTGTTTTTGCATTCATAAGGCTTTCTGTCTTTTCTTTTCTTTTCTTCTTTTTTTTTCAGTTTTTAACAGTCTTTTTTGTTGCATGAAACCAATAAAACTTCGTATATTGTTGTTTACCTTTATAAATATGTGCCATCTGGAGGGTTTTGTCCTTGTTCAATTTTCCGTAGTTAATATGGACCATAATTCATTTTCTTAAATATCTTTTGAATGCCACAAAGGAGTATCTTGCATCTAGCTACTGATCAATTAGACATACTTGTTTTGTACTTTTTATTATTTTGACATTCTTGTGTGTTTAAAACATTTTTTTTACAGAAAAAAAGTCCCTGGCTTCTAGAAATGAGTTGAATCATCAAACAGTTGATACCTGAGTATGTGATATATGCATGGAAGATATTTTGGTAAATCATGATCAGTAGCAGTTTGTGCCAAGGATTTAAGTTTCCTATGAGGTCAAGAGTATTTGATGGGTTAACAACACCTGAAACATGGAGTATCTGTTCTGAGTAATGAATTGACCCAATCAGACTTAAACCAGCTCACTATCAGATCAAATCCTTTTATTCTTTCTTGGTTCAGTTGCATAGCACCTTGTTTGAAAAATAACTAAAAACTGGCCATTCAGATGTCTGGCTAGCAGCCCTCATGTTCCTGAAAATCAAATCGTTGGTTTGTTTTACCTCGTAAACAAGGATTGCAATATCATACCAGGGTACTGTACCAGTCCCTGGTTGGACCAATATGTACCAATTGTTACTGCTGTACCATCACATGATACACCTGTACCAAAGGTTCAAAAATGAACAAGAAGAAAAAGAAGATGAAGGAATACATGGCGGTGGAGAAAGAGGAAGTAAGAAGAGGACGCTTGGAGGAAGAGGAAGGAAGAAGAAAAGACAGTGAACGAAGAGGAGCTGTGGAGTAAAAGGAGGCAGGAGGAAGAGGAAAGGAGAGATCATAGTGGAGGAAGAGGAGGAAGGAGAGATTGTATTGGAGGAAGATGAGGAAGGAGGAAGAGAAAGAAAGAGATGAGTGTACCTGATTAGTGGTGGTGATAGGTGACGGAGGGTGACATGTGCGTCAAGGCTGTCACGATTAGGGCAGGACCGCAAGCATGAGGAGGCTTGATTTTTTTTATATATATATATGTATATATATGTATATATATATATATATATATATATGTATATCTGTATATATATGTATATGTATTTATGTATACACATATATATACACATATTTAACTAATTGGTCAGCAAGGTGCACATTTTCATGTACCAATATTGTCATGGTCAGGGCTTGGACCGATTACGTACCAGTCTGTACTGTTATATAAGAGGACATATTGAGTTTTTGAAAAAAAAACATGAAAAATACTGAAAAAGCAAAAAAAAAGAAAAAGGGAACAGTTTAGTACAAAACATGTACTAGGTGTATTGGGTGATAAGGGGCCCTATATTGTTCACCTGGTTCACCATGATCCATATAAGCTGTTGGACCAGTAAATACCGTTGTATCATACCGTATCAGGTATTGCAAACCTTACTGGTGATGGTTTAATTCAAGGTTTCAAAGGGAGAATATATAAATGCACAATATTTTGGTATGAAAACCCTTGAGGTGCTAATAATTTACTACCAATAGTTTCTTTTTAAAACTCATCTTCAGTTCAGTAAATACAGTTCATGGTGAATAAACACTATTAAGAGAAAGATCCACATATGTCAAAGGTTTTGTTTATGTTAAGTTTAGAGCTTCCGAGGCATGGTGAATAAACATTATTAAGTTTTATCAAATGGCTGTTGCCAATGTGATTAAAGTGACTCTTCTATTTCTTCTCATTTTTCTTTTGCAGTGAAGCCAGGCTTTACAACTAATTATTCTCTAAATTTTAAATAGATAGACTATCCTTACCTATCAACTTGCACTGCAAGTAATAACATCTGATATACTTAATTTTGCAAAATATACATTGATGAGTAATTATAATTGATATGTAGGATCTTGGACTTATTTGCTGTATGACACTAAAATTAACAGTTGCTATTAGCAATATTTTAAATACAAGAGTAACTCAGTAATCTTTTGGGACAGGTATACTACTGGTGAATCGGATGGTATACTGATTTGTACCATCCGATATCATTGGATGAAATAATAGAAATAAAATTAAATTGTACCTAGACTGATACCAAGTCATGTTTTGACACTGATGTTTGGCTGTACCAGTGAATACCTGTTAATACATACCAGTTCGAATAGTATTTTAAAAATTGGCTATTAGGATTTGTAATTTCATAATGTATATGTATGATTATCAGAATTTCGTACATCTAGCTTTCCAGTCACTATAAGAGTGGTTTTCATACATATGAGTTTCATTCATATGGTTTTCACTATAATTACACTGAATTCTGATGCTTCTAATAGGGACTGCAACCCTTTTGCTGTTCTGTTCTCATTGGAATTGCTGATGTGTGAATTATGGTGTTATACTATTGGATATATCTGATATTTCTCGGTTTTGTTTTCTCGTTTCCAGCATTCTTTGGAGATCCACTTGTTAAGAAATTGCTAATTTCTGATATCATGTTCTCTCTGTTTTTGTAATTATTTCAGGAGGCGGCTTTTCAATATGATTAACAATCTCCCTACCATATATGAAGTTGTAACTGGTACCACAAAGAGACAGTTCAAGGAAAAGACCTCTAACAGCAGCAGCAAGAACAAGTCAAGCTCAAAGATGGTAAATTCTGTTTTACATTACATTTTTTCCCTTTAATTTATCTGTTTATTTGCAACATCTATTGCATGTATGCCTTCAGCAGTCAAGACCGGCAGAGTCCCAAATCAAGGCTTCAAGGATGCCAACTCCAAAAGAAGATGAAGATAGTGGTGCAGATGAAGAGGAAGATGAAGAGGATCATGAGAACACTTTATGTGGTGCCTGTGGAGACAATTATGCTAATGATGAGTTCTGGATATGCTGTGATGTATGTGAGAGATGGTTTCATGGGAAGTGTGTCAAGATCACCCCTGCCCGAGCTGAGCACATCAAGCAGTACAAGTGCCCGAGTTGTAGCAATAAGAGGGCTAGAGCATGAAACAAGAAATGTTTTGGATTATTTGCCAATTCTTCAGTACCGTTGGAAAACAACATGTGCAGAAAACAGCAGACATGTAAGCTCAAGTTTAGTTAGGTTCTAGACTTTGTTTCCAGATGTCCTTGTTCGGTATGTAGTTACCTAGTGCTGTCTATTTACGCAAGGGCTCGTGTATGGGTGTGTTAGGTAATATTTTATTTGCCGGATATAACTTGGTCTATTATGGTAGGGGCTCAGATTTAGCAGCATTGTATTTTTTTTGAGAATGAAAATCAAATTAGTATGTTTGTCTAATGATTTTTCTCCCTCCGATTGGTTGGCTTTTGACTTTCTTATGACTCATTTGTGATTGATTGATCATCACAATTCATGTTATAGTTGCAAAGTTATTTAAGGATTTCATGTAAGCTCTTTTGTTTTAGTTGGTGCTTTTTCCTTGCTGACTGGTTTGTGATAAATGGTGTTCTAAAAAATTAGCTGTTTAACTGAGGTAATCCAAGTTTACATTTTTATCATTTTTTAATTAAATATTGCTACATGTCATTTTAGTTGATCCTTCCCACCACATTTTCTTGCATCTTCAAGAATGTGTCAAATGTTCTCATCAAGAAACTGCTCGGAATATTGCTGATTATTTGGAGATTTTGACTGGAACAACAAACCAATTGCTTTATAATCTTGCAAATGAGAAGCATTTTGTTGCTTGATATTACATTACTGGAGAAACTCCTGGAGTTTTAGTGTATTGTTTTTATGACGGCTTAGATGAGAAACAATGGAATGGAAGGTGGTTTGCATACGTTGATCAAGGAACTAAATGAATGGTGAATTCTTCGATGCTCAAAGTATAGTATATTAGGATGTCCGGATCTTTCGTATATGGAAACGAATTTAATGCTGGAATCATGTGTAGGACCTGGATAAGAGTGAACATATGAAATCAACACCATTTGGATTGTGTTAGCTTGATAGTTTCATGCATGATTTGGTGTATCCTCGAGCTATTTGGTTAATCGGTAGGGTAAGATTGTATAAATTGAAAATCTCGTGTATAGGACTCGTCTTTTTTTTTATATAATCGAGATATTTGATTTCTGTACAGGTTGACAGAAATACAAATGTCCAGAGGATTGTGGGACGTTCTCAAGATGATAACAGTTCGCTCGATTAATTTCGCTCCTGTTGAGATCAACTGCAAACCCTACAAATCATGTCCGTCTTAGATTTCAGATTCTTGAAGTTTTCTTAGCTTTCAAAAATACATGCCATGCGACCTACTTCAAACCCCTTTGCTTGGATTTTAATATACTTTTACAAGGAGGAATGTGGTCAAACTCAGAATCTGAACTTAGTCCAAGGAATTCAATTTTTTTTTTCAAAGTTAGCGATCGGTTTGACTGACTTAGAAGGTCGGAAGCCAAACAAATGGGGCTCACCTCGACTTCTAAAAAGTTAATGTAATCTTAAAAATATTTTTGACACCAGCTTCCTTTTAGCTGGATAAAGGTCATTAAGGAGAATGGTTGGGTCACTTTCAAAAATTTTATTTGTGGTATTTTCCTCTCATAAATTCGACATAATATGGAACTAATAACGTATCAAGTGATTAGGAAAAAAAACAAAAAGGCAAACCCACTGGATTTAGAAAGGATCAATATATATATATATATATATATATATAAAGAGGTTTTTATGATTCGAAAAAATCTTAATGTTACATCATGTAATGCCCAAGTTTTTCACACACACAACACATCTATACAAATAAAAACATAAATAACATACATATGTTAACATTACTTGGAGATATATTTTATAATATTTATGTTTGAGAAACATAATACATAATATGCTCATGTTATTAATTTTTAAAATCAAAGTATATGTTATGCATAAAGTTCTTCGAATTATATAAAAGCATAAATGTCTATATTAAGTATATTTTGCAGTGAAAATATATAATTTTTTGGCCTAATAAATTTAAGTATGCTAATATGAAGTTAATTTAGGGTAATAACCATGCATATATGATTAAAAGTTTATGGATTTGAGTATGCTAATGGATTAGAAGACACTTTGCTATTGTAATAAGCCCTAAATAGTTATCAAGATTCTAAGTTTAATCATGAAAGTAAGTTAGAGATTTAAACATTATGTATGCAGAATATAATAAGTTACTTAAGCTGAGATGAAAATCAAGGAGGAGTATTCATATATATTGAGATATATAAATAAGATTGAATGATGAATTTAAACCGAAACCTATCACCTTTGCTAATAAAAATTAATCTCAAATTAAGTGACAAAAACTCTAATATTATGTTATGAAAAAAAAAAAAAGAACTTGTGAGTAGATCTAATGGGATTGAACCCATAACCTCTTGCCTACCTTTTAAGAATCTCACTAAGCATTTCCTCTCTATTTGGCTTCATCTCATTTAACTTAAGAAACTATAATTCCTTTGTCTTCTTTCTTAAGATATTCCTCAACCCTTCTCCTTATCTTCATGGAGGCTAAAAACCTAAGCTCCAAGGAAGGATAAGATAAGAAAATCTAGCTCGTCATAACTATACCTCAATTTTAGTCTAGCAGATTATGAACTGAATTTATCAATTAAGTAACTTAGGCTTCGAATTAATCTTTAATTTTTTTATATATTGTGTATAAATTTGTTATTATTATATGGTTCTAAGGTCTCTAGTATTGCTTTGATATAAGATGGATGCATAGAGTAATGGGTGCTTTAATTTGAGGCACTCAGAATCCTAAATTTTCTACGAAGGTTCTATTCGAGTTGAATTGACCCTTAGAAATAATGATTAAGTCTTTCTCTTTTAATATATTTTAGAAAGTGTTGGAAAATCTTAGGAGCGATATTACATGCATAGTGAAAGAACAAGAAAATAAAATCCCCTATTCCCAAAGAGATGTTCGTTGTCGTGCGTGTTAGGATCGGAGCGGCACTAAGAGGGGGGGGGGGGATGAATTAGTACAGCGGATTAAAACTAGTAGGTTTGAAATTGATTCCGTAAAATGCGAGGATATTTTGTTCGATAGTAACTAGAGTAAAGTGAAGAACAAAAACTTGCTTCTATGTAGATAATGATTGCAGAAAAATAACAACTCACACATTCAAGTAATACGCAGATTTAAAGTGGTTCGGTCAAAATGACCTACATCCACTTGCGAAGCCTTCTTCGATGAGGCCTCCAACTTCCACTAGCAAATCACTTTGAAGGGGAAGGACAAACACCCCTCTTACATCCTTTACAAGTGGTTCACACTCTTACAAAATTTCAGCAAGAAAGAAAGGGAGGTGAACACTCAAGCAATTTGAAAGTAAGACTTGCTAAGGCTTTGCTAAGACCCTTTTCTTTTACTCTATTGCTTCTCAAAAAGTTGTAATCTCAGCTGAGAATTAAGGGGTATTTATAGGCCTAAGAGGATTCAAATTTGAGCTCCAAAATTTGAATTATCTTCGGTTCCCGAAGCTAGCGGTGCCACCGCCTGTCAGTGGCGGTGCCACTGCCTGTCAGTTGTGACATTGACAGTGTACTGGGCGGTGCCACCGCCTGGCTCTCGGGTGCTGGGCGGTGCCACCGCCCAGTAGGGAGGTTCCACCGCCCATCATTATTGGTTACTGGTTGGGCTTTAAGTCCGGCCCAAACCAGGTTTCATTTTGGGCCCAGTTGGCCCCTAATTGAGATATAGGATTATTTTTTAATCATAACCTTAATTATATGCAAACTACGTAACTAAAAAACATAATTCAAAGTAAGTTTTTAACCGGCAAACTTCAAGTCTTGTTCCGGCGAGCTTTCCGGCGATCTTCCTGTTGAATCTCGGATTTTGATGATGAAGTCAATTGTCATGTTTTATCTAATCCATATGTTGAGATAAGTATGCAGGATTAACTACGAAAGCTTGAAGACATAAAGCGAGTCTACCGGAATCAAGTTCGATGGGTGTTTGAGAGTCCGAAGATTCGTCGGAGATGCTACCGGAACCAATCGAGAAGAAATCGGGGACTTGTCGGAGTTTTTGGAAGTCCGCCGAAGAGATCATCGGAGGTTCGCAGAGATCACCGAGAAGGCTCAGCTACTCGTTGATTTCACCACAAGATCGGGAGCCAGCTGGGAGTCCGTTGGAAGAAATCCAAGGGCGTATCGGAAGTCCGCCGGAAGATCGCCGGAAAGCTCGCCGGAATAAGACTTGAAGTTCGTCGGTTAAAAACTTGCTTAGGATTATGTTTTTTATTTACGTAGCTTGCATGTAATTAAGGTTAGGATTAAGAAATAATCCTATATCTTGATTAGGGGCCAACTGGGCCCAAAATGAAACCTGGTTTGGGCCGGACTTAAAGCCCAACCAGTAACCAAGAATGCTGGGCGGTGGCATCGCCCAGCACCCGAGAGCCAGGCGGTGGCACCGCTGGACTGGGTGGTGGCACCGCCCAGTACACTATCAGTGTCACAACTGACAGGCGGTGGCACCGCTAGCTTTGGGAACCGAAGAGAATTCAAATTTTGGAGCCCAAATTTGAATCCTCTTGAGGCCTATAAATACTCCTTTATTCTCAGCTGAGATTACAACTTTTTGAGAAGCAATAGAGTAAAAAAAAAGGGTCTTAGCAAAGCCTTAGCAAGTCTTACTTTCAAATTGCTTGAGTGTTCACCTCCCTTTCTTTCTTGCTGAAATTTTGTAAGAGTGTGAACCACTTGTAAAGGTTGTAAGAGGGGTGTTTGTCCTTCCCCTTCAAAGTGATTTGCTAGTGGAAGTTGGAGGCCTCATCGAAGAAGGCTTCGCAAGTGGATGTAGGTCATTTTGACCGAACCACTTTAAATCTGCGTGTTCCTTGAATGTGTGAGTTGTTATTTTTCTGCAATCATTATCTATATAGAAGCAAGTTTTTGTTCTTCACTTTACTCTAGTTACTATTGAACGAAATATCCTCGCATTTTACGGAATCAGTTTCAAACCTACTAGTTTTAATCCGCTGCACTAATTCACCCCCCCCCCTCTTAGTGCCGCTCCGATCCTAACATGGGTATCAAGAAAGGCTCACTCATCATATTTGGTTTAATACCCAGAGAGATGGCTTACTCCGGCATGCATGAGGGACATTCCATTACACGTCCACAACTATGTTTAATGGGTCGGATTACACGTATTGGAAGACACGTATGAGAATCTTCCTCATTTCCATGGATTTTCGAGCTTTGGACTATTGTTGAAAATGGATTTCAAAAATCTTCTCTTCCGATGAGCGAAGGGACCCCCCCCCCCCCCCCCCCCCCCCCCCCCCCCCCCCCCCCCCCCCCCCCCCCCCCCCCCCCCCCCCCCCCCCCCCCCCCCCCCCCCCCCCCCCCCCCCCCCCCCCCCCCCCCCCCCCCCCCCCCCCCCCCCCCCCCCCCCCCCCCCCCCCCCCCCCCCCCCCCCCCCCCCCCCCCCCCCCCCCCCCCCCCCCCCCCCCCCCCCCCCCCCCCCCCCCCCCCCCCCCCCCCCCCCCCCCCCCCCCCCCCCCCCCCCCCCCCCCCCCCCCCCCCCCCCCCCCCCCCCCCCCCCCCCCCCCCCCCCCCCCCCCCCCCCCCCCCCCCCCCCCCCCCCCCCCCCCCCCCCCCCCCCCCCCCCCCCCCCCCCCCCCCCCCCCCCCCCCCCCCCCCCCCCCCCCCCCCCCCCCCCCCCCCCCCCCCCCCCCCCCCCCCCCCCCCCCCCCCCCCCCCCCCCCCCCCCCCCCCCCCCCCCCCCCCCCCCCCCCCCCCCCCCCCCCCCCCCAAGTTTTTGCTTTTAAACACAAAGGCTATGAATGCCTTGTTTTGTGCACTAGACAAAAATGAATTTAATCGCGTTTCAATTTGTGATTCTGCTTTTCACGGATGTCATCAATGGACTCAAAGCTCTTGGTAAAGATTTTTCTAACTTTGAACTAGTAACTAAAATCTTAAGATCCCTTCCTAAAAGTTGGGATCCCAAAAGTTACGCCATTCAAGAGGCCAAGGACCTTAAAACATTCCCTCTTGAAGAACTTATTGGGTCTCTAATGACCTACGAAATGACATGCCAAGCTCATGACGAGCTCGAGAACCCCCTTCCAAAGAACAGGAAGGATATGACACTCAAATCACAAGAAGACCACTTGAAAGGAACATCAAGTGATGAGGACAGTGACAATGACATTGCACTTTGACTCAAAAATTTAAAAAATTTATAAGAAAGAACAAACAAGTGCATGTCCTAAAAATTGGCATGTTCCGGATGTACTTTTTCTATCTATCCTGCATCCGCCAAAATCAGCATCTGCATAAGCTATTAAATCGAATTTTTCTGATTTCGGATACCAAAGTCCTAAATTTGGAGTTCCTTTAAGATATCTAAATATTCTTTTAACACTTTTGAGATGAGATAATTTAGGATTAGATTGAAACCTAGCGCAAAGTCCCACACTAAACATAATATCCGATCTAGTCGCGGTGAGGTAGAGTAGACTACCTATCATTCCCCTATACGTTTTTTGATCGAAATTTTCGTTGTTTTCATCCATATCTAACTTAGTCGAAGTACTCATAGGGGTGTTTATTGCTTTTGAATTATCCATGTTAAATCGTTTTAACAATTCTAATGTATATTTAGATTGGTTAAGAAATATATCGTCATTAAGTTGTTTGATTTGCAATCCTAAAAAGAATGTTAATTCACCCATTAAACTCATTTCAAATTCATGACTCATATTTTTGGCAAATTATTCACATAGTGATTCATCCGAAGAACCAAAAATAATATCATCAACATAAATTTGCACAATAAGAAAATTATTTTCAAAATATTTGATAAATAATGTAGTATCAACCTTGCCTTTGGTAAAATTATTTAAAATAAGAAAGGAACTAAGCCTTTCGTACCAAGCTCTAGGAGCTTGTTTCAAATCATAGAGAGCCTTAGTCAATTTGAATACATGATTAGGAAGAAGAGAATTTTCAAATCCAGGAGGTTGTTCGACATATACTTCTTCCGAAATAAAACCATTCAAGAAGGCACTTTTGACATCCATTTAAATAGTTTTAAAATTATTACTACTAGTATAGGCAAGGAGCATCATAATGGCTTCTAATCTTGCCACAGGAGCGAAGGTTTCTTCGTAGACAATACCTTCTTCTTGGTTGAAACCTTTGGCCACTAATCTAGCCTTGTTTCTAACCACGATACCACATTTGTCTTACTTGTTTCTAAAGACCCATTTAGTACCAATGACTAAATGGTCACTAGGTCGAGGAACAAGCTTCCATACCTCATTCCTCTCAAATTGATTCAATTCCTCTTGCATTACAATGACCCAAGAATCATCTTTCAAGGCCTCGTCAATGCATTTAGGTTCGATTTGAGAGAGAAAGGCAGCATTAGCACAAAAATTCTTGAAAGAAGAACGAGTTTGAACCCCTTGTGATATATCTCCTATAATTTGCTCTTTTGGATGAGCATCTACATACTTCCATTCCTTGGGTAAGGAGATTTTGGAAGAAGATGCATCCAAGTTGCAATTTTGAGGAGGGGGTTCCTTTAAATCCAAATTTTCAAAACCAATATCATCATCAAAATCATTTTTCTTTAACTCAAAAATTTCATTAAAAATTACATGAATAGACTCTTCTATAACTAAGGTTCTTTTGTTAAAAACATGAAAAGCCTTAGAAACGGAAGAGTAACCAGAAAGATGCCTTTATCGGATTTAGCATCAAATTTTCCTAAGGCATCCTTTTCATTTAAAATAAAGCATTTGCAACTGAAAACTTTAAAATAAGAAACATTTGGTGTTTTGTTATTCCATAATTCATAGGGAGTTTTTGATAGAGATGGTCTTATTAAAACCCTATTCATGATGTAGCAAGCCGTATTCACGGCTTCGGCCCAAAAGTACTTGGGTAGACTACGTTCATTCAACATAGTTTTTGCCATTTCTTGTGGATTTCTATTTTTTCTTTCTACTGCTCCATTTTGTTGAGGGTTTCTTGGAGTAGAGAAGTTGTGGTTATATCCGTTAACTTCACACAAATTTTGGAAATCGTGGTTTTGAAATTCGCCACCGTGATCACTCCGAATTGATGAAATCATGAATCCTTTTTCGTTTTGAGTGAGTTTACAAAATTTAGAGAAACATTTGAAACAATCACTTTTGTGAGCCAGAAATAGGTCCAAGTGTATCTAGTATAATCATCTACAATCACAAAAGTGTATTTGCTTCCTCCTAGACTTGTTGTGTCAATTGGTCCAAATAAGTCCAAATGGATCAATTGTAATGGTCTAGTGGTACTAATTTGATTTTTGGTTTGAAACTAGTTTTTATTTGTTTACCTAGTTGACACGCATCGCATACTTTGTCCTTAACAACCTTCATATTGGGAATCCCTCGTACTAATTCTCTAGATGAGATCTTAGATATTAGTTTCATGCTTGCATGGCCTAATCTCCTATGCCAAAGCCAAGCATCATCTTTTAAAGCGGAGAGGCACATTTCATTACCTAGTTCATCAAGATTGATGGTGTAGACATTATTTGTTTTAAATGCAATCATAGTCATGTTATTGTTTGGTTTTTCAATAATACACACATTTGATTCAAATCTAACGATATAACCTTTATCGCATAATTGACTAATACTGAAGAGATTATGTTTCAATCCATCAACTAGTAATACATTATCAATAGAAAAGTTTAATTTATTACCTATGGTTCCCTTGCCAATGATTTTGCCTTTGTTGTTGTCTCCGAAGATGACATAGCCTTCGTCTATGCTAGTGAGCTTGGAGAATTGGGATGGATCTCCGGTCATATGCCTTGAGCATCCACTATCAAGGTACCATCTCTTGCTCCTAGCTTGTGATGGTGTATGTTTCTACAAGAAGAGATTATTTTTAGGTACCCATTTACTTTTGGGTGCCTCAAAAACTGATCTAACTTGTTTATCATGTTGCATAGACTTGATCATGGTTCCTTTAGGAACCCAAATCAATTTGTTCGGACTAATTTTTTTTTTTTCCCCCCCCCCCCAAAAAAAAAATTTTGGAATCCTTTTTCCGTTTTGAGTGAGTTTACAAAATTTAGAGAAACATTTGAAACAATCACTTTTGTGAGCCAAGAAATAGGTCCAAGTGTATCTAGTATAATCATCTACAATCACAAAAGCGTATTTGCTTCCTCCTAGACTTGTCGTGTCAATTGGTCCAAATAAGTCCAAATGGATCAATTGTAATGGTCTAGTGGTGCTAATTTGATTTTTTGGTTTGAAACTAGTTTTTATTTGTTTACCTAGTTGACACGCATCGCATACTTTGTCCTTAACAAACTTCATATTGGGAATCCCTCGTACTAATTCTCTAGATGAGATCTTAGATATTAGTTTCATGCTTGCATGGCCTAATCTCCTATGCCAAAGCCAAGCATCATCTTTTAAAGCGGAGAGGCACATTTCATTACTAGTTCATCAAGATTGATGGTGTAGACATTATTTTGTTTTAATGCAATCATAGTCATGTTATTGTTTGGTTTTTCAATAATACACACATTTGATTCAAATCTAACGATATAACCTTTATCGCATAATTGACTAATACTGAAGAGATTATGTTTCAATCCATCAACTAGTAATACATTATCAATAGAAAAGTTTAATTTATTACCTATGGTTCCCTTGCCAATGATTTTGCCTTTGTTGTTGTCTCCGAAGATGACATAGCCTTCGTCTATGCTAGTGAGCTTGGAGAATTGGGATGGATCTCCGGTCATATGCCTTGAGCATCCACTATCAAGGTACCATCTCTTGCTCCTAGCTTGTGATGGTGTATGTTTCTACAAGAAGAGATTATTTTTAGGTACCCATTTACTTTTGGGTGCCTCAAAAACTGATCTAACTTGTTTATCATATTGCATAGACTTGATCATGGTTCCTTTAGGAACCCAAATCAATTTGTTCGGACTAATTTTCTTGAATGGACATTGATAAGTTTTATGTCCATATTTGCAACAAAAGTTGCAATTGCTTTGGTGTTGAACATGTAAGATAAGACCTTTAATGAAGGTGGTTGGATTTTGGTGAGAACTTCTCACAAATCCGATTCCACTTCTTTTAGGAACGTGACCCTTATTTGTAAGGATCATGTTCAAAGACTTGCTACCGACCTCGAATTTCTTCAAGGTGTCCTTAAGTAGCAAGGTCTCCTTTTGGAGAGTTTCTAGATCATGGCATTTTATGCATGGAGCTAAACTATCATGATATTCAGTTTTTAATTTATCAAAATTACAAGTAAGACTATCATGCTCCTTTTTAACAATTTATATTTTCTACTAATTGTTTTGCATTCATCAAATAACTCATGGAAGGCATTTAATAATTCACGATAAGATAATCTGCATCAATTAAATTCGTTACCTCCTCTCCGATGGCCATTAGGGCGTAATGAGCAACTTGCTCGGTGTTGGACTCCTCTTCTTCGGATGCACTTGAATCATCCCATGTTGCTTTGAGCGCCTTCTTCTTTGATGTTCTCTTTTGGCTTGGGGACATTCATTTTTGAAATGTCCCAGCTTCTTGCATTCATAGCATATCACTTGGTCCTTTTTATGTTCAAGTTTGTTTTTGTGTTATTTTTAAATTTGTTCTTTCTTATAAATTTTTAAAATTTTTGAGTCAAAAGTGCAATGTCATTGTCACTGTCCTCATCACTTGATGTTCCTTTCAAGTGGTCTTCTTGTGATTTGAGTGCCATATCCTTCCTGTTCTTTGGAAGGGGGTTCTCGAGCTCGTCATGAGCTTGACATGTCATTTCGTAGGTCATTAGAGACCCAATAAGTTCTTCAAGAGGGAATGTTTTAAGGTCCTTGGCCTCTTGAATGGTAGTAACTTTTGGATCCCAACTTTTAGGAAGGGATCTTAAGATTTTAGTTACTAGTTCAAAGTTAGAAAAATCTTTACCAAGAGCTTTGTGTCCATTGATGACATCCGTGAAATGGGTGTACATATCTCCGATGGACTCACTTGGTTTCATTCGGAAAAGTTCGTAAGAGTGCACAAGAATGTTGATTTTGGACTCTTTCACTCGGTTAGTGCCTTCATGAATGACCTCAAGAGTTCTCCAAATATCAAAAGCAGAAACACAAATTGAAACGCGATTAAATTCATTTTTGTCTAGTGCACAAAACAAGGCATTCATAGCCTTTGCGTTTAAAGCAAAACTTTCTTCTCCGATTCATTCCATTCGCTCATCGGAAGAGAAGATTTTTCAAATCCATTTTCAACAATAGTCTAAAGCTCGAAATCCATGGAAATGAGGAAGATTCTCATACGTGTCTTCCAATACGTGTAATCCGACCCATTAAACATAGGTGGATGTGTAATGGAATGTCCCTCATGCATGCCGGAGTAAGCCATCTCTCTTGGGTATTAAACCAAATATGAGAGTGAGCCTTGCTCTGATACCAATTGTTAGGATCGGAGCGGCACTAAGAGGGGGGGGGGGGGGGGGGGGGGGGGGGGGGGGGGGGGGGGGGGGGGGGGGGGGGGGGGGGGGGGGGGGGGGGGGGGGGGGGGGGGGGGGGGGGGGGGGGGGGGGGGGGGGGGGGGGGGGGGGGGGGGGGGGGGGGGGGGGGGGGGGGGGGGGGGGGGGGGGGGGGGGGGGGGGGGGGGGGGGGGGGGGGGGGGGGGGGGGGGGGGGGGGGGGGGGGGGGGGGGGGGGGGGGGGGGGGGGGGGGGGGGGGGGGGGGGGGGGGGGGGGGGGGGGGGGGGGGGGGGGGGGGGGGGGGGGGGGGGGGGGGGGGGGGGGGGGGGGGGGGGGGGGGGGGGGGGGGGGGGGGGGGGGGGGGGGGGGGGGGGGGGGGGGGGGGGGGGGGGGGGGGGGGGGGGGGGGGGGGGGGGGGGGGGGGGGGGGGGGGGGGGGGGGGGGGGGGGGGGGGGGGGGGGGGGGGGGGGGGGGGGGGGGGGGGGGGGGGGGGGGGGGGGGGGGGGGGGGGGGGGGGGGGGGGGGGGGGGGGGGGGGGGGGGGGGGGGGGGGGGGGGGGGGGGGGGGGGGGGGGGGGGGGGGGGGGGGGGGGGGGGGGGGGGGGGGGGGGGGGGGGGGGGGGGGGGGGGGGGGGGGGGGGGGGGGGGGGGGGGGGGGGGGGGGGGGGGGGGGGGGGGGGGGGGGGGGGGGGGGGGGGGGGGGGGGGGGGGGGGGGGGGGGGGGGGGGGGGGGGGGGGGGGGGGGGGGGGGGGGGGGGGGGGGGGGGGGGGGGGGGGGGGGGGGGGGGGGGGGGGGGGGGGGGGGGGGGGGGGGGGGGGGGGGGGGGGGGGGGGGGGGGGGGGGGGGGGGGGGGGGGGGGGGGGGGGGGGGGGGGGGGGGGGGGGGGGGGGGGGGGGGGGGGGGGGGGGGGGGGGGGGGGGGGGGGGGGGGGGGGGGGGGGGGGGGGGGGGGGGGGGGGGGGGGGGGGGGGGGGGGGGGGGGGGGGGGGGGGGGGGGGGGGGGGGGGGGGGGGGGGGGGGGGGGGGGGGGGGGGGGGGGGGGGGGGGGGGGGGGGGGGGGGGGGGGGGGGGGGGGGGGGGGGGGGGGGGGGGGGGGGGGGGGGGGGGGGGGGGGGGGGGGGGGGGGGGGGGGGGGGGGGGGGGGGGGGGGGGGGGGGGGGGGGGGGGGGGGGGGGGGGGGGGGGGGGGGGGGGGGGGGGGGGGGGGGGGGGGGGGGGGGGGGGGGGGGGGGGGGGGGGGGGGGGGGGGGGGGGGGGGGGGGGGGGGGGGGGGGGGGGGGGGGGGGGGGGGGGGGGGGGGGGTTCACACTCTTACAAAATTTCAGCAAGAAAGAAAGGGAGGTGAACACTCAAGCAATTTGAAAGTAAGACTTGCTAAGGCTTTGCTAAGACCCTTTTTTTTTTACTCTATTGCTTCTCAAAAAGTTGTAATCTCAGTTGAGAATTGAGGGGTATTTATAGGCCTCAAGAGGATTCAAATTTGGGCTCCAAAATTTGAATTCTCTTCGGTTCCCGAAGCTAGCGGTGCCACCGCCTGTCAGTGGCGGTGCCACCGCCTGTCAGTTGTGACACTGACAGTGTACTGGGCGGTGCCACCGCCTGGCTCTCGGGTGCTGGGCGGTGCCACCGCCTGGCTCTCGGGTGCTGGGCGGTGCCACCGCCTGGCTCTCGGGTGCTGGGCGGTGCCACCGCCTGGCTCTCGGGTGCTGGGCGGTGCCACCGCCTGTCAGTTGTGACACTGACAGTGTACTGGGCGGTGCCACCGCCTGGCTCTCGGGTGCTGGGCGGTGCCACCGCCTGGCTCTCGGGTGCTGGGCGGTGCCACCGCCTGGCTCTCGGGTGCTGGGCGGTGCCACCGCCTGTCAGTTGTGACACTGACAGTGTACTGGGCGGTGCCACCGCCTGGCTCTCGGGTGCTGGGCGGTGCCACCGCCTGGCTCTCGGGTGCTGGGCGGTGCCACCGCCTGTCAGTTGTGACACTGACAGTGTACTGGGCGGTGCCACCGCCTGGCTCTCGGGTGCTGGGCGGTGCCACCGCCTGGCTCTCGGGTGCTGGGCGGTGCCACCGCCTGGCTCTCGGGTGCTGGGCGGTGCCACCGCCTGGCTCTCGGGTGCTGGGCGGTGCCACCGCCTGTCAGTTGTGACACTGACAGTGTACTGGGCGGTGCCACCGCCTGTCAGTTGTGACACTGACAGTGTACTGGGCGGTGCCACCGCCTGTCAGTTGTGACACTGACAGTGTACTGGGCGGTGCCACCGCCTGGCTCTCGGGTGCTGGGCGGTGCCACCGCCTGGCTCTCGGGTGCTGGGCGGTGCCACCGCCTGGCTCTCGGGTGCTGGGCGGTGCCACCGCCTGGCTCTCGGGTGCTGGGCGGTGCCACCGCCTGGCTCTCGGGTGCTGGGCGGTGCCACCGCCTGGCTCTCGGGTGCTGGGCGGTGCCACCGCCTGTCAGTTGTGACACTGACAGTGTACTGGGCGGTGCCACCGCCTGGCTCTCGGGTGCTGGGCGGTGCCACCGCCTGGCTCTCGGGTGCTGGGCGGTGCCACCGCCTGGCTCTCGGGTGCTGGGCGGTGCCACCGCCTGGCTCTCGGGTGCTGGGCGGTGCCACCGCCTGGCTCTCGGGTGCTGGGCGGTGCCACCGCCTGGCTCTCGGGTGCTGGGCGGTGCCACCGCCTGTCAGTTGTGACACTGACAGTGTACTGGGCGGTGCCACCGCCTGGCTCTCGGGTGCTGGGCGGTGCCACCGCCTGTCAGTTGTGACACTGACAGTGTACTGGGCGGTGCCACCGCCTGGCTCTCGGGTGCTGGGCGGTGCCACCGCCTGGCTCTCGGGTGCTGGGCGGTGCCACCGCCTGGCTCTCGGGTGCTGGGCGGTGCCACCGCCTGGCTCTCGGGTGCTGGGCGGTGCCACCGCCTGGCTCTCGGGTGCTGGGCGGTGCCACCGCCTGGCTCTCGGGTGCTGGGCGGTGCCACCGCCTGGCTCTCGGGTGCTGGGCGGTGCCACCGCCTGTCAGTTGTGACACTGACAGTGTACTGGGCGGTGCCACCGCCTGGCTCTCGGGTGCTGGGCGGTGCCACCGCCTGGCTCTCGGGTGCTGGGCGGTGCCACCGCCTGGCTCTCGGGTGCTGGGCGGTGCCACCGCCTGGCTCTCGGGTGCTGGGCGGTGCCACCGCCTGGCTCTCGGGTGCTGGGCGGTGCCACCGCCTGTCAGTTGTGACACTGACAGTGTACTGGGCGGTGCCACCGCCTGGCTCTCGGGTGCTGGGCTGCGATGACGCTCCTCAAAACTCCAGGCCTGCTTTGAGGTGGAGGGGGGGGGGGGGGGGGGGGGGGGGGGGGGGGGGGGGGGGGGGGGGGGGGGGGGGGGGGGGGGGGGGGGGGGGGGGGGGGGGGGGGGGGGGGGGGGGGGGGGGGGGGGGGGGGGGGGGGGGGGGGGGGGGGGGGGGGGGGGGGGGGGGGGGGGGGGGGGGGGGGGGGGGGGGGGGGGGGGGGGGGGGGGGGGGGGGGGGGGGGGGGGGGGGGGGGGGGGGGGGGGGGGGGGGGGGGGGGGGGGGGGGGGGGGGGGGGGGGGGGGGGGGGGGGGGGGGGGGGGGGGGGGGGGGGGGGGGGGGGGGGGGGGGGGGGGGGGGGGGGGGGGGGGGGGGGGGGGGGGGGGGGGGGGGGGGGGGGGGGGGGGGGGGGGGGGGGGGGGGGGGGGGGGGGGGGGGGGGGGGGGGGGGGGGGGGGGGGGGGGGGGGGGGGGGGGGGGGGGGGGGGGGGGGGGGGGGGGGGGGGGGGGGGGGGGGGGGGGGGGGGGGGGGGGGGGGGGGGGGGGGGGGGGGGGGGGGGGGGGGGGGGGGGGGGGGGGGGGGGGGGGGGGGGGGGGGGGGGGGGGGGGGGGGGGGGGGGGGGGGGGGGGGGGGGGGGGGGGGGGGGGGGGGGGGGGGGGGGGGGGGGGGGGGGGGGGGGGGGGGGGGGGGGGGGGGGGGGGGGGGGGGGGGGGGGGGGGGGGGGGGGGGGGGGGGGGGGGGGGGGGGGGGGGGGGGGGGGGGGGGGGGGGGGGGGGGGGGGGGGGGGGGGGGGGGGGGGGGGGGGGGGGGGGGGGGGGGGGGGGGGGGGGGGGGGGGGGGGGGGGGGGGGGGGGGGGGGGGGGGGGGGGGGGGGGGGGGGGGGGGGGGGGGGGGGGGGGGGGGGGGGGGGGGGGGGGGGGGGGGGGGGGGGGGGGGGGGGGGGGGGGGGGGGGGGGGGGGGGGGGGGGGGGGGGGGGGGGGGGGGGGGGGGGGGGGGGGGGGGGGGGGGGGGGGGGGGGGGGGGGGGGGGGGGGGGGGGGGGGGGGGGGGGGGGGGGGGGGGGGGGGGGGGGGGGGGGGGGGGGGGGGGGGGGGGGGGGGGGGGGGGGGGGGGGGGGGGGGGGGGGGGGGGGGGGGGGGGGGGGGGGGGGGGGGGGGGGGGGGGGGGGGGGGGGGGGGGGGGGGGGGGGGGGGGGGGGGGGGGGGGGGGGGGGGGGGGGGGGGGGGGGGGGGGGGGGGGGGGGGGGGGGGGGGGGGGGGGGGGGGGGGGGGGGGGGGGGGGGGGGGGGGGGGGGGGGGGGGGGGGGGGGGGGGGGGGGGGGGGGGGGGGGGGGGGGGGGGGGGGGGGGGGGGGGGGGGGGGGGGGGGGGGGGGGGGGGGGGGGGGGGGGGGGGGGGGGGGGGGGGGGGGGGGGGGGGGGGGGGGGGGGGGGGGGGGGGGGGGGGGGGGGGGGGGGGGGGGGGGGGGGGGGGGGGGGGGGGGGGGGGGGGGGGGGGGGGGGGGGGGGGGGGGGGGGGGGGGGGGGGGGGGGGGGGGGGGGGGGGGGGGGGGGGGGGGGGGGGGGGGGGGGGGGGGGGGGGGGGGGGGGGGGGGGGGGGGGGGGGGGGGGGGGGGGGGGGGGGGGGGGGGGGGGGGGGGGGGGGGGGGGGGGGGGGGGGGGGGGGGGGGGGGGGGGGGGGGGGGGGGGGGGGGGGGGGGGGGGGGGGGGGGGGGGGGGGGGGGGGGGGGGGGGGGGGGGGGGGGGGGGGGGGGGGGGGGGGGGGGGGGGGGGGGGGGGGGGGGGGGGGGGGGGGGGGGGGGGGGGGGGGGGGGGGGGGGGGGGGGGGGGGGGGGGGGGGGGGGGGGGGGGGGGGGGGGGGGGGGGGGGGGGGGGGGGGGGGGGGGGGGGGGGGGGGGGGGGGGGGGGGGGGGGGGGGGGGGGGGGGGGGGGGGGGGGGGGGGGGGGGGGGAGGATCAGTAAACTCATTCTCCAATGAGCACCTGTACTGTATCCCTAGTGTCCCCACACGAGCAGCTATGAGATCAACTGCATCCATCATATGGACGGGTACACAACACACAAGTCTGTTCGGTTATCATGATGTCCCTCTCGAGTAACTTATGACCGGGATTATTTAGGATCTGTGTTTAAAGGTGAATCAATCTCATCATTGTGATCTCATCATGATTCGATTCCCATTACATGGATCTAAGGATATCATAATATATATATATATATATATATATATATATATATATATATATATATATATATATATATATATATATATATATATATATATATATATATATATATATATATATATATATATATATATATATATATATATATATATATATATATATATATATATATATATATATATATATATATATATATATATATATATATATATATATATATATATATATATATATATATATATATATATATATATATATATATATATATATATATATATATATATATATATATATATATATATATATATATATATATATATATATATATATATATATATATATATATATATATATATATATATATATATATATATATATATATATATATATATATATATATATATATATATATATATATATATATATATATATATATATATATATATATATATATATATATATATATATATATATATATATATATATATATATATATATATATATATATATATATATATATATATATATATATATATATATATATATATATATATATATATATATATATATATATATATATATATATATATATATATATATATATATATATATATATATATATATATATATATATATATATATATATATATATATATATATATATATATATATATATATATATATATATATATATATATATATATATATATATATATATATATATATATATATATATATATATATATATATATATATATATATATATATATATATATATATATATATATATATATATATATATATATATATATATATATATATATATATATATATATATATATATATATATATATATATATATATATATATATATATATATATATATATATATATATATATATATATATATATATATATATATATATATATATATATATATATATATATATATATATATATATATATATATATATATATATATATATATATATATATATATATATATATATATATATATATATATATATATATATATATATATATATATATATATATATATATATATATATATATATATATATATATATATATATATATATATATATATATATATATATATATATATATATATATATATATATATATATATATATATATATATATATATATATATATATATATATATATATATATATATATATATATATATATATATATATATATATATATATATATATATATATATATATATATATATATATATATATATATATATATATATATATATATATATATATATATATATATATATATATATATATATATATATATATATATATATATATATATATATATATATATATATATATATATATATATATATATATATATATATATATATATATATATATATATATATATATATATATATATATATATATATATATATATATATATATATATATATATATATATATATATATATATATATATATATATATATATATATATATATATATATATATATATATATATATATATATATATATATATATATATATATATATATATATATATATATATATATATATATATATATATATATATATATATATATATATATATATATATATATATATATATATATATATATATATATATATATATATATATATATATATATATATATATATATATATATATATATATATATATATATATATATATATATATATATATATATATATATATATATATATATATATATATATATATATATATATATATATATATATATATATATATATATATATATATATATATATATATATATATATATATATATATATATATATATATATATATATATATATATATATATATATATATATATATATATATATATATATATATATATATATATATATATATATATATATATATATATATATATATATATATATATATATATATATATATATATATATATATATATATATATATATATATATATATATATATATATATATATATATATATATATATATATATATATATATATATATATATATATATATATATATATATATATATATATATATATATATATATATATATATATATATATATATATATATATATATATATATATATATATATATATATATATATATATATATATATATATATATATATATATATATATATATATATATATATATATATATATATATATATATATATATATATATATATATATATATATATATATATATATATATATATATATATATATATATATATATATATATATATATATATATATATATATATATATATATATATATATATATATATATATATATATATATATATATATATATATATATATATATATATATATATATATATATATATATATATATATATATATATATATATATATATATATATATATATATATATATATATATATATATATATATATATATATATATATATATATATATATATATATATATATATATATATATATATATATATATATATATATATATATATATATATATATATATATATATATATATATATATATATATATATATATATATATATATATATATATATATATATATATATATATATATATATATATATATATATATATATATATATATATATATATATATATATATATATATATATATATATATATATATATATATATATATATATATATATATATATATATATATATATATATATATATATATATATATATATATATATATATATATATATATATATATATATATATATATATATATATATATATATATATATATATATATATATATATATATATATATATATATATATATATATATATATATATATATATATATATATATATATATATATATATATATATATATATATATATATATATATATATATATATATATATATATATATATATATATATATATATATATATATATATATATATATATATATATATATATATATATATATATATATATATATATATATATATATATATATATATATATATATATATATATATATATATATATATATATATATATATATATATATATATATATATATATTAGCTCTGCTCCTTGTCTTACGAAGGCTAAGAACCTAAGCTCTAAGAAGAACAAGATAAGAAAACCTAACTCTTCCGTTAGCTCTAGCTTAGTTTTAGTTTAGCAAATTATAGACTAAAATTTTTAGCCGCTTTCAAGTAACTTAGGCTTTGAATTAACTTTTGATTTTTAGATATATTGTGTATAAGTTAGTTATCATTCTAAGGCCTCTAGTATTGCTTTAATCTAAGATGAGTGCATACAGTTAGAGGTTCTTTAATATGAAATACTAAAAATCTCTTATTTCTGAGTTCTATATGATTTAGAATTGAGTGAATATTACTTCTATACACTAAGATATGAGATTTAAAAATTTAAATAGTTTGAACCTATGTTTAGTAGAATATAATATAGATGATGTTAGTTGAGTTGGGAGGGTACTTTAGCATCCTAAGGATTATATTTTAAGTTAATTTGATGTATACCTAATTTTATATATCTCCAAAGTTCCTACAAAATTTTATAATAATCTATGATAATTTGGTGAGCCATAATGGTGAAGTAAGATTTACTTCGTAGAACTATATAGTTGATTGATTAGCAACCACTATGTCATAGATTATAGGTTGAAGTATTGGTTAATTGATGATGAAATTTAGGTGAATTTACTATAATCTAATTTAGAGAGGTATCTTCAAATTTAATAATAAATGATTAGTTATATTTGGGAGTTATGAGCGATTTAAAATGAAAGGATTTTAATTTATGCATATCATGACCTGTATTCCAATTTGATATGTTTTTAGCTCTATAGCACACTCGGCTGAGATCATGGCTCTTTAATGACAACTTCATGTAAGTCGAAGCAGCTACAAATAGTGATCACTTATATTTTCAAAGCAAGCCTTTAATGATAGATATACATGACCTCAATGCATGTTTGAAAGCATATTTTAAATGATAAGATGATTGCCATTTAAGATAATTGCTATGAACTTAAATTTGTAATGTCGTTTGATGTAAGAAATGCATGCATATATTATAAAATATAATATTACTGTTTAAAAATATATTTGCTTTCTTATTACATGCATTATGAATTATTGTGCATGGATTGTGTTTGATTTACTGAAATCATAATGTTATCTTTTGTTATATAACTATCATGTTATTACTATCTGTTATGAAGATTTTATGCACTTGTATACGATGTATAGTGTGGAAGTCTGCATAAACATGATGAAATATAATATGAAAGTTTCATATATATATATATATATATATATATATATATATATATATATATATATATATATATATATATATATATATATATATATATATATATATATATATATATATATATATATATATATATATATATATATATATATATATATATATATATATATATATATATATATATATATATATATATATATATATATATATATATATATATATATATATATATATATATATATATATATATATATATATATATATATATATATATATATATATATATATATATATATATATATATATATATATATATATATATATATATATATATATATATATATATATATATATATATATATATATATATATATATATATATATATATATATATATATATATATATATATATATATATATATATATATATATATATATATATATATATATATATATATATATATATATATATATATATATATATATATATATATATATATATATATATATATATATATATATATATATATATATATATATATATATATATATATATATATATATATATATATATATATATATATATATATATATATATATATATATATATATATATATATATATATATATATATATATATATATATATATATATATATATATATATATATATATATATATATATATATATATATATATATATATATATATATATATATATATATATATATATATATATATATATATATATATATATATATATATATATATATATATATATATATATATATATATATATATATATATATATATATATATATATATATATATATATATATATATATATATATATATATATATATATATATATATATATATATATATATATATATATATATATATATATATATATATATATATATATATATATATATATATATATATATATATATATATATATATATATATATATATATATATATATATATATATATATATATATATATATATATATATATATATATATATATATATATATATATATATATATATATATATATATATATATATATATATATATATATATATATATATATATATATATATATATATATATATATATATATATATATATATATATATATATATATATATATATATATATATATATATATATATATATATATATATATATATATATATATATATATATATATATATATATATATATATATATATATATATATATATATATATATATATATATATATATATATATATATATATATATATATATATATATATATATATATATATATATATATATATATATATATATATATATATATATATATATATATATATATATATATATATATATATATATATATATATATATATATATATATATATATATATATATATATATATATATATATATATATATATATATATATATATATATATATATATATATATATATATATATATATATATATATATATATATATATATATATATATATATATATATATATATATATATATATATATATATATATATATATATATATATATATATATATATATATATATATATATATATATATATATATATATATATATATATATATATATATATATATATATATATATATATATATATATATATATATATATATATATATATATATATATATATATATATATATATATATATATATATATATATATATATATATATATATATATATATATATATATATATATATATATATATATATATATATATATATATATATATATATATATATATAAAAGCATAGAATACTATTCGACCATCTTGTAAGCTTTAATAATTAAAATATATTGATTTGCTTTCTTATTATTATATGATGTTCCTATATTTGGTAGCTAGTGTATAAGCAACTTGGGATTAACCAAGAATATATCATGAGAAATAGAGAGCACTCAGGTGGTTATGACAATATTTGGGTGATAACTCCCAAAGGTAGAGAGACAACCACCCATGAAATTCAATGAGATATGATGATTAATATGATGATAGAATAGGTAGAGGGAGAATCTAGACAATTAGAATGACTATTGGCTCTTGGATAGGAGGCAGCATCGATAATAACTCGAGGATGAGATATTTTTAAAATTACCAATTGAAAACTTTAGAAAATTGATTCACTAATCTTTGGAGGTGATATAAACTCATTAGTGATAGAAGAGGGATGTACAAGATATTTGACATAGGTGATTAATACTAGATGGAATTAAAAGTCAAACTAGAGGATGCACCAATTGTGAATGAAATCCTGGAGGCTCTTCCTGTGGACTTGCTTGGACTGCCATCTAATAGAAAGATGGAGTCTGTCATAAATTTGATACATGGCACTGAACCAATTAGATTGCCACCTGATAGGGAGATTAAGTTTGTCATGATACTTGGCACTGAATCAATTTACCAAGCACCCTATAGAATGGTCCTAGCAGAATTGAAGAAGTTTAAGGTACAATTAAAAGAGATTTTTGATGAATAATTTATTTACCCTAGCTTTTTATCCTAGCGAGTACTAGTCTTATATATAAAGAAAAAAAAAAAAAAAAAAAAAAAAAAAAAAAAAAAAAAAAAAAAAAAAAAAAAAAAAAAAAAAAAAAAAAAAAAAAAAAAAAAAAAAAAAAAAAAAAAAAAAAAAAAAAAAAAAAAAAAAAAAAAAAAAAAAAAAAAAAAAAAAAAAAAAAAAAAAAAAAAAAAAAAAAAAAAAAAAAAAAAAAAAAAAAAAAAAAAAAAAAAAAAAAAAAAAAAAAAAAAAAAAAAAAAAAAAAAAAAAAAAAAAAAAAAAAAAAAAAAAAAAAAAAAAAAAAAAAAAAAAAAAAAAAAAAAAAAAAAAAAAAAAAAAAAAAAAAAAAAAAAAAAAAAAAAAAAAAAAAAAAAAAAAAAAAAAAAAAAAAAAAAAAAAAAAAAAAAAAAAAAAAAAAAAAAAAAAAAAAAAAAAAAAAAAAAAAAAAAAAAAAAAAAAAAAAAAAAAAAAAAAAAAAAAAAAAAAAAAAAAAAAAAAAAAAAAAAAAAAAAAAAAAAAAAAAAAAAAAAAAAAAAAAAAAAAAAAAAAAAAAAAAAAAAAAAAAAAAAAAAAAAAAAAAAAAAAAAAAAAAAAAAAAAAAAAAAAAAAAAAAAAAAAAAAAAAAAAAAAAAAAAAAAAAAAAAAAAAAAAAAAAAAAAAAAAAAAAAAAAAAAAAAAAAAAAAAAAAAAAAAAAAAAAAAAAAAAAAAAAAAAAAAAAAAAAAAAAAAAAAAAAAAAAAAAAAAAAAAAAAAAAAAAAAAAAAAAAAAAAAAAAAAAAAAAAAAAAAAAAAAAAAAAAAAAAAAAAAAAAAAAAAAAAAAAAAAAAAAAAAAAAAAAAAAAAAAAAAAAAAAAAAAAAAAAAAAAAAAAAAAAAAAAAAAAAAAAAAAAAAAAAAAAAAAAAAAAAAAAAAAAAAAAAAAAAAAAAAAAAAAAAAAAAAAAAAAAAAAAAAAAAAAAAAAAAAAAAAAAAAAAAAAAAAAAAAAAAAAAAAAAAAAAAAAAAAAAAAAAAAAAAAAAAAAAAAAAAAAAAAAAAAAAAAAAAAAAAAAAAAGTGATTATTAAGAACAAATACCTACTCCATTGATGACTTATTTGAAAAATTACAAGGTGCATCAATATTCTCCAAAATTAATTTATGATTAAAGTATCACCTATTGAAAATTAAGGAGGATGTTCCCAAAACAACCTTTAGGACAAGATAACGGCATTTTAAATTTTTTATAATGTCATTTGGTTTAACTAATGCATTGACAGTTTTTATGGACCCGATAAACTAGGTATTTAAGAATCTAGATAGATTTATGATGATTTTTATTGATGATATTTTGAGATAATCACACTCCACAGAGGAACATATAGAATATTTGAGAACAATTTGAGTATTTTAAAAAAACTATATACAATGTTTAAAAGTTTAAAAAGTATGAGTTTTGGTTAGAGAAGATAACATTCTTTGGATACAATTGTTAGAATCAAGAGCGCACTAAGAGGGGGGTGAATTAGTGTAACGAAAAACTTTTACGATTTAAAAAACTTATTGCGATTAAAGCCGATTCAACAAGAATGATTTTAACTCAATTCCTTTTCGGAAGAACTTTGAACTTGAAACCTTTAATGAAAGACCAAGAGAGGACTAAGAGGATTTGCAGTAAAGTAAAGTGCACAACTAAAAAATGTCGATTTCATAAAGTTTTCATATGAGTAAAGCTGATTTTGGAAGATGTTTACGTCAAAGCATAAGTAGACGTAGTTAAGCATAGTAAGGAGGAGAGGCAGTTTGCTATAAAGAAAAGATGCTCAAAGTAAATGCAAACTGAGATTTTAGAGTGGTTCGGTTAATCGTGACCTACATCCACTTTCGGCTTCCTCTTCCGACGAGGTCACCGGAGTCCACTAGAGGCTTCCTTCAATAAGTGAAGGCCAACCACCCTTTTATAACTTTTCTCCTTTTGTCGGGCTTAGGAGACAACCCTGACAAGTTTCACTCCTCTCTTGAATAATCTCAACACTTAGAAGAAAGAAGGAGGAGAACTCTAGCTTTTACAATACTTTTAAAGCCTCAAAGACTCAAGATAATGTCAAGTTTTTCGTATTCTTTCTTGTAGGAAAGGGTGGGGTTTTTATAGGCCCCAATGAGTTTGAAAATGGAGCCTAAAAGTGTCCATTCCCGGATTTCCAGGGTCTTGACGGTACCACCACCATTACTGGGCGGTACTACCACTTGACAGTGCTCAAAGATTGAGCTCAGGTGGTACCACCGTTGGCAGCAATAATTGCCGGTGGTACTACCACCTGATAGGGGCGATACCATCGCTAGAATTCATGGGAGACCGAGTCTCCTAGGCAGTACCACCACCGGCCAGGAATTTTGGGTCTGAATGGGCTGTTCCATTCGGCCCAATTTGGGTCTGTTAAGGGCCCAATTGGCCCCTAATTAAGTTAGTGGGATTACCTCCCAATCCTAACTTAATCTACACTCTAACTATGACAATTAAGATATGATTACTGCAATTCGTGTTCCGGTGCGTCAATCGCTCTTCCGGCGAATATTCGACGAACCCTCAGCGATGCTCCGGCGGACTCCCGGCAAGCTCCTGGACTTCGCGATGATCTTCTTGGCGAGTTCCGATGAGCTTCTTTGGCAAGCTCCTGGACTTCGCGATGATCTTCTTGGCGAGTTCCGATGAGCTTCTTTGGCAAGCTCCTGGACTTCGCGATGATCTTCTTGGCGAGTTCCGATGAGCTTCTTTGGCAAGCTCCTGGACTTCGCGATGATCTTCTTGGCGAGTTCCGATGAGCTTCTTTGGCAAGCTCCTGGACTTCGCGATGATCTTCTTGGCGAGTTCCGATGAGCTTCTTTGGCAAGCTCCTGGACTTCGCGATGATCTTCTTGGCGAGTTCCGATGAGCTTCTTTGGCAAGCTCCTGGACTTCGCGATGATCTTCTTGGCGAGTTCCGATGAGCTTCTTTGGCAAGCTCCTGGACTTCGCGATGATCTTCTTGGCGAGTTCCGATGAGCTTCTTTGGCAAGCTCCTGGACTTCGCGATGATCTTCTTGGCGAGTTCCGATGAGCTTCTTTGGCAAGCTCCTGGACTTCGCGATGATCTTCTTGGCGAGTTCCGATGAGCTTCTTTGGCAAGCTCCTGGACTTCGCGATGATCTTCTTGGCGAGTTCCGATGAGCTTCTTTGGCAAGCTCCTGGACTTCGCGATGATCTTCTTGGCGAGTTCCGATGAGCTTCTTTGGCAAGCTCCTGGACTTCGCGATGATCTTCTTGGCGAGTTCCGATGAGCTTCTTTGGCAAGCTCCTGGACTTCGCGATGATCTTCTTGGCGAGTTCCGATGAGCTTCTTTGGCAAGCTCCTGGACTTCGCGATGATCTTCTTGGCGAGTTCCGATGAGCTTCTTTGGCAAGCTCCTGGACTTCGCGATGATCTTCTTGGCGAGTTCCGATGAGCTTCTTTGGCAAGCTCCTGGACTTCGCGATGATCTTCTTGGCGAGTTCCGATGAGCTTCTTTGGCAAGCTCCTGGACTTCGCGATGATCTTCTTGGCGAGTTCCGATGAGCTTCTTTGGCAAGCTCCTGGACTTCGCGATGATCTTCTTGGCGAGTTCCGATGAGCTTCTTTGGCAAGCTCCTGGACTTCGCGATGATCTTCTTGGCGAGTTCCGATGAGCTTCTTTGGCAAGCTCCTGGACTTCGCGATGATCTTCTTGGCGAGTTCCGATGAGCTTCTTTGGCAAGCTCCTGGACTTCGCGATGATCTTCTTGGCGAGTTCCGATGAGCTTCTTTGGCAAGCTCCTGGACTTCGCGATGATCTTCTTGGCGAGTTCCGATGAGCTTCTTTGGCAAGCTCCTGGACTTCGCGATGATCTTCTTGGCGAGTTCCGATGAGCTTCTTTGGCAAGCTCCTGGACTTCGCGATGATCTTCTTGGCGAGTTCCGATGAGCTTCTTTGGCAAGCTCCTGGACTTCGCGATGATTCCTATCATGATGTAACTTTCTGAAAATGATGTCAAGACATGATATCCATTTTCAAGTCTTATATTTCAAATGTGAAGGATAGTAATCATAGAATTTTATCGTATGGCAATATATCAACTTTGTAAAATTGCAAGTTAAGCTCTAGATATCTTATCATAATACAAATATTTTGAGTATATAACAATTCATTCTATCATCAATTTACCACATATTTCTCCCCCTTTGTCATCAACAAAAAGGAGAATGATTCAACAATAATAAATGCAAGTGGTGGTAAAAATTCATGTTACAAAAAAAAAATCATACCAATCATATTTCAAGCAGTTCATGACACGGTATCATTCACAAGTTCTCATATAAAAGAGATAGCGTTCATTACTTCTTCCTTTTTATTCATCATCAACACTTTGCATGAAGGAGGAAAGTAGAAGGAAAAGCCATTGAGAACCACTTTCAATGAAGTTAAAAACAATAAGAGAGTTTCATTATGCTTCATTTTTCACAAGGATCAAAATATACATGTGAAATTAAATCCCTGCAAGTGTTCATCTCAAAAAAAAAAAAAAATTTCCTTCATAAAGAAGGAATTCATGTGAAAGAATCATTCTACCAAATCCATTTCTCAATTAAAATTCACAAAAGATAAATCCATGAGAGATGCATTTGTCAATTAATTCCATGTATCAAAAATCATTTAGTGATGGAGCATGGATATGCAATAAATTTGATATGGCATAGACTCATGAAAACTCCATTCAAGAAATACATTAAGTCCGAAAGAGAAATACAATAAAATCATGCATTCGGACAATGTTTTGTCATAGCTTTTTAATCACAATTATGAAGGTAAACTCATTAGTGCTTTGTAGTGCTCAAAGATTAAGAATTCAATGTATGATTAAAACTTCTCAAATCACAATCATGAAAGTATAACATGCTCATCATCATGGAAACTTTTCGCATCAAGGCACAAAATTTTCAACATTAAAGTAAACATGTTATTGAAGTATACAATTATGTCAAATTCGTATCATAATATTTTCAGCACCGAGTTTAAGTGATTGATCAAAGAATCAAGAAAGTCCAAAAACAAAATTTAACAAATTCATGCATTCGGACAATGTTTTGTCATAGCTTTTTAATCACAATTATGAAGGTAAACTCATTAGTGCTTTGTAGTGCTCAAAGATTAAGAATTCAATGTATGATTAAAACTTCTCAAATCACAATCATGAAAGTATAACATGCTCATCATCATGGAAACTTTTCGCATCAAGGCACAAAATTTTCAACATTAAAGTAAACATGTTATTGAAGTATACAATTATGTCAAATTCGTATCATAATATTTTCAGCACCGAGTTTAAGTGATTGATCAAAGAATCAAGAAAGTCCAAAAACAAAATTTAACAAATTCATGCATTCGGACAAATCAACATTCCTAATTCTCTTCTAATAAAATCAAATTGTTCTTCACTTAAAGGTTTTGTAAAAATATCAGCTAATTGATGTTTAGTATCAATAAATTTTATGATTACATCATGATTAGTGACATGATCTCGTATAAAATGATGCCTATATCAATATGTTTGTTCTAGAGTGTTGAATGAGATTTTGTGTGTAACATATTGCACTGTGTATTATCACATTTTATGAGGATATTTTTAAGATGAATCTTATAGTCCTTTAAAGTGTTTTTCATCCACACAACTTTGCCACATTATGCATTAGCTGTAATGTACTCAACTTCGGTTGTAGATAAGGCAACCAAGTTTTGTTTCTTGGATGATCAAGAAACAAGTGCATGTTCCAAAAATTGATATGTTCCTGATGTAACTTCTTCTATCTAGTCTACATCCAGCAAAATCCCGCATCAGCATAAGCAATAGCTCAAAGTTCTTGGATTTTGGATACCATAATCCTAGATTTGTGGTTCCTTTAAGATATTTAAGTATTCTTTTAACTACTTTGAGATGAGATATCTTAGGATTAGATTGAAACCTAGCACAAAGTCCTACACTAACATGATATCCGGTCTAGTTGCAGTGAGGTAAAGTAAACTTCCTATCATACCCCTATAAGTTTTTGATCAAAGCTTTCTCCACTTTCATCATTTCTAACTTAGTGGAGGTGCTCATAGGAGTATTGATAGCTTTTGAGCTATCCATATTAACCTCTTTAGCCAATCTAAGGCAATATTTTGGTTGACTAAGAAAAATGCTATTACTTAGTTTTGATTTGTAAACCCAAAAAGAAGGTTAATTCTCCCATCAAACTCATTTCAATTCAAGACTCATACTCGTAGCAAAGGATTCACAAAGAGATTCATTCGTGGAACCAAAGATAATATTATTAACATAAATTTGAATACAATAAGAAAATTATTTCAAAATTTTGATAAACAATGTAGTATCGACTTTGCCTTTAGAGAAATTATTTTCAATAAGAAATGAACTAAGTCTCTCATACCAAGGCCCTTAGGGATTGTTTTAACTATAGAGAGCTTTAGTCAATTTAAACATATGATTATGGAGACTAGTATGCTCAAATCCGGGAGGGTTGTTCAACATAAACTTCTTCAGAAATAAAGCCATTAAGAAAAGCACTTTAACATCTATTTGAAACAATTTAAAATTGTTACTACTAGCATAGGCAAGGACATCCTTATGGCTTCTAATCGAGCACAAGAGCGAAGGTTTCTTCATAATCGATACCTTCTTCTTGTTGAAACCTAGCTTGTTTTTAACTATGATACCAGATTCATCTTGCTTATTTCTAAAGATCCATTTGGTCATTTGGCCTAGGAACAAACTTCTACACCTCATTTCTCTCAAATTGATTTAACTCATCTTGTATTGTGATAATCTATGAATCATCTTTCATGTGCTTTGTTAATATATTTTGATTTAATTTGGGAGAGAAAAGCGGCGTTGGCACAAAATTTTTTAAGAGAAGAACATGTTTGAACCCTTTTAGATGTGTCTCCTATGATTATCTCCTTAGGATGAGCATGTACATACTTCCATCCTTGGGTAAGGATGTTTCGGAAGTGGATGTATCCAAGTTGCTAGTTGGAGAAGGGGTTTCATTTAAATTCAAATTATCAAAATTAACATCATCATCAAAATAATTTTTCTTAATTTCAGAAATCTCATTAAAAACAACATGAATGAATTCGTCTATAATTAAGTTCTTTTATTAAAGATACGAAATGCTTTAGAAATCGAAGAATAACCAAGAAAAATTCCTTCATCGGATTTATCATCAAAATTTTCTAAAGCATCTTTTTCATTCAAGATAAAACACTTACACCCAAAAACTTTAAAAAGATAATATTGGGTTTTTGTTGTTTTACAACTCATAAGGAGTTTTGGTGAGTAAGGGTCTTACTAGAACTCTATTCATGACATAACATCCCGTGTTTACGGCTTCGGCCGCAAAACTATTTGGGTAGGCTTTATTCATTCAACATGGTTCTTGCCATTTCTTGCAAATTTATCTATTCTTTCTTCTACTACTCTATTTGTTGAGGATTTCTTAGAGTAAAGAAGTTGTGGTGAGTTATTCTTATCTCCAAAGGTGACATATCCTTCGTCTATGCTAGTGAGCTTAGAGAATTGAGATGGATCTCTAGTCATATGACTTGAGCATCCACTATCAAGGTACCATCTCTTGCTCCTAGCTTGTGATGGTATACGTTTCCACAAAAAGGGATGATTTTTAGGTACCCAATTGACCTTGGGTGCCTTAAAAACCGTCTAAATTGCTTATCATGTTGCATGGAGTTTTTTTACGTTCTTTAGGAACCCAAATCAATTTGTTTGGACTAAGAAAAATGCTATTACTTAGTTATTTGATTTGTAAACCCAAAAAGAAGGTTAATTCTCCCATCAAACTCATTTCAAATTCAAGACTCATACTCGTAGCAAATGATTCACAAAGAGATTCATTCGTGGAACCAAAGATAATATTATTAACATAAATTTGAACAATAAGAAAATTATTTTCAAAATTTTTGATAAACAATGTAGTATCGACTTTGCCTTTAGAGAAATTATTTTTTGAAAATCATGATTTTGAAATTCACTACTGTGATCACTTCGAATTGATGAAATCACAGAATCCTTTTCATTTTGAACAAATTTACAAAACTTGGTGAAATATCTAAAGTATTTACTTTTGTGTGTCAAGAAATAAGTCCATGTGTATCTTTTGTAATCATCTACAATGATAAAAGCGTATTTGCTACCTCCTAGGCTTGATGTAGAAATTGGTCCGAATAAGTCCATATGGATCAATTGCAAAGATCTAGAGGTGTTTATTTGATTCTTAGGTTTGAAGCTACCTTTTATTTGTTTTCCTAATTGACAAGCATCCCACATATTATCTTTGACGAACTTGATATGAGGAATTCCTCTTACAAGTTTTTTGGATGAAATTTGGATGATTAGCTTCATGCTAGCATGACTTAAATGTCCTATGCCAAAGTCAAGCATCGTCATTCAAAACCGAAAAACACATTTCATTGCAAAGATCATTAATGTCAATGGTGTATACATTATTTTGTTTTAATGCAATCATGGATGTGTCTTTGTGTGGTTTTTCAATAATGCAAGCATTATATTCAAATTTAATAATATATCCTTTATCACATAATTGACTAATGCTTAATAGGTTATGTTTTAAACCATCAACTAACAAAACGTCTTCAATAAAGAAGTTGAATTTGTTACCTATGGTTCCTTTGCCAATGATTTTACTCTTATTCTTATCTCCAAAGGTGACATATCCTTCGTCTATGCTAGTGAGCTTAGAGAATTGAGATGGATCTCTAGTCATATGACTTGAGCATCCACTATCAAGGTACCATCTCTTGCTCCTAGCTTGTGATGGTATACGTTTCCACAAAAAGGGATGATTTTTAGGTACCCAATTGACCTTGGGTGCCTTAAAAACCGTCTAAATTGCTTATCATGTTGCATGGAGTTTTTTACGATTCTTTTAGGAACCCAAATCAATTTGTTTGGACTAACCTTCTTGAATGGACAATGATAAGCTCTATGTCCATGTTTGCAATAAAAGTTGCATTTGTTTTGGTGCGAAATATGCAAGATAGGGCCTTTAATGAAGGTGGTTGAATTTTGGTGAGAGCTTCTTACAAATCCGATTCCACTTCTTTTATGAACGTGACCCTTATTGGTAAGGATCATGTTCAAGGACTTGCTGCCAACCTCAAATTTCTTCAAGGTATCCTTGAGAAGCAAGTTCTCCTTTGAAGTATTTCTAAATCATGACATTTCATATATGGAGCTAAACTATCATTATGCTCAATTTTTAATTTATCAAAATTACTATCAAGAGTATCATGCACCTTTTTTAACAATTTATATTTTCTACTAATTGTTTTGCATTCATCAAATAAATCATGAAAAGCATTTAATAATTCATGAAATGATAAATTTGCATCAATTGAACTTGATACCACCTCTCTGATGGCCATTAGTGCATAGTGAGCAACTTGCTTGGTATTGGGCTCCTCTTCTTCGGATGCGCTTGAGTCATCCCATATTGCTATGAGCGCCTTCTTCTTTGGTGTTCTCTTCTTGGGTTGGAGATATTCACTTTTGTAGTGTCCCAGCTTCTTGTATTCGTAGCAAATTATTTGGTCTTTCTTGGGTTTAAATTTATTTTTAATATCATTTTTAAATTTATTTCTTTTAATAAATTTTTTGAATTTCTTTGTTAAAAGTGTCAAAGTCATCGTCGAAGTCCTCACCACTTGAGTTTTCTCTCAAGTGGTCTTCTTGAGTTCTTAGTGTCATATCCTTCCTATTCTTTGGAAGGGTGTCCTCATGCTTTTCATGAGCTTTGCAAGTCATTTCATAAGTCATTAGTGACCCAATTAATTCTTCAAGAGGAAAGTTGTTTAAATCTTTGGCCTCTTGAATGACCGTGACTTTAGGGTTCCAACTCTTTGGAAGGGATCTCAAAACTTTATTGACGAGCTCAAAATCCAAAAAGCCTTTACCAAGTCCTTTTAGACCATTGACAACATCCATAAAATGTGTGTAGATGTCTCCAATGGTCTCACTCGGTTTCATTCGAAATAATTCATAAGAATGTACTAAAAGGTTGATTTTTGACTCTTTCACTCTACTTGTGCCTTCACGAGTCACTTTGAGTGTGTGCCAAATATTAAAAGCCGTTTCACAAATCAAAACACGATTGAACTCGTTTTATCTAGTGAAATAAGACATTCATAGCCTTTGTATTTAAAGCAAAAGTCTTCTTCTCCAATTCATTCCAATCGATCATTGGAAGAGAAGACTTTTGAAATCCATTTTCTACAATATTCCAAAGCTCAAAATCCATAGAAATTAGGAAGATCCTGATTCGAGTCTTCAAATAGTTGTAATCCGTCCCATTGAACATAGGCAGACGTGTAATTAAGTGACCCTCTTGGTTTTCGGTAAATGCTATCTCTCTTGGGTTTTAATCCAACTGAGAGTGAACCTTGCTCTGATACCAATTGTTAGGATCAAGAGCGCACTAAGAGGGGAGGGGGTGAATTAGTGCAGCGGAAAACTTTTATGATTTAAAAAACTTATTGCGATTAAAGTCGATTCAACAAGAATGGTTTCAACTCAACCCTTTTCGGAAGAACTTTAAACTTGAAACGTTTCATGAAAGACCAAGAGAGGACTAAGGGGATTTGCAGCTAAGTAAAGTGCATAATTGAAAAACGTCGGTTTTGTAAAGTTTTCATACAAGTAAAGCCAATTTCGGAAGATGTTTACGTCAAAGCATAAGTAGATGTAGTTAAGCACAGTAAGGAGAAGAGGCAGTTTGCTATAAAGAAAAGATGCTCAAAGTAAATGCAAATCGATATTTTAGAGTGGTTCGGTCAATCGTGACCTACATCCACTTTCGGTTTCCTCCTCCGACGAGTTCACTAGCATCCACTAGAGGCCTTCCTTCAATAGGCGAAGGCTAACCACCCTTTTATAGCTTTTCTCCTTTTACCGGGCTTAGGAGACAACCCTTACAAGTTTCACTCCTCTCTTGAATGATCTCAACACTTAGAAGAAAGGAGGAGAACTCTAGTACAATACTATTAAGGCCTCAAAGACTCAAGATAATGTCAAGTTCTTCGTATCCTTTCTTACAGGAAAGGGTGGGGTTTTTATAGGCCCCAATGAATTTGAAAATGGAGCCTAAAAGTGTCCATTCCTAGATTTCCGGGGTCCTGGCAGTACCACCTGTTGAATCTCGGATTTTGATGATGAAGTCAATTGTCATGTTTTATCTAATCCATATGTTGAGATAAGTATGCAGGATTAACTACGAAAGCTTGAAAACATAAAGCGAGTCTACCGGAATCAAGTTCGATGGGTGTTTGAGAGTCCGAAGATTCGTCGGAGATGCTGCCGGAACCAATCGAGAAGAAATCGGGGACTTGTCGTAGTTTTCGGAAGTCCGCCGAAGAGATCATCGGAGGTTCGCAGAGATCACCGAGAAGGCTCGGTTACTCGTTGATTTCACCACAAGATCGGGAGCCAGCTGGGAGTCCGTCGGAAGAAATCCAAGGGCGTATCGGAAGTCCGTCGGAAGATCGCCGGAAAGCTCGCCGGAACAAGACTTGAAGTTCGCCGGTTAAAAACTTGCTTAGGATTATGTTTCTAGTTACGTAGTTTGCATGTAATTAAGGTTAGGATTAAGAAATAATCCTATATCTTGATTAGGGGCCAACTGGGCCCAAAATGAAATCTGGTTTGGGCCGGACTTAAAGCCCAACCAGTGACTAGCAAGGTCGGGCGGTGGAACCGCCGGTCTGGGCGGTGGCACCGCCCAGCACCCGAGAGCCAGGCGGTGGCACCGCCTGTCTGAGCGGTGGCACCGCCCAGCACCCGAGAGCCAGGCGGTGGCACCGCTGGACTGGGCGGTGGCACCGCCCAGTACACTGTCAGTGTCAAAACTGACAGGCGGTGGCACCGCCACTGACAGGCGGTGGCACCGCTAGCTTCGGGAACCGAAGAGAATTCAAATTTTGGAGCCCAAATTTGAATCCTCTTGAGGCCTATAAATACCCCTCTATTCTCAGCTGAGAATACAACTTTTTGAGCAGCAAGTGATTGAGAGAAAGGTCTTAGAAAAGTCTTAGCAATCCTTGGTTTTCAATTTGCTAGTGTTCACCTCCTTCTTTCTTGAAAATCTGTAAGAGTGTGAACTGCTTGTAAAGAGTTGTAAGAGGGGTATTTACCCTTCCATTTCAAGAGATTTGCTAGTGGAAGTTGGGAGCCTCGTCGAAGAGGGGCCTCGCAAGTGGATGTAGGTCATTTGACCGAACCACTTTAAAAACGGCGTAATCTCTGGTTTGCATTTCATTGTTGCTATTTACATTACTGCAAACCATCTTCACTTTGATGCTCTACTTCTTTGTCTCCTTCATACGTATGCCTTCAAGTTAAAACGCAATCGAAACGGTTTCAAACGAAACGTTGCTTTTATCGTACGAAGTTTCCGAAAGTGTTTAAATCATTGAAAAGTTTATCGTTCTTTACCGCTGCACTAATTCACCCCCCCCCTCTTAGTGCCGCTCCGATCCTAACAATTGGTATCAGAGCAAGGCTCACTCTCATATTTGGTTTAATACCCAAGAGAGATGGCTTACTCCGGCATGAATGAGGGACACTCCATTACACGTCCACCTATGTTTAATGGGTCGGATTACACGTATTGGAAGACACGTATGAGAATCTTCCTAATTTCCATGGATTTCGAGCTTTGGACTATTGTTGAAAATGGATTTCAAAAATCTTCTCTTCCGATGAGCGAATGGAATGAATCGGAGAAGAAAGTTTTTGCTTTAAACGCAAAGGCTATGAATGCCTTGTTTTGTGCACTAGACAAAAATGAATTTAATCGCGTTTCAATTTGTGATTCTGCTTTTGATATTTGGAGAACTCTTGAAGTCACTCATGAAGGCACTAGCCGAGTGAAAGAGTCCAAAATCAATATTCTTGTGCACTCTTACGAACTTTTTCGAATGAAACCAAGTGAGTCCATCGGAGACATGTACACCCGTTTCACGGATGTCATCAATGGACTCAAAGCTCTTGGTAAAGATTTTTCTAACTTTGAATTAGTAACTAAAATCTTAAGATCCCTTCCTAAAAGTTGGGATCCAAAAGTTACTGCCATTCAAGAGGCCAAGGACCTTAAAACATTCCCTCTTGAAGAACTTATTGGGTCTCTAATGACCTACGAAATGACATGTCAAGCTCATGACGAGCTTGAGAACCCCCTTCCAAAGAACAGGAAGGATATGGCACTCAAATCACAAGAAGACCACTTGAAAGGAACATCAAGTGATGAGGACAGTGACAATGACATTGCACTTTTGACTCAAAAATTTAAAAAATTTATAAGAAAGAACAAATTTAAAAATAACACCAAAAACAAATTTGAACATAAAAAGGACCAAGTGATATGCTATGAATGCAAGAAGCCGGGGCATTTCAAAAATGAATGTCCCCAAGCCAAGAAGAGAACATCAAAGAAGAAGGCGCTCAAAGCAACGTGGGATGATTCAAGCGCATCCGAAGAAGAGGAGTCCAACACCGAGCAAGTTGCTCATTACGCCCTAATGGCCATCGGAGAGGAGGTAACGAATTTAATTGATGCAGATTTATCTTATCATGAATTATTAAATGCCTTCCATGAGTTATTTGATGAATGCAAAACAATTAGTAGAAAATATAAATTGTTAAAAAAGGAGCATGATAGTCTTACTTGTAATTTTGATAAATTAAAAACTGAATATCATGATAGTTTAGCTCCATGCATAAAATGTCATGATCTAGAAACTCTCCAAAAGGAGAACTTGCTACTTAAGGACACCTTGAAGAAATTCGAGGTCGGTAGCAAGTCTTTGAACATGATCCTTACAAATAAGGGTCACGTTCCTAAAAGAAGTGGAATCGGATTTGTGAGAAGTTCTCACCAAAATCCAACCACCTTCATTAAAGGTCCTATCTTACATGTTCAACACCAAAGCAATTGCAACTTTTGTTGCAAATATGGACATAAAACTTATCAATGTCCATTCAAGAAAATTAGTCCGAACAAATTGATTTGGGTTCCTAAAGGAACCATGATCAAGTCTATGCAACATGATAAACAAGTTAGATTAGTTTTTGAGGCACCCAAAAGTAAATGGGTACCTAAAAATAATCCCTTCTTGTAGAAACATACACCATCACAAGCTAGGAGCAAGAGATGGTACCTTGATAGTGGATGCTCAAGGCATATGACCGGAGATCCATCCCAATTCTCCAAGCTCACTAGCATAGACGAAGGCTTTGTCACCTTCGGAGACAACAACAAAGGCAAAATCATTGGCAAGGGAACCATAGGTAACAAATTAAACTTTTCTATTGATAATGTATTACTAGTTGATGGATTGAAACATAATCTCTTGAGTATTAGTCAATTATGTGATAAAGGTTATATCGTTAGATTTGAATCAAATGTGTGTATTATTGAAAAACCAAACAATAACAGTACTATGATTGCATTAAAACAAAATAATGTCTACACCATCGATCTTGATGAACTAGGTAATGAAATGTGCCTCTCCGCTTTAAAAGATGATGCTTGGCTTTGGCATAGGAGATTAGGCCATGCAAGCATGAAACTAATATCTAAGATCTCCTCTAGAGAATTAGTACGAGGGATTCCCAATATGAAGTTTGTTAAGGACAAAGTATGCGATGCGTGTCAACTAGGTAAACAAATAAAAACTAGTTTCAAACCAAAAAATCAAATTAGCACCACTAGACCATTACAATTGATCCATTTGGACTTATTTGGACCAATTGACACGACAAGTCTAGGAGGAAGCAAATATGCTTTTGTGATTGTAGATGATTATACTAGATACACTTGGACCTATTTCTTGGCTCACAAAAGTGATTGTTTCAAATATTTCTCTAAATTTTGTAAACTCACTCAAAACGAAAAAGGATTCATGATTTCATCAATTCGGAGTGATCACGGTGGCGAATTTCAAAACCGCGATTTCCAAAATTTTTGTGAAGTTAACGGATATAACCACAACTTCTCTACTCCAAGAAACCCGCAACAAAATGGAGTAGTAGAAAGAAAAAATAGAAATCTACAAGAAATGGCAAGAACTATGTTGAATGAACATAGTCTACCCAAGTACTTTTGGGCCGAAGCCGTGAATACGGCTTGCTACATCATGAATAGGGTTTTAATAAGACCATCTCTATCAAAAACTCCCTATGAATTATGGAATAACAAAACACCAAATGTTTCTTATTTTAAAGTTTTCGGTTGCAAATGCTTTATTTTAAATGAAAAGGATGCCTTAGGAAAATTTGATGCTAAATCCGATGAAGGCATCTTTCTTGGTTACTCTTCCGTTTCTAAGGCTTTTCGTGTTTTTAACAAAAGAACCTTAGTTATAGAAGAGTCTATTCATGTAATTTTTAATGAAATTTCCGAGTTAAAGAAAAATGATTTTGATGATGATATTGGTTTTAAAAATTTGGATTTAAAGGAACCCCCTCCTCAAAATAGCAACTTGGATGCATCTTCTTCCAAAATCTCCTTACCCAAGGAATGGAAGTACGTAGATGCTCATCCAAAAGAGCAAATTATAGGAGATACATCACAAGGGGTTAAAACTCGTTCTTCTTTCAAGAATTTTTGTGCTAATGCTGCCTTTCTCTCTCAAATCGAACCTAAATGCATTGACGAGGCCTTGAAAGATGATTCTTGGGTCATTGCAATGCAAGAGGAATTGAATCAATTTGAGAGGAATGAGGTATGGAAGCTTGTTCCTCGACCTAGTGACCATTTAGTCATTGGTACTAAATGGGTCTTTAGAAACAAGCAAGACGAATGTGGTATCGTGGTTAGAAACAAGGCTAGATTAGTGGCCAAAGGTTTCAACCAAGAAGAAGGTATCGACTACGAAGAAACCTTCGCCCCTGTGGCAAGATTAGAAGCCATTAGGATGCTCCTTGCCTATGCTAGTAGTAATAATTTTAAACTATTTCAAATGGACGTCAAAAGTGCCTTCTTAAATGGTTTTATTTCGGAAGAAGTATATGTCGAACAACCTCCTGGATTTGAAAATTCTCTTCTTCCTAATCATGTATTCAAATTGACTAAGGCTCTCTATGGTTTGAAACAAGCTCCTAGAGCTTGGTACGAAAGGCTTAGTTCCTTTCTTATTTTAAATAATTTTACCAAAGGCAAGGTTGATACTACATTATTTATCAAACATTTTGAAAATAATTTTCTTGTTGTGCAAATTTATGTTGATGATATTATTTTTGGTTCTTCGGATGAATCACTATGTGAATCATTTGCCAAAAATATGAGTCATGAATTTGAAATGAGTTTAATGGGTGAATTAACATTCTTTTTAGGATTGCAAATCAAACAACTTAATGACGGTATATTTCTTAACCAATCTAAATATACATTAGACTTGTTAAAACGATTTAGCATGGATAATTCAAAAGCAATAAACACCCCTATGAGTACTTCGACTAAGTTAGATATGGATGAAAACAACGAAAATTTCGATCAAAAAACGTATAGGGGAATGATAGGTAGTCTACTCTACCTCACCGCGACTAGACCGGATATTATGTTTAGTGTGGGACTTTGTGCTAGGTTTCAATCTAATCCTAAATTATCTCATCTCAAGAGTGTTAAAAGAATATTTAGATATCTTAAAGGAACTCCAAATTTAGGACTTTGGTATCCGAAATCAGAAAAATTCGATTTAATAGCTTATGCAGATGCCGATTTTGGCGGATGCAGGATAGATAGAAAAAGTACATCCGGCACATGCCAATTTTTAGGACATGCACTTGTTTCTTGGACTTCCAAGAAACAAAATTCAGTTGCACTATCTACGGCGGAAGCCGAATACATCGCTGCAAGTGCATGCTGTGCACAAATTGTTTGGATGAAAAATACATTAGAAGATTATGGAATTCACTTGAAAAACATTCCCATAAAATGTGATAATACAAGTGCCATATGTCTTACCAAAAATCCAATTCAGCACTCTAGAACTAAACATATCGACGTTAGGCATCATTTCATACGCGATCATGTCCTTAACAATAATGTTGTTCTAGAATTCATTGACACAAAGCATCAATTGGCAGACATATTTACAAAAGCCTTAAACGATGACCAATTTGAATTTATTAGAAGGGAACTAGGCATGTTAAATTGTCCCTAAGAATGTACTTTCCAAAAAATTTCTCATCCTCTTTCCGTTCCTTAGTAGATTTGATCATTCTCTTTCAATTCCAAAAGAAATGTTTATCCTAACATCTCTGAAAAATAAAATAAAAATTAAAAAATAAAAATAAAAACGGAAAAGGAATGAAATTTTTTTTTCGCGGCAGCCAGCGGTGGCACCGCCAGAACCAGCGGTGGCACCGCCAGAACCAGCGGTAGCACCGCCTGAGCGTTCGGTCGCTAGGCGGTGGCACCGCTCGGTTTGGCGGTGGCACCGCCCGAGAGCCCTTATTTATATCCTAAGGGTTAGGGCCGGCGGTGACACCGCCCCCAACCCGTGAGAACCTGCCTCAACCCTCTCTCAACCTCTCTAAAGCCTCATTCCAACATTTAGAAGCCTTGGAAAGGGATTTTTATTGGTCCAAGCTCTCCATCTTTCAAGAAATTCTCTATAAGGTAAAATCTGAAATTTTCTTCTTCCTCTTTTCATTATTTTCCCTACCCTTTACAGTTTCATATTTTTGATCCATCATCTTGTCTAGATAATGGCTCCTAAGAGATCAAAAGGGAAAAGGATTGTAGGAGATTCATATGACCAAAATCTTTTTCAATCTAAAGAAGTAGCACTTAAATTTCCATATTTCGAAACAAGAACTATACATAAGGGTAAACACGTTGATCTAAATGAACTAGGAAACCTTGAACCCATTAGGTGGTTTGCACATTTAGATGCCTTACCTCTCCTACAAATCAATGAACCAATTTATCCTAGATTAGTTAGGCTATTTTATGCAAATTTGTGTGTGGACAACGAAAGCCTAAGTACTTACCTTTTAGGAACACAGATTAGAATCTTTGACAGCACTATTTGTGAATTAATTGGACTCACTGAAAAAGATAGGGGCTGTTATTTTAGAGGTAAATGGGATGTAAATGTAATCGGAGCAACTTACTTTGAAGCCGTAGAAACTATTTTTGCAAATCCGAACCTCGGTATACTACCTAAGAGTTGCGAACACTTACTACCCTTTAACTCTAAAATTCTTCATCACATCATAACAAGCATCATATTTCCTAAACAATTTCATCTTGATGAAATAAGTCAAATAGAGATGAGCACAATGTATTGGATTATGACCGGTCAACATAACTGCTTTGGATACTCAATCCGGCAACATATGAAGGATATTATGGCTAGAGACGGTATGTTATCATATGGGGGGTTAATCACACGACTTATACTTGCCCATGACATTTGTATCCCACCCGATGAAGAGACAATTCAAAGTGATCGATATAACATCATCAATATAAATCTATTGAAAAGACTTAGGTGCACTTTTAGCAACGGTATATGGGTGAGGCAACCTAGAAGGACTGATCCAATTCCCCCACCAGTAGAACACCCTGAAACACCAATTCTTAGGGGAAATGAATCTCCTCCTCCTAGTCCCTTTGGCGCAGCACCTTCAGCTCCTGCTTCCTCCTCTGAAGAACTCATTTTGGCAGAATTGTATCAGATCAAATCACAACAAGACCAACTCAAAACACAGCAAGAGCAGATTCAAACTCAGCAATTTGAAATTTTGCAGGAACTACGGCAAATGAATCAAAAAATAGATGTCCTGTATCAGCACTATGCATTTCCTCCTAAAGATTAATCGATGTATCTTTTATATTGACATGCGATCTTTGTCATCTTCTTTCCTTGAATGACATGTTGAACCTTCTTTTGCAATGTATTTTGAATGATGTTGAACCTTCTTTTGTGATGTATTTTGAATGAAAGATGATGTTGAATTCCTTTGCCTTAACAATCACAAATTATATGCTTCAAGACGCTCTCCTTTTTGTTGATGACAAAGGGGGAGAAATATGGTAAATTGATAATTGCCATGCTATGATTGCCATATTTTCACTATGAAATGTTTGCATTATATGTTGATATCTAGCAATGATCACTATTATTCACGTTGAAATATAAAACTTGAAAATGGTTGTCAAGTCTTGACATCATTTTCAGAAAGATACATAATGATAGGGAATCATGATGGGAGTATTGATAAGGTTTGACTTATCAATATGTCTCTTGAATTCAAAGGCTTTGAATTCAAGAATGACTTATCTCAAGTATGGCATATAGATAGGGGGAGTTAATATTAACTCCATTATCAATTGATTGTCATCATCAAAAAGGGGGAGATTGTTGAATCTCGGATTTTGATGATGAAGTCAATTGTCATGTTTTATCTAATCCATATGTTGAGATAAGTATGCAGGATTAACTACGAAAGCTTGAAAACATAAAGCGAGTCTACCGGAATCAAGTTCGATGGGTGTTTGAGAGTCCGAAGATTCGTCGGAGATGCTGCCGGAACCAATCGAGAAGAAATCGGGGACTTGTCGTAGTTTTCGGAAGTCCGCCGAAGAGATCATCGGAGGTTCGCAGAGATCACCGAGAAGGCTCGGTTACTCGTTGATTTCACCACAAGATCGGGAGCCAGCTGGGAGTCCGTCGGAAGAAATCCAAGGGCGTATCGGAAGTCCGTCGGAAGATCGCCGGAAAGCTCGCCGGAACAAGACTTGAAGTTCGCCGGTTAAAAACTTGCTTAGGATTATGTTTCTAGTTACGTAGTTTGCATGTAATTAAGGTTAGGATTAAGAAATAATCCTATATCTTGATTAGGGGCCAACTGGGCCCAAAATGAAATCTGGTTTGGGCCGGACTTAAAGCCCAACCAGTGACTAGCAAGGTCGGGCGGTGGAACCGCCGGTCTGGGCGGTGGCACCGCCCAGCACCCGAGAGCCAGGCGGTGGCACCGCCTGTCTGAGCGGTGGCACCGCCCAGCACCCGAGAGCCAGGCGGTGGCACCGCTGGACTGGGCGGTGGCACCGCCCAGTACACTGTCAGTGTCAAAACTGACAGGCGGTGGCACCGCCACTGACAGGCGGTGGCACCGCTAGCTTCGGGAACCGAAGAGAATTCAAATTTTGGAGCCCAAATTTGAATCCTCTTGAGGCCTATAAATACCCCTCTATTCTCAGCTGAGAATACAACTTTTTGAGCAGCAAGTGATTGAGAGAAAGGTCTTAGAAAAGTCTTAGCAATCCTTGGTTTTCAATTTGCTAGTGTTCACCTCCTTCTTTCTTGAAAATCTGTAAGAGTGTGAACTGCTTGTAAAGAGTTGTAAGAGGGGTATTTACCCTTCCATTTCAAGAGATTTGCTAGTGGAAGTTGGGAGCCTCGTCGAAGAGGGGCCTCGCAAGTGGATGTAGGTCATTTGACCGAACCACTTTAAAAACGGCGTAATCTCTGGTTTGCATTTCATTGTTGCTATTTACATTACTGCAAACCATCTTCACTTTGATGCTCTACTTCTTTGTCTCCTTCATACGTATGCCTTCAAGTTAAAACGCAATCGAAACGGTTTCAAACGAAACGTTGCTTTTATCGTACGAAGTTTCCGAAAGTGTTTAAATCATTGAAAAGTTTATCGTTCTTTACCGCTGCACTAATTCACCCCCCCCTCTTAGTGCCGCTCCGATCCTAACAAGAGCAAGGCTCACTCTCATATTTGGTTTAATACCCAAGAGAGATGGCTTACTTCGGCATGCATAAGGGACATTCTATTATACGTCCACCTATGTTTAATGGGTCGGATTATACGTATTGGAAGACACGTATGAGAATCTTCCTCATTTCCATGGATTTCGAACTTTGGACTATTGTTGAAAATGGATTTCAAAAATCTTCTCTTCCGATGAGCGAATGGAATGAATCGGAGAAGAAGGTTTTTGCTTTAAACGCAAAGGCTATGAATGCCTTGTTTTGTGCACTAGAAAAAAATGAATTTAATCGCGTTTCAATTTGTGATTCTGCTTTTGATATTTGGAGAACTCTTGAGGTCACTCATGAAGGCACTAGCCAAGTGAAAGAGTCCAAAATCAACATTCTTGTGCACTCTTACGAACTTTTCCGAATGAAACCAAGTGAGTCCATCGGAGACATGTACACCCGTTTCACGGATGTCATCAATGGACTCAAAGCTCTTGGTAAAGATTTTTCTAACTTTGAACTAGTAACTAAAATCTTAAGATCTCTTCCTAAAAGTTGGGATCCAAAAGTTACTGCCATTCAAGAGGCCAAGGACCTTAAAACATTCCCTCTTGAAGAACTTATTGGGTCTCTAATGACCTACGAAATGACATGTCAAGCTCATGACGAGCTCGAGAACCCCCTTCCAAAGAACAGGAAGGATATGACACTCACATCACAAGAAGACCACTTGAAAGGAACATCAAGTGATGAGGACAGTGACAATGACATTGCACTTTTGACTCAAAAATTTAAAACATTTATAAGAAAGAAAAAATTTAAAAATAACACAAAAATAAACTTGAACATAAAAAGGACCAAGTGATATGCTATGAATGCAAGAAGCCGGGGTATTTCAAAAATGAATGTCCCCAAGCCAAAAGAGAACATCAAAGAAGAAGGCGCTCAAAGCAACGTGGGATGATTCAAGCGCAACCAAAGAAGAGGAGTCCAACACCGAGCAAGTTGCTCATTACGCCCTAATAGCCATCGGAGAAGAGGTAACGAATTTAATTGATGCAGATTTATCTTATCATGAATTATTAAATGCCTTCCATGAGATATTTGATGAATGCAAAACAATTAGTAGAAAATACAAATTGTTAAAAAAGGAGCATGATAGTCTTACTTGTAATTTTGATAAATTAAAAACTGATTATCAAGATAGTTTAGCTCCATGCATAAAATTCCATGATCTTGAAACTCTCCAAAAGGAGAACTTGCTACTTAAGGACACCTTGAAGAAATTCGAGGTCGGTAGCAAGTCTTTGAACACGATCTTACAAATAAGGGTCACGTTCCTAAAAGAATTGGAATCGAATTTGTGAGAAGTTCTCACCAAAATCTAACCACCTTCATTAAAGGTCCTATCTTACATGTTCAATACCAAAGCAATTGTAACTTTTGTTGCAAATATGGACATAAAACTTATCAATGTCCATTCAAGAAAATTAGTCCGAACAAATTGATTTGGGTTCCTAAAGGAACCATGATTAAGTCTATGCAACATGATAAATAAGTTAGATCAGTTTTTGAGGCACCCAAAAGTAAATGGGTACCTAAAAATAATCCCTTCTTGTAGAAACATACACCATCACAAGCTAGGAGCAAGAGATGGTACCTTGATAGTGGATGCTCAAGGCATATGACCGGAGATCCATCCCAATTCTCCAAGCTCACTAGCATAGACGAAGGCTATGTCACCTTCGGAGACAACAACAAAGGAAAGATCATTGGCAAGGGAACCATAGGTAACAAATTAAACTTTTCTATTGATAATGTATTACTAGTTGATGGATTAAAACATAATCTCTTAAGTATTAGTCAATTATGCGATAAAGGTTATATCGTTAGATTTGAATCAAATGTGTGTATTATTGAAAAACCAAACAATAACAGTACTATGATTACATTAAAACAAAATAATGTCTACACCATCGATCTTGATGAACTAGGTAATGAAATGTGCCTCTCCGCTTTAAAAGATGATGCTTGGCTTTGGCATAGGAGATTAGGCCATGCAAGCATGAAACTAATATCTAAGATCTCCTCTAGAGAATTAGTACGAGGGATTCCAATATGAAGTTTGTTAAGGACAAAGTATGCGATGCGTGTCAACTAGGTAAACAAATAAAAACTAGTTTAAACCTAAAAAATCAAATTAGCACCACTAGACCATTACAATTGATCCATTTGGACTTATTTGGACCAATTGACACGACAAGTCTAGGAGGAAGCAAATACGCTTTTGTGATTGTAGATGATATACTAGATACACTTGGACCTATTTCTTGGCTCACAAAAGTGATTGTTTCAAATATTTCTCTAAATTTTGTAAACTCACTCAAAACGGAAAAAGGATTCATGATTTCATCAATTCGGAGTGATCTCGGTGGCGAATTTCAAAACCGCGATTTCCAAAATTTTTGTGAAGTTAACGGATATAACCACAACTTCTCTACTCCAAGAAACCCGCAACAAAATGGAGTAGTAGAAAGAAAAAATAGAAATCTACAAGAAATGGCAAGAACTATGTTGAATGAACATAGTCTACCCAAGTACTTTTGGGCCGAAGCCGTGAATACGGCTTGCTACATCATGAATAGGGTTTTAATAAGACCATCTCTATCAAAAACTCCCTATGAATTATGGAATAACAAAACACCAAATGTTTCTTATTTTAAAGTTTTCGGTTGCAAATGCTTTATTTTAAATGAAAAGGATGCCTTAGGAAAATTTGATGCTAAATCCGATGAAGGGATCTTTCTTGGTTACTCTTCCGTTTCTAAGGCTTTTCGTGTTTTTAACAAAAGAACCTTAGTTATAGAAGAGTCTATTCATGTAATTTTTAATGAAATTTCCGAGTTAAAGAAAAATGATTTTGATGATGATATTGGTTTTAAAAATTTGGATTTAAAGGAACCCCCTCCTCAAAATAGCAACTTGGATGCATCTTCTTCCAAAATCTCCTTACCCAAGGAATGGAAGTACGTAGATGCTCATCCAAAAGAGCAAATTATAGGAGATACATCACAAGGGGTTAAAACTCGTTCTTCTTTCAAGAATTTTTGTGCTAATGCTTGCCTTTCTCTCTCAAATCGAACCTAAATGCATTGACGAGGCCTTGAAAGATGATTCTTGGGTCATTGCAATGCAAGAGGAATTGAATCAATTTGAGAGGAATGAGGTATGGAAGCTTGTTCCTCGACCTAGTGACCATTTAGTCATTGGTACTAAATGGGTCTTTAGAAACAAGCAAGACGAATGTGGTATCGTGGTTAGAAACAAGGCTAGATTAGTGGCCAAAGGTTTCAACCAAGAAGAAGGTATCGACTACGAAGAAACCTTCGCCCCTGTGGCAAGATTAGAAGCCATTAGGATGCTCCTTGCCTATGCTAGTAGTAATAATTTTAAACTATTTCAAATGGACGTCAAAAGTGCCTTCTTAAATGGTTTTATTTCGGAAGAAGTATATGTCGAACAACCTCCTGGATTTGAAAATTCTCTTCTTCCTAATCATGTATTCAAATTGACTAAGGCTCTCTATGGTTTGAAACAAGCTCCTAGAGCTTGGTACGAAAGGCTTAGTTCCTTTCTTATTTTAAATAATTTTACCAAAGGCAAGGTTGATACTACATTATTTATCAAACATTTTGAAAATAATTTTCTTGTTGTGCAAATTTATGTTGATGATATTATTTTTGGTTCTTCGGATGAATCACTATGTGAATCATTTGCCAAAATATGAGTCATGAATTTGAAATGAGTTTAATGGGTGAATTAACATTCTTTTTAGGATTGCAAATCAAACAACTTAATGACGGTATATTTCTTAACCAATCTAAATATACATTAGACTTGTTAAAACGATTTAGCATGGATAATTCAAAAGCAATAAACACCCCTATGAGTACTTCGACTAAGTTAGATATGGATGAAAACAACGAAAATTTCGATCAAAAAACGTATAGGGGAATGATAGGTAGTCTACTCTACCTCACCGCGACTAGACCGGATATTATGTTTAGTGTGGGACTTTGTGCTAGGTTTCAATCTAATCCTAAATTATCTCATCTCAAGAGTGTTAAAAGAATATTTAGATATCTTAAAGGAACTCCAAATTTAGGACTTTGGTATCCGAAATCAGAAAAATTCGATTTAATAGCTTATGCAGATGCCGATTTTGGCGGATGCAGGATAGATAGAAAAAGTACATCCGGCACATGCCAATTTTTAGGACATGCACTTGTTTCTTGGACTTCCAAGAAACAAAATTCAGTTGCACTATCTACGGCGGAAGCCGAATACATCGCTGCAAGTGCATGCTGTGCACAAATTGTTTGGATGAAAAATACATTAGAAGATTATGGAATTCACTTGAAAAATATTCCCATAAAATGTGATAATACAAGTGCCATATGTCTTACCAAAAATCCAATTCAGCACTCTAGAACTAAACATATCGACGTTAGGCATCATTTCATACGCGATCATGTCCTTAACAATAATGTTGTTCTAGAATTCATTGACACAAAGCATCAATTGGCAGACATATTTACAAAAGCCTTAAACGATGACCAATTTGAATTTATTAGAAGGGAACTAGGCATGTTAAATTGTCCCTAAGAATGTACTTTCCAAAAAATTTCTCATCCTCTTTCCGTTCCTTAGTAGATTTGATCATTCTCTTTCAATTCCAAAAGAAATGTTTATCCTAACATCTCTGAAAAATAAAATAAAAATAAAATTAAAAAATAAAAATAAAAAGGGAAAAGGAATGAAATTTTTTTTTCGCGGCAGCCAGCGGTGGCACCGCCAGAACCAGCGGTGGCACCGCCAGCACCGCCAGAACCAGCGGTGGCACCGCCAGAACCAGCGGTGGCACCGCCAGAACCAGCGGTGGCACCGCCAGAACCAGCGGTGGCACCGCCAGAACCAGCGGTGGCACCGCCAGAACCAGCGGTGGCACCGCCAGAACCAGCGGTGGCACCGCCAGAACCAGCGGTGGCACCGCCAGAACCAGCGGTGGCACCGCCAGAACCAGCGGTGGCACCGCCAGAACCAGCGGTGGCACCGCCAGAACCAGCGGTGGCACCGCCAGAACCAGCGGTGGCACCGCCAGAACCAGCGGTGGCACCGCCAGAACCAGCGGTGGCACCGCCAGAACCAGCGGTGGCACCGCCAGAACCAGCGGTGGCACCGCCAGAACCAGCGGTGGCACCGCCAGAACCAGCGGTGGCACCGCCAGAACCAGCGGTGGCACCGCCAGAACCAGCGGTGGCACCGCCAGAACCAGCGGTGGCACCGCCAGAACCAGCGGTGGCACCGCCAGAACCAGCGCACCGCCAGAACAGCGGTGGCACCGCCAGAACCAGCGGTAGCACCGCCTGAGCGTTCGGTCGCTAGGCGATGGCACCGCTCGGTTTGGCGGTGGCACCGCCGAGAGCCCTTATTTATATCCTAAGGGTTAGGGCGGCGGTGACACCGCCCCCAACCCGTGAGAACCTGCCTCAACACTCTCTCAATCTCTCTAAAGCCTCATTCCAACATTTAGAAGCCTTGGAAAGGGATTTTTATTGGTCCAAGCTCTCCATCTTTCAAGAAATTCTCTATAAGGTAAAATCTGAAATTTTCTTCTTCCTCTTTTCATTATTTTCCCTACCCTTTACAGTTTCATATTTTTGATCCATCATCTTGTCTAGATAATGGCTCCTAAGAGATCAAAAGGGAAAAGGATTGTAGGAGATTCATATGACCAAAATCTTTTTCAATCTAAAGAAGTAGCACTTAAATTTCCATATTTCGAAACAAGAACTATACATAAGGGTAAACACGTTGATCTAAATGAACTAGGAAACCTTGAACCCATTAGGTGGTTTGCACATTTAGATGCCTTACCTCTCCTACAAATCAATGAACCAATTTATCCTAGATTAGTTAGGCTATTTTATGCAAATTTGTGTGTGGACAACGAAAGCCTAAGTACTTACCTTTTAGGAACACAGATTAGAATCTTTGACAGCACTATTTGTGAATTAATTGGACTCACTGAAAAAGATAGGGGCTGTTATTTTAGAGGTAAATGGGATGTAAATGTAATCGGAGCAACTTACTTTGAAGCCGTAGAAACTATTTTTGCAAATCCGAACCTCGGTATACTACCTAAGAGTTGCGAACACTTACTACCCTTTAACTCTAAAATTCTTCATCACATCATAACAAGCATCATATTTCCTAAACAATTTCATCTTGATGAAATAAGTCAAATAGAGATGAGCACAATGTATTGGATTATGACCGGTCAACATAACTGCTTTGGATACTCAATCCGGCAACATATGAAGGATATTATGGCTAGAGACGGTATGTTATCATATGGGGGGTTAATCACACGACTTATACTTGCCCATGACATTTGTATCCCACCCGATGAAGAGACAATTCAAAGTGATCGATATAACATCATCAATATAAATCTATTGAAAAGACTTAGGTGCACTTTTAGCAATGGTATATGGGTGAGGCAACCTAGAAGGACTGATCCAATTCCCCCACCAGTAGAACACCCTGAAACACCAATTCTTAGGGGAAATGAATCTCCTCCTCCTAGTCCCTTTGGCGCAGCACCTTCAGCTCCTGCTTCCTCCTCTGAAGAACTCATTTTGGCAGAATTGTATCAGATCAAATCACAACAAGACCAACTCAAAACACAGCAAGAGCAGATTCAAACTCAGCAATTTGAAATTTTGTAGGAACTACGACAAATGAATCAAAAAATAGATGTCCTGTATCAGCACTATGCATTTCCTCCTAAAGATTAATCGATGTATCTTTTATATTGACATGCGATCTTTGTCATCTTCTTTCCTTGAATGACATGTTGAACCTTCTTTTGCAATGTATTTTGAATGATGTTGAACCTTCTTTTGTGATGTATTTTGAATGAAAGATGATGTTGAATTCCTTTGCCTTAACAATCACAAATTATATGCTTCAAGACGCTCTCCTTTTTGTTGATGACAAAGGGGGAGAAATATGGTAAATTGATAATTGCCATGCTATGATTGCCATATTTTCACTATGAAATGTTTGCATTATATGTTGATATCTAGCAATGATCACTATTATTCACGTCTGAAATATAAAACTTGAAAATGGTTGTCAAGTCTTGACATCATTTTCAGAAAGATACATAATGATAGGGAATCATGATGGGAGTATTGATAAGGTTTGACTTATCAATATGTCTCTTGAATTCAAAGGCTTTGAATTCAAGAATGACTTATCTCAAGTATGGCATATAGATAGGGGGAGTTAATATTAACTCCATTATCAATTGATTGTCATCATCAAAAAGGGGGAGATTGTTGAATCTCGGATTTTGATGATGAAGTCAATTGTCATGTTTTATCTAATCCATATGTTGAGATAAGTATGCAGGATTAACTACGAAAGCTTGAAAACATAAAGCGAGTCTACCAGAATCAAGTTCGATGGGTGTTTGAGAGTCCGAAGATTCGTCGGAGATGCTGCCAGAACCAATCGAGAAGAAATCTTGTCGTAGTTTTCGGAAGTCCGCCGAAGAGATCATCGGAGGTTCGCAGAGATCACCGAGAAGGCTCGGTTACTCGTTGATTTCACCACAAGATCGGGAGCCAACTGGGAGTCCGTCGGAAGAAATCCAAGGGCGTATCGGAAGTCCGTCGGAAGATCGCCGGAAAGCTCGCCGGAACAAGACTTGAAGTTCGCCGGTTAAAAACTTGCTTAGGATTATGTTTCTAGTTACGTAGTTTGCATGTAATTAAGGTTAGGATTAAGAAATAATCCTATATCTTGATTAGGGGCCAACTGGGCCCAAAATGAAATCTGGTTTGGGCCGGACTTAAAGCCCAACCAGTGACTAGCAAGGTCGGGCGGTGGAACCGCCGGTCTGGGCGGTGGCACCGCCCAGCACCCGAGAGCCAGGCGGTGGCACCGCCTGTCTGAGCGGTGGCACCGCCCAGCACCCGAGAGCCAGGCGGTGGCACCGCTAGCTTCGGGAACCGAAGAGAATTCAAATTTTGGAGCCCAAATTTGAATCCTCTTGAGGCCTATAAATACCCCTCTATTCTCAGCTGAGAATACAACTTTTTGAGCAGCAAGTGATTGAGAGAAAGGTCTTAGAAAAGTCTTAGCAATCCTTGGTTTTCAATTTGCTAGTGTTCACCTCCTTCTTTCTTGAAAATCTGTAAGAGTGTGAACTGCTTGTAAAGAGTTGTAAGAGGGGTATTTACCCTTCCATTTCAAGAGATTTGCTAGTGGAAGTTGGGAGCCTCGTCAAGAGGGGCCTCGCAAGTGGATGTAGGTCATTTGACCGAACCACTTTAAAAACGGCGTAATCTCTGGTTTGCATTTCATTGTTGCTATTTACATTACTGCAAACCATCTTCACTTTGATGCTCTACTTCTTTGTCTCCTTCATACGTATGCCTTCAAGTTAAAACGCAATCGAAACGGTTTCAAACAAAACGTTGCTTTTATCGTACGAAGTTTCCGAAAGTGTTTAAATCATTGAAAAGTTTATCGTTCTTTACCGCTGCACTAATTCACTCCCCCCTCTTAGTGCCGCTCCGATCCTAACACCACCGCCATTACTGGGTGGTACTACCGCCTGACAGCGCTCGAAGACCGAGCTCAGGTGGTACCACCACTGGCAACAATAACTGCCGGTGGTACTACCGCCTGATAGGGGCGGTACCACTGCCCAAAATTCCTGGGAGACCGAGTCTCCTGGGCGGTGCCACCTGTTCCATTCGGCCCAATTTGGGTTTGTTAAGGGCCCAATTGGCCCCTAATTAAGTTAGTGGGATTACCTCCCAATTTAAACTTAATCTACACTTAACTATGACAATTAAGACATGATTACTGCAATTCATGTTCCGGTGCGTCAATTGCTCTTCCGGCGAGCTTTCGACGAACCCTCGGCGATGCTCCGGCGGACTCTCGGCAAGCTCTTGGACTTCGCAATGATCTTCTTGGCGAGTTCCAACGAGCTTCTTTGGCAAGCTCTTGAACTTCTCGGATGGTTCCCGCAGAACTTCCGACAAACGTCCGGACTTCCAACGAACTCTCGAACTCCCAACGTGATCTTAATCTTGACTCCGGCACAACACCTGCTGTATGTCTTACTGCCATTGTAGTTAATCATACACACTTTTCTCAACATATAGATTAGATCAACAAATGACAATTGACTTCATCATCAAAATCCGAGATTCAACAACAATATATCGAAAAAATGATATTATTAGATTTAACTAAGGTGGAAGTAGTTAGTACTTGGCTCAAATTGACTAATGTGACTTAAGATAAGGAGCTTTTTAACATGACAAGTTATTTCAAAAGTTTTGTACGAGGATTCTCTAAGTTAGCATTACCTCTCACCTAATTAACCTGAATAAACTAATGCTTGTTAGAATAGTTTTCAAGAATTTAAAAAGAGAATGATTTCAGCTCCAATTTCTACTATATCATATGGATTATAAGAATTCGTGGTTTATAGTAATGCATTCAAAAATAACCTAGCTGTTGAATCTTGGATTTTGATGATAAAGTCAAATGTCATTTATTATCTAATCCATATGTTGAGATAAGTGTGCAAGTTAACTATGATGGAAGTAAGACATGCAGCAGGAGTTGCGCCAGAGTCAAGACCATGATCATGTTGGGGGTTCGAGAGCTCGACGAAAGTCCGGACGGTCGTTGAAGGTTCTGCGGGAACAAATCCGAGAAGTCCAGGAGCTTGCCAAAGAAGCTCATCAGAACTCGCCAAGTGAATCGTCGCAAGTCCAGGAGTTTGCCGGAAGTCCACCGGAGCATCGCCGAGAGTTCGTTGGATGTTCACCGGAAGTCGCGGAAGCTCATCGGTAGAAGCGATTGACGCACCAGAGCAAGTTGCATTATTAATGTCTTAAACATCGTAGTTAGCATGATGATTAAGTTAGGAATGAGAGGTGATCCCATTAACTTAATCATGGGGCAATTGGGCCCTTAACAGACCCAAATTGGGTCGAATGGGTCAGCCCATTCAGACCTAGAATTCCCAGCCGGTGGTGGCACCACCCAGGAGACTCAGTCTCCTAGGAGTTCTGGGCGGTAGTACCGCCCTTGTCGGGCGGTGGTACCACCCCTGTCAGGTGGTGGTATCGCCTAAGCTCGGTTTTCGAGCGATGTCAGGTGATAGTACCACCCAGACTGAGCGGTAGTACCGCTCAGTGACAAATGACAGGCGATAGTACCGCCAGGACCCCAGAAATCCGGGAGATGACATTTTTGAGCTCCAAATTCAAACCAGTTTGGGGCCTATATAAACCCCACCCTTTCATGCATGAAAGTGCACCGAAATCTTGATCTTATTATGTGAATTTTAGAGCTCAAAAGTGTTGTAAAGGCCAAAAGTTCTTCTCCCTCTTTTCTTCTAAGTTTTGATCATTCAAGAGAGGAGTGAAAAATCTATAAGGGTTGTCTCTTAAACCTGTTAAAAGGAGTAAAGTTGTAAAAGGGTGGTTGGCCTTTGCCTATTGAAGGAAGGCCTCTAGTGGATGTTGGTGACCTCATCGGAGGAGGTAACCAAAAGTGGATGTAGGTTAAGATTGACTGAACCACTCTAAATGTTGGTTTGCATTTACATTCTACTCTCTATCTTAAACTACAAATTGCCTCCATTACTTTACTTCAACTTTACTCTCGCTTAATCTTAAGTTGAAGTAATTTTCGAATTGACTTTTACATCAAAATCATCTTTATCGTACGAATGTTGTTTTTAAATCGTCGAAAGTTTTCCGCTGCACTAATTCACCCCCCCCTCTTAGTGCTCTTGATCCTAACAATTGGTATCAGAGCGAGGTTAACTCTCAATCGGATTAAAACCCAAGAGAGATGACATACGCCGAAAATCAAGAGGGCCACTCTATTACACGTCCGCCCATGTTTAATGGGATGGACTACACCTATTGGAAGACCCGAATGAGGATCTTCCTTATTTCCGTAGATTTTGAATATTGGAATATTGTTGAAAATGGATTTTCAAGGTCTTCTCTTCCAATGATCAATTGGAATGAATTGGAGAAGAAGACTTTTGCTCTTAATGTAAAGGCTATGAATGCCTTATTTTGTGCACTTGATAAAAACGAGTTCAATCGTGTTTCGATTTGTGAAACTACATTTGATATTTGACATACACTCATAGTGACTCACGAAGGCACAAGTAGAGTGAAAAAGTAAAAAATCAATCTTTTAATACATTCTTTTGAACTTTTTCGAATAAAACCGAACAAGACCATAGGCGACATGTACACCCGTTTCACGGATGTCATCAATGATCTAAAAGGACTCGACAAAAGTTTTTCAGATTTTGAGTTCGTAAATAAGATTCTAAGATCCCTTCCTAAGAGTTGGGACCCTAAAGTCATTGCTATTCAAGAGGCTAAAGATTTAAACAACTTTCCTCTTGAAGAATTAATCGGGTCATTAATGACCTACGAAATAACTTGCAAAGCTCATGAAGAGTAAGAAGATATCCTTCCAAAGAACAGGAAGGATATGACACTTAGAACTTTAGAAGACCACTTGAGAGAAAACTCAAGTGATGAAGACTGTGATGATGACTTGACACTTTTAACAAGGAAATTCAAAAAATTCATTAAAAGAAACAAGTTTAAAAATGACATAAAAAATAAATTTAAACCCAAAAAGGACAAAGTTATTTGCTACGAATACAAGAATCCGGGACACTACAAAAGTGATGTTCCCAAGCCAAGAAGAGAACACCAAAGAAGAAGGCGCTCAAAGGAACATGGGATGACTCAAGCGCGTCTAAAGAAGAGGAGTCCAACACCAGCAAGTTGCTCATTACGCCCTAATGGCTATCGGAGAGGAGGTAACAGATTTAATTGATGCAGATTTATCATTTGATGAATTATTAAATGCCTTCCATGACTTATTTGATGAATGCAAAACAATCAGTAGAAAATATAAATTGCTGAAAAATGAGCATGATAGTCTTATTAGTAATTTTGATAAATTAAAAACTGAATATCATGATAGTTTAGCTCCATGTAAAAAATGCCATGATATAGAAACTCTCCAAAAGGAGAACTTGTTACTTAAGGACACCTTAAAGAAATTTGAGGTTAGTAGCAAGTCTTTGAATATGATCCTTACAAATAAGGGTCACGTTCCTAAAAGAAGTGAAATCGGATTTATGAGAAGTCCTCACCAAAATCCAACCACCTTCATTAAAGGCCCTATCTTGCATGTTCGACACCAAAGCAAATGCAACTTTTGTTGCAAACATGGACATAAAACTTATTATTGTCCATTCAAGAAAATTAGTCCGAACAAACTGATTTGGGTTCCTAAAGGAACCATGATAAATTCTATGCAACATGATAAACAATTTAGATCAGTTTTTAAGGCACCCAAAAGTAAATGGGTACCTAAAAATCATCCTTTTTTGTAGAAACATATATCACCACAAGCTAAGAGTAAGAGATGGTACCTTGATAGTGGATACTCAAGGCATATGACCGGAGATCCATCTTAATTCACTAAGCTTACTAGCATAGACGAAGGCTATGTCACCTTCGGAGACAACAACAAGGGTAAAATCATTGGCAAAGGAACCATAGGTAACAAATCCAACTTTTTTATTGAAGATATTTTGTTAGTTGATGGTTTAAAACATAACCTCTTGAGCATTAGTCAATTGTGTGATAAAGAATATATTGTCAAATTCGAATCTAATGCTTGCATCATTGAAAAACCACACAAAAACATATCTATGAATGCATTAAAACAAAATAACGTATACACCATTGACATTAATGATCTTTGTAATGAAATGTGTTTATCGGCTTTGAATGATGATGCTATTTTATCCAAAGAACTTGTAAGAGGAATTCCTCATATCAAGTTCATCAAAGATAATGTGTATGATGCTTGTCAGTTAGGAAAACAAATAAAGGGTAGCTTCAAATCTAAGAATCAAATAAGCACCTCCAGACCCTTGTAATTGATCCATATGGACTTATTCGGACTAATCTCTACATCAAACCTAGGAGGTAGTAAATACGCTTTTGTTATTGTAGATGATTATAGTAGATACACATGGGCTTATTTCTTAAAATACAAAAATGAATGCCTTAGATATTTCACCAAGTATTGTAAACTTGTTCAAAATAAAAAGGGTTTTATGATTTCATCAATTCGAAGTGATCATAGTGATGAATTTCAAAATCATGATTTCTAAGAATTTTGTGAATTTAATGGATACAACTACAACTTCTCTACTCCAAGAAATCCTCAACAAAATGGAGTAGTTGAAAGAAAGAATAGAAACTTACAAGAAATGATAAGAACCATGTTGAATGAACATAGTCTACCCAAATATTTTTGGGTCGAAGTTGTAAATACTGCATGCTATATTATAAATAGAGTTATAGTAAGACTCTTACTCACCAAAACTCCCTATGAGTTGTGGAACAACAAAAAACCTAATGTTTCATATTTTAAAGTTTTTGGGTGTAAGTGTTTTTATCTTGAATGAAAAAGATGCCTTAGGAAAATTTGATGCTAAATCTGATGAAGGAATTTTTCTTGGTTATTCTTCGATTTCTAAAGCATTTCGTATCTTTAATAAAAGAACTTAATTATAGAAGAATCCATTCATGTTATTTTTAATGAGATTTCCGAAATCAAGAAAAACGATTTTGATGATAATGTTAATTTTGATTCTTTGAGTTTAAATAAAACCTCTTCTCCAACTAGCAACTTGGATGCATCCACTTCCGAAACATCCTTACCCAAGGATTGGAAGTATGTAGATGCTCATCCTAAGGAGCTAATCTTATGAGACACATCTAAGGGGGTTCAAACACGTTCTTTTCTTAAAATTTTTTATGCCAACGCCGCTTTTCTCTCCCAAATTGAACCTAAATGTATTAACGAAGCCATGAAAGATGAGTTAAATTAATTTGAGAGAAATGAGGTGTGGAAGCTTGTTCCTAGGCCAAATGACTATTTAGTTATTGGTACTAAATGGGTCTTTAGAAACAAGTAAGATGAATATAGTATCGTGGTTAGAAATAAGGCTAGATTAGTGGCCAAAGGTTTCAACCAAGAAGAAGGTGTTGATTACAAAGAAACCTTCACTCTTGTGGCTCGATTAGAAGCCATAAGGATGCTCCTTGCCTATGCTAGTAGTAATAATTTTAAGTTATTTCAAATGGATGTTAAAAACACTTTTCTTAATGGCTTTATTTTCGAAGAAGTTTATGTTGAACAACCTTTCGGATTTGAGAATAATAGTTTCCCTAATCATGTGTCTAAATTAACTAAAGCTCTCTATAGTTTAAAACAAGTCTCAAGAGCTTGGTATGAGAGACTTAGTTCTTTTCTTATTGAAAATAATTTCTCTAAAGGCAAGGTCGATACTACATTGTTTATTAAAAATTTTAAAAATAATTTTCTCATTGTTCAGATTTATGTTGATGATATTATCTTCGATTCTATGAACGAATCTCTTTGTGAATCTTTTGCTAAAACTATGAGCCTTGAGTTTGAAATAAGTTTGATGGGAGAATTAACCTTCTTTTTAGGCTTACAAATTAAGTAACTAAGCAATGACATCTTTATTAGTCAAACTAAATACGCTTTAGATTTACTAAAATGATTTACTAAAAAGATTTACTAAAAAGCTCAAAAGCTATCAACACTCCTATGAGCACCTCCACTAAGTTAGAAATTGATGAAAGTGGAGAAAACTTTGATAAAAAAACTTATAGGGGTATGATAGGAAGTTTACTTTACCTCAGTACAACTAGACCGGATATTATGTTTAGTGTAGGACTTTGTACTAGGTTTCAATCGAATCATAAGATATCTTATCTCAAAGCAGTTAAAAGAATACTTAGATATCTTAAAGGTACCACAAATCTAGGATTGTGGTATCCAAAATCTAAGAATTTTGAGTTAATTGCTTATGCTGATGCGGATTTTGCTGAGTGTAGACTAGATAGAAAAAGCACATCAAGAATATGTCAATTTTTTGGACATGCCCTTATTTTCTGGTCATCTAAGAAATAAAACTCGATTGCCCTATCAACAACCGAAGCTGAGTATATTGCAGCTAGTGCATATTGTGCACAAGTTGTATAGATGAAAAATACCTTAGAAGATTATAAAGTTCATCTTAAAAATATTCCCATTAAATATGACAACACAAGTGTAATACGTCTAACAAAGAATCTCATTCAACACTCAAGAATAAAGCATATTGATATTAGACATCACTTTATACGAGATCATGTCACTAATCATGATGTAATTATAGAGTTCATTGATACTAAACATCAACTAGCTGATATTTTTACAAAGCCTTCAAGTAAAGAATAATTTGACTTCATTAGAAGAGAATTAGGAATGTTGATTTGTCCGAATGCATGAATTTGTTAAATTTTATTTTCGGACTTTCTTGATCTTGATCAATCACTTAGAAACTCAATGCTGAAAATCTTATGATACGAATTTTACTTGATTACATGCCTTAATAATAAGTTGGAAATTATGTGATTTGGATATAAAAATTTCCATGATAATAAGCATGTTTTATCTTCATGATTGTGTTTGAAAATCTATAGCAAAACCTTGTCCGAATGCATGAAAGTGTTAAATTTCATTTTCGGATTTTCTTGATCCTAACGATACATTATTCTCTTTTGAACTTAATACAGTTTTCATAAGCATATGTCATATAGAGTTTAATTCATATCATTGATTTTTGACATATAGAATCAATTAACAAATGTATCTCTCATAGACTTATCGTGCGAAAAATATCTTTTTTCAAGAAATGGATTTGATGAAATGATTCTCTCTTATAAATTCCTTCTTGAAAAAGGAAGACTTTTTTTACTAGCAAGGATTCGATTCACATACATATTTTGATTCTTGTAAAAATGAAACGTGATTTAAAGATCTTATCAATTTTAACTTCATTCAAATAGCTTTCCTCCTTCATGCAAAAAGATAATAACAAATAAAAAGGAAGAAGTAATGAAAGCTATCTCCATGTCATGTTTTCCTTGAGATGTTTGTATAATTGTTATCCTATCACTCATTGTTGAAAAATGATATGAACTTAGTTATGGCTAAAATTTACTTAAATCGCTCTCCTTTTTGTTGATGACAAAGGGAGAGAAATATATGATAAATTGATAATAATTATGATTGCCATATTTTCACTATGCCATGTTTGCATCATGTTAAGATATCAAGAACTTACATCACAATTTTACATGTTGATATCTTGCCATATGATGATTGCTAAACACTTGAAATGTTTGTATCATGTTAAGATATTAAGAACTTACATCACAATTTTACGTGTTGATATCTTACCATATGATGAATTGTTACGATTATTATCATTCACATTTGAAATGTAAAACTTAAAAATGGATGTCAAACCTTGACATCATTTTCAGAGAGATACATCATGATAGGAATCATGATGAGAGTATTGATAAGGTTAAACGATCTTAACTTATCAATATGTCTCTTGAATTCAAAGGCTTTGAATTCAAGAATGACTTATCTCAAGTATGGTATATAGATAGGGGGAGTTAAGGTTAACTCCGTTATCAATTGATTGTCATCATTAAAAAGGGATTGTTGAATCTCGGATTTTGATGATGAAGTTAATTGTCATTTATTATCTAACCCATATGATGAGATAAGTGTGTAGGATTAACTACGATGGAAGTAAGACATGCAGCAGGAGTTACACCGGAGTCAAGACCATGATCACATTGGGGGTTCGAGAGCTCGACGAAAGTCCGGACAATCGTCGGAGGTTCTGCGGGAACAAATCCTAGAAGTCTAGGAGCTTGCCAAAGAAGCTCGTCGGAATTCGCCAAGTGGATCGTCGCAAGTCCAGGAGTTTGCTGGAAGTCCGCTGGAGCATTGTCGAGGGTTCGTCAGATGTTCGCCGGAAGTTCACGAAAGCTCACTGGAAGAAGCGATTGATGCACCGGAGCAAATTGCAGTATTAATATCTTAAACATCATAGTTAGCATGATGATTAAGTTAGGAATGGGAGGTGATCCCATTAACTTAATCATGGGGCAATTGGGCCCTTGACAGACCCAAATTGGGCTGAATGGATCAGCCCATTCGGACCCAGAATTCTTGGCCGGCGGTGGCACCACCCAGGAGACTCGGTCTCCCAAGAGTTCTGGGCGGTAGTACCGCCCCTGTTAGGCGGTGGTACCGCTTGAGCTCGGTCTCCGAGCGATGTCAGGTGGTAGTACCGCCCAGACTGAGGGGTAGTACCACTCAGTGACAAATGACAAGCGGTAGTACTACCTAGTTATGGCGGTAGTACCGTCAGGATCCCATAAATCTGGGAGATGACATTTTTGAGCTCCAAATTCAAACCAGTTTGGGGCCTATATAAACCCTACCCTTTCATGCATGAAAGGGCACCAAAATTTTGATCTTATTATGTGAATTTTAGAGCTTAAAAGTGTTGTTAAGGCCAAAAGTTCTTCTCTCTCTTTTCTTCTAAGTTTTGATCATTCAAGAGAGGAGTGAAAAATCTATAAGGGTTGTCTCCTAAGCCCGTCAAAAGGAGTAAAGCTGTAAAAGGGTGGTTGGCCTTCGCCTATTGAAGGAAGGCCTCTAATGGACGTCGGTGATCTCATCGGAGGAGGTAGCCAAAAGTGGATGTAGGTCAAGATTGACCGAACCACTCTAAATCTCGGTTTGCATATACATTCTGCTCTCCATCTTAAACTGCAAACTGCCTCCATTACTTTACTTCAACTCTACCTCGCTTAATCTTAAGTTGAAGTAATTTTCGAATCAGCTTTCACATCGAAATCATCTTTATCATACGAACATCGTTTTTAAATTGTCGAAAGTTTTTCGCTGTACTAATTCACCCCCCCCTCTCTCCTCTTAGTACTCTTGATCGTAACACTAGCATATGTTTTAACATAAAATGATAGAGTTATAACATATGTTTTAAGACAATTAAAGGATTATAAGAAGAATGATCTAACTTATGATTGAGAATCAGCGATGGTGGTGTTTACCTTAAAATTTTGGTTGATATTAATTTTACGAAGAGAAGTGTAAAATATGCACTAATGAAAAGAAGTTGAAATGAGACAAAAGAGATAACTAGATTTAATAAAAGATTATGATGGTATGATTAATTAATATCCTATGAAAACAAATATAGTTATTGATGCTTTAAGTAGAAAGTGAATCATATATAATCCTTAAAAGTTTAATTGGGAGGCTAGTAGCTTTATCACTCCAATCAACATTATTAAAAAAAATTAAAGAGATACTAGTTAAGAATATTTATTTAAACTAATTACGGTCTCACATTGAGGTAAGAAAAAAGAAAAGGTTTTCAAATTGTTTAAAGGGGTAATTAGATTTTCAGGTAGACTATATGTACTTAAGAAAGCTAACATAAAACAAAAAATTTTATTCGAAACACACTTAACTCTATATTCAGAACATAATGAAATAATCAAGATGTATAGAGATTTAAAACAGAGCTAATGGTGGCGGTAATGAAGAAAGATATAATTTAGTTTATTGAAAAAGTCTTGCATGCTAACAAATAAAAATAAAACATCAAAAATCTAGTAAGTACATTAAAACATGACAAATATCTGAAAGAAAATAGGGGAAGTTTAATATGAATTTTATCATAGGTTTGTCCAAGATTAACAAGAGACGTGATGAAATTTAAGTTATGGTATTAGATAGAATCTCGAGATTCCCATTAGGATTTTGGTAGTCTTCATAAGATAAAATAGGCAAAGTTAGCTTAGCACTATATTTTTATCCTTAAGCAAATTTTCTAAATAGAAAGAAACTTTTAGATATAAAAGGATATGCTAAAAGCATGTGTTTTGAACTTGGAGGGATCATCAAGTAAATAATTACCTTTGATGAATTTTACTTATAATAATAGTTATCAAATAACAATTGGAATGACATCATCATTTGAAGTAATATGTGACAGGAAGTCCAAATCACTTCTTAATTGGGTCAAGATGAGTGAAAAAAAAAAAGTTTGGGTCCAGATTTAGTTAGTTCAAATCTGATTTTATAGTTCATTCACTATGTTTTTTTGGATTAATGTTTTTTTCACTAAATAAGATTAAAGATATCTTATTGATCAGTGCACCAATAATATTTTATTTATTTGGATATTTGAAAATTTTGACTTTTGTACGGATTGTGAACCATCAATGGCAAAACTCTAAATTTCCTCTTGCACAATTTTATTGTAAGGAATAAACGTTTGGATTGAGGAGAATTTTTTCTCCTTGAACTCTCGGTCAAGCCATTTAGTGACTTGATAGATAAGATAGTTAGGTCAAAATTATTCATAGGTGTAAAATTGAATGCGTATTGACTTAATTTTTATTTTATTGTTTTACCCTTATTTTACTACCCTAATCGTAATGGCGTTTCTTGTCATTGTCTCACCCATTTCTTGCCTTGTCATTGCTTGTAGATGGGCTTATATCCGATTATATCTTGAGATGATTTTACCGATGATTGGCATATCCAAAGCTTTACATATCCTTTTTCTTAACTTGGATCACAAATTGTTCTGTTAAATTTCTTATTTAGAATGCTCTTCATTTATTTGAACCTAAAATGTTAATCAAGAACCATCAAATTTGCTAGTTAGCATCAGATCCAGATTCCTGAACGAATGGACATTCAAAGAATATATAATAAGAGAAATCAGAGCTACACTCACAAGAGAGGACAACTTATTCCACCCATTTCTTGCCTTGGAAATGCATTATTCCCATCAGTGTCGTTCTATAGGAATATGATGGGTTATTGACACTTTTGTAGGCCGATTATTCTTTCCATTGATCAGCGTTTGATGCAACAACTACACAAGAAATTAAATGCAGCAACTAAATAAGAAATTATCCATTCTGAGATAAATCCTGCATGAATTTAACGGACACATTTTTAATAAAAAAAATCATTCTTGGCTATTTATTAGATATTAATTCTCCAAACTCTATCAAACTAAACATCAACTCCTCGCGTATGACTGTTCGGAAAACTGTGTGCATGATAGCACGTTGCATGGACAAATTGCTTCCCTCATCCTTTCCATGGTGTCTCTTTCGTTTGCATCTCCTGGATTCAACCCTCGACAATTCTCAACTTGAGTCAGTTGCCACGCGAGAAATTCTAAGCACTCAACTAAATCCATACACTAAATGATCCAAAGAAATAACAAAAATTTCATTTTCCCATCAATTATTCAACAAAGTATGCCAATCTCTCGTACAATAGCTTCATACATGGGTTATGTTGTATCACGTCTAATGTCTAGAAAAATCTCCAATCAATTGACTAATCCAAACTAATTAAACCCTGAGACAAGAATAAGTATGACCATTTATTATCTTAATCTCATCATTTGAAGATCCAATAGTCTTTAGTGATAGGATAAAAAGAGAATTTTGTATACGAATAAATACAAATAGACCGGAACACATAATAGAATTAAACAAAAATCACAATAAAATGGAACACCAAGATTTTCATAAAAATTCCCTCCAACGTGAAGGATAAAAATCACTGAGTAAGTCAGAGAAAATCTACCATAAAAATAATGAATAAACAAATCTCAAAGTCTCTTATCCAAAATCCAAGCAACAATCACAAGAAAATAATTGGGATATAAAGACTCCAAAATCCAAGCAACAATCACAAGAAAATAATTGGGATACAAGGACTATATCACTATGCATAATATTCAAAATCTTCCCAAGTAATCACAACAAGAATTCACTGTAAATCTGATCTAACCTGATATAAGAACACCACCTGGATAATTGAGAATAATCTTTACATTGTCTTGGATGATTGAGAAAACTGGCTGAAGATCCAATAGTCTTTAGTTCATGCTTTCCGTTCTCAACTTTTATAGGGTATTTTACTCGTCCAAGAGCAAAAGGAAATATATAAATTACCAACATCGGTTTCAAATTACAATATGCCTTCCGACATCTTAGCTAATAATTCTATGGTATCAAAACTTTACCATGGAAAACAGGATCAAGAGATAGCTTATCAGCATCGTTTTCTAATTACAAACATGCCTTCCGGCATCAAACTACTAATATCATAGTATCAAAACTTTTACCATGGAAACATGATCATGACACAGCAACTTCAGCACAGCATTGACATGTCTCATAGCTGCTGCTTTCAGCTATCCAATCTACTGGCAACTTCCTCTTGGTACCTGATTTGGATATCGGAGTCCTCCCCAAAGCATAACTTCTTAATCTTTGAACGTCTTTTACTTTCAGTGGCTTAAGGATGAAATCTATAGCTCCATCGCCTTGACACCTGCACAATCAGACACACAAACTTCATTTTAGCGGACAAAACAAAAGAGAGACCAAACTGGCTCTATATCTGTTTTCCTTCGTCTAAAGATGTATGTGCGCAACATGCATACACATATATACACTTCACCCACTTTTTATGCGTTTGATATAAATGCATATGTAAAGAATCTCGTTAAAGATACATCTCCAGTGTAGGTAAGAAGCTCATTTGCAATAGCCAAGATCCTCCAATCTTGATAACATACAACAGATCTCATTTGACAAACAGTGGTTGCCCGACATCAAACATGCTTATTCAGTTTGGTTACTTCATTTATTTGCACCATCACTTGAACTTGAGATGCTAATATACGTAACAGTTGTGTATGACAAGCTAAAATTTGCATCCGGAGGATTTGAAGTTGTTCATGAAGGTAACAAGAGAGTACCTGCTGATTCTCTGAGGATCATTTTCAGATGACATCATGACTACCGGTATGGATGGGTAGCTGCTGTGCTCCTGATAGTTAGGATAAGTGTTAGAACTTGACCAAGCATCATCAGTAGACAAAGTTATACCATGATTATAATGTGATAATCGATCACTACAAAGAGCAAAGAGAAGATGCTACATACCTTGACAGCCTTGAGAAGGTCGTAGCCAGTCATTTGTGGCATACAATAGTCAGTTAGAATTACATCAATATTCTTGTCCTGCAAAGCATCGATCTAGTCAATTAAGTTTCAAGCATCTACAGGTCCATGTATAAGTTCATATCAATTAGGGTGTATATCTTCAAATGTTAAATATAGCTAAAAATATTTAATAGTTGCATTATTTTCCAAATGGGCTATAAAAATGATATTAGTAAGTCAAATGCATATTGATATTAGTAAGTCTAAATTCCATCCTTTGTCATATTGCGATAAGACGAGCACTGGGAAGATTTTTTGTGTGTATATGCATATGTCTAAATATAATAAGATGCTGTAGGTTGTGTCATTTATGCCATTGAGCCTTGTTTAGGGCAACATCACAATTATCTGATAAATTTATGTTTGTGCCTGCACACACACACACACAATGTTTCGCAGGCATGCTAGTTGGGTCAAGATCAGAGCATGCCAAGTGGCTTTGTGAAGAGATGCTTAAATAGAAATTAGATTTGGACAGGTTAGTGTAGGAGGGCACAAGAAAGAAGAATTTGGGATCTCCCGACATTAGTTTCATGATTTTAATCATAATATAGTAAATTTTTTCATCTATTTTCTCCTTGTAAAAAGTTGATACAAGATTCTCCGTTATTACTCTGTTTTCTTTTGCTGTCTTAACTTAATACCCATCAGGATGCCACTGTCATTGCAGTTTACTCTGTTCAACCAATGGAGGACAGTAATGGTTCATGTGGAAGAGAATGGAGTACAAGTCTGTTAATCACATAGATGCTCATCCAACCATGAAGAAATCTTTTCTGGAGCTGAAGATGCCTATGGTACAGCGAGTATAGCGATATGCTTCCGATTTGGAAAAAGAGAACTCCATGAATCTAGTCGCATTGGCTTTTCTATAGAATGATGATCGTGTAGTCCAATGCTTCATAATTTCTTAGTTGAAAACAAATATTTGGATGAATTGATTGCCAACGTATATCATTCTATAAAACATAAGAAACCAAGTAATGTAATGAGCTAAGGAACTTAACGCACGTTAAGCAGGGCTGTCACTCCATTCAAGCCAAGAACTTCCATAGCTTTCTCTCCCGACTCAACAGCAATAACTGGAACGAAACCGAAGATGAGTAACATTCTCCAAAAAAATAACCAAGTAAAATAAAGAGATATCTTACGGAAGAAGCTTCAAAAATCAGAAGGTTTTGTGAGACATAAATCCATGAACATATAGTTCCTATTGCTTTGAGCTCACCACTTCTTCAATAAAAGATCAACTGTATGTTGTCACCTTAGCTTGTGAAATGTGGATTTTCTTCCCTTTTTTTTCTTTTTTCTTTTTTTGTCTTTCTGAAACTAATTTATTTGTCGAGATTGAGGAGTCACTTATGGCTTTGACTTTTCTCGTGGAAAACAAAAGTGTGGACTACTTGGCTTCGAGAATGGCAGTCAGTGGCTTCACTGACGGATGCTGGGACCGGAAGATCCATGGAAGAGTAACCATCTCTATGTGGAAAGACTTTTCCTTGGGAAGCAGTTTATAGAAGAAGGCAAAACTTTGCTATCCAACACAGAATCTTCTAGAATCCAAGAAAAAAATAAACCTCATTTTGATCAGATTGCAAGGCACAATGGACTTTCTAAGAGAAAGCTAAGGTGTGTTTAGCGATGGCCAAAAGCTATCTGACGAGATGAGATTTCCAAAACAAGGATGAACAGAAATAAGTACAAGAATTATTACTCCACGGAACTATGATGGTTGAATCAGAGAGCTCAATATTATTCCACTAACCTTCAAACAATCCTCCGCTATTCTTGAGCAACATCTCAACTATCTTTCTGTCCGAAGGGGAGTCATCCACCACCAGTACTCTCACCGCCTCCCCTCCGCCACCCCCGATAGTGTCCACCTCTTCCCCGGCTTTCTTCACCTGCTCCTCCATTTGCGCCGATGAAAGCCGAATGCCGCTCCTGCCTCTTATAAGTGGGTGTACAGAGAGAGAGAGAGAGAGAGAGAGAGAGAGAGAAGAACGAGGGAATGAATGGCGTGGAAGAGTGAAGGCTGGGATTCGTCTCCTGCCCCAGACAGCTAACATCATGCTCCGGATTTGCTGTTTGCTGTCGAACATCACGGGAAACGATGAGTATACGCCCTGCGGTCAGCCATGATTACGCTTACAGTGAGCCAAGGACACAGCAGTTGGTAGAGAAGCCTGTTCGCTGCTCCCGTGCATATAGAGAGGAAGAGGTGAGTGGGGTATAGATTTCTTTATTAGATATGGTGTCGGGAAGGGAATCTATCACTGTCTACTGTCGAGGGATTTGAGCCATTGATCGGCCTCTTCCTTCCCGACCTTTTTATCTCTTCCAGCTTTAATATTCCTAAAGTTTACGATTGTACAACAAATCAAATCCTGCTCCTATTCCCCAGCGCTCAAAAGATCCTCTTTTTGATCTCAAAGTACACTTTAGATTTGAACTTTTTTCCTTCTCTCTTTATTTCTCGAGCTTTTCGTTTCTGTTTCCTTCACTTGATTTTTTTTCCTAAAGTTTACGATTGTACAACAAATCAAATCCTGCTCCTATTCCCCAGCGCTCAAAAGATCCTCTTTTATTTTTTTTCCTTGTTCTATATTTCAAGCTTGTCTTATTCCCTGACATAGATTGACTGAGATCAAACAAGTCTGTTTCATTCGCCAAACTTCATTCAAGTGAAATCAAATCAGATTCTACTGACGTTGGTACACGTTCCAATTTGGCTTAAATGTCCTTTTCAACAACATTATTGCTAGTAACTGTAGTCGCAGTCTTTTAGATAAAATCCAGTAGGTAGAGTTAGTTAATGATGTATACCAAAACGTACAGAAAGATACAACTCATCGTCATCAGCATCAAACCTTTTCAGTAGAGAAAAAGATAATCAAATAAAACTAAGGGAGAATAGCTAATATATATAATTTTGAGCGATTATCCTAAAAAGGAATCGTATTTTCATTTTTTTCTTAGCACACTCCCATTTTCATAACGTCAAAGAGAATTTTAACTCTTCAAAATGATAAAATTATTCTTCCACTTAGCTGAGGAGCTTAATTTTTTATATCATTCAATCTAATTAGTTTCAAGATGGATAAATATTTTGAGATTTCTAAAATATTTCAGTATTATAAAAAATCTTAGTATGAGAATGAATTTTTATAAAGAAATTTTTTTAATAATTAGGATTTGATTCTTCTATAAATATATGATATGTTATTAGGTCTTCATGGAAATAATAAGATGCAAGTAATATTTTGGATACTTTTAAATTTTTTCTATGATTTCAAAAGAAAGTGAGAGATATAAATATTTTAGAATTTATGTGGGAAGATGTACACAAGAATTATGTTTAAGCAAGGATAATTCAAAAATATTATAATCAGTTTGATATAATAAAATTTTAAATTTTTTCATAAATATATGTAAGAATTATTAAACCATATCAAATCTGTTAGTTACAAGTGCCCTGTAAGCCAACCACGCGAGTGATGACACGTGTGATATACTACACAATCTTTTTTTTGTTATTATTATTATGGTATTTTATCACTTTATACTGATATATATATATATATATATATATATATATATATATATATATATATATATATATATATATATATATATATATATATATATATATATATATATATATATATATATATATATATATAATGACGTCATGGATCTGTGCAATGAGAATTGGATCATGATAAGAGCATGATGATGAGACCAATTAGCCTATAAATACATACTCTAAATATTTTCGACCATAGGTTACTCAAGAAAGATGCCGAGATAATCGGATAGACCAATATACTATACACTCATTCATATGATGGAGGTAGCTAGTCTCATAGCTGCTTGTGTGGGGATACTAGGGATATAGTACAAGTGCTTATTGGAGAAGGAGTTCACTAAATGATCCACTTACGGAATATTAATGATTCCGTAGTTAATGATACCTCATAGTTAGACAATGATTCCGTAGTCTCAATTGTGTATTTGGTTCTTAGACTTGAGACACTAAGGATGTCCTTTATCAGTACTTCACTCTTTGATACCGAACTTATAGGTCTGGAACTTCCAAATCTAGCACAACCGATTATCGGGAGTGATAGCCAACCTTACAAGGGTAATTAGATATCAATAGAAGATCATCCACTTTCGGTATCATGGGTGGAATATCACATGAAATATAATTGTCATTATATTACATAATTGTTCTAATATGATATATTATTTCTCAATATTATTTAATTATATAATCTATTATAATAAATTGACAATTCTTGAGTGCGGGTTAGAGTTCCAATTTCTACCACAAACCAACACACAAAATCCTCACTCCATTAAAATATAATAGTATTCTTAGCTCTTATATTTTGATGATGAATAACTTATTTGATAGTTAAATAAAAAAATTATAATTTTAAGTCACTAGTTGGTAATGAGTTGAAACATTCCTATAAAAGAGTCAATACCTTATTAGTTGCCTATGATAAACTTGTATTTGATCATTAAAAAACAATCATCATAAACTTTAAGTGGGTATAAACTTGGAGTAGGCAAAACTAAAATTTTATAAAATTTATATGCAATTGTAAAATATTCGATTTTTAATATGTTTGACTTTTTATTTCACTCTTTTTAACAATCCATTATTAAAATTTATCTTTTTTAGGATATGAGTAAAAGAATTAACATAAAAGCAAAGATAAATAATTACAAATATTTTCTGATTTGCTAACTAACCTTAAATACAATAATGATAAAAAGAAATCGTCAATATATTATAAGTTGCCAATGATAAAACAATGTTAGAGCATTAGAATATGCTCATCTTGAAACTTAAGTGGTTGTAATGTCAAAGTCAATAAAACAAATATTTAAGATATTTTAATAAAATATCAATTTTATCATTTTAGATTTTGATTATGTTTGACTTTTTATTTCACTCTATTATACAATTGATTTTTAAAATTCATCTTTGTTATTTAGCATGAGGGCAAACAAATTAATACAAAACAAAAGAATATTTTTAACTTTACTATGCTTGTATACAATTATGATAACATCATATTATGACTCAAATTATCATGAAATACATGATGTTTATTAAAAAGTTTTATGCTTTTGATAAAAAATAATGAACAAACATTTTGGTATTTGTAACTTGTACGACGAGGATCATCAACTAGGTTCATGGAGAAGGTGAATTAGATATTATTCAACGTAAATTCTAAGAGTGAGAATTTTTGCACCATGTTTAGATTTTCAAAAATTCCAAGAATAAAAAATTGATCATCAAAAAAATTAAGTTGGTTCTATTTTGAAATATGATTTCTATGTGTAAAGAGTTTAGCACTATGCCTCGTATACTTGGTCCCAAAATGAATATAAAGTGTTAGAAGACTAAATGATTTCTAGCTAATTCACAAAAGAGATGTTTATTCCTCTCTTAGTTATATTTATGCACTTGAAGGATATGGAATAGATATTTTTTAACTTACCATACAACAATCTTAGAGTGTTATATAAAGTATAAGGATTATGTTAAAAGATGGCGTTATATCTATAAAATATTTAATTAATAAATATAACAAGCTTAGTATATAAATTGTATAAGGTCATAATTCTTTATTTAATTTATATATATTTCACTTCTATCATGAGATACATTATTGCATATAAAGAAATTTACAATATACAATAAAGATTTCAGTTTCTAGATGACCAAGGCTAATTTTAAAAGACTAAAATCTTATGTATAACGCTTAATTGACCCTAATTTTTAAAGCAACTCACTCTAGTGATAAATAATTCATCCATCAAAATATATTACTTTAGTATTATAAATTATTTTTTACAAATAATCAAGTGTTAGCTCATCATGTTTCTAAGACAACTTCTCATTAGCCTGATGGTCTTCCTTCTCTTAATGACAATGTAATTTTTCCCTGTAGCGTCTGTTGAGATTGCTCCAATATCATCTTTAGTATTAGAATAGTTGGCTAAAATCTTAGGTAACTAATAATCATTATTTACTTGCTTATAGTATTTGGAATATCATACGATCCAACATTATAGTAGTTTTGTTATTAAAACTAATGATAAGATAAATAACACTAAGTTCATGTGAACTATATAGGAAATATGTAATGTGAAAAGTTATCTTTAATTCTTTTCATGTCAACCTAAAAGCTTGTTTCTTTTACTAATTTTACTATATTATACCTTAGTTTTTATTGCTTCATATGCTTGTTAAAATTTAGATCCTGTTTCAAAATATTTTACTAACTTGAATTAATTTTGTTATTTAGCTATTGCTATTAAAGAGGTTATAGCTAGAGATGACATCAAATCAATCGATATAAAACCTTTTATCATTCCTCCTCTATATAATCCTGTACACCCTATACCCAAATAGGCTCATTTTCTTAATATCATAAAATATAAAATGTAATTAATTATGTGTTGTCATTATTTTATTTCGAGATGAACTAAAAATTATTAAAACACAAGTCTCTCTAATATTGTTGATAAAATTGAAATGGTTAAATGTGAACTTTTAGAAAAAAATAACCAAAATGAAATTCCAAATATCAACTTTCATCCATGACAAGTATTATTATAACAAATGATTCTATGTTTACTTGAAAAGAAGGTTGGATATATCTATTAGCACATGAAATATAGTTATGTCATTATATTACAAAATTTTTCAAATATGTTGTATTATTTTATAATATTATTTAATTATATAATCTACTACCATAAATTGGTAATTCTTGAGAGTGGGTTAGAGTTCTAATATCCATTGTAAAAGTAGACAAACACACAAAATCCTCACTCCATTAAAATAAATAATATTCTTAGCTCTTATATTTTGATTATGAATAACTTGCTTGATAGTTAAATAAACAAATTTAATTTTAAGTCACTAGTTGGTAATGAGTTTGAAACATTCATTCAAAAATAAAGTGTCCATACCTTATTAGTTGCCCATGATAAACTTTAATTAGACTGTTAAAATACAATCATCCTAAACTTTAAGTGGTTATAAATTTAGAGAAGACAAAACTAAAATTTTATCTGCAATTGTTACATATTAGATTTTTAATATGTTTGACTTTTTTATCCACACCTTTTAACAATCCATTATTAAAATTTATCTTTTTTAAGATATGCATAATAGAATTAACATAAAAGCAAAGATAAATAATTGTAAATATTTTTTGGTTTGCTAACCATAAATACAATAACAATAAAATCATAATTTAATTTAAATTATTATGTGATAATAGTTGTTTATTGTAAAATTTTATTCTTTTGATATAAAATAATCAATAAAGGACCTGAACAAGTCAAGTTGATAATTAATTCATCCACATTTTAATATTTTTAACTTGCACAAAGAGGATCATTAACTCTATTCCTAGATAAGGTATATAAGGTATTATTCAAATCATAAATTTTAATAGTGATAATTTTCGTTCCATGTTTATATTTTGACATATTACAAGAATACTAAATTGACTACATAAAAAACTAAGTTGGTTATCTTTTCAAATAAGAATTCTATGAAAAGAGAGTTTAGCACCATGCTTGGTATACTTCATCTCAAGAAGAGTATAACTTATAAAATGACTAAGGTATTACTTGCTAATTCATAAAGTAAATACTAATTCCTCTTTTAGTTATATTTATGCACTTGAAATAAATTTTTTTAAATTTACCAAACAACAATCGTAATAGTCTTTTATAAAGTATAAGTATCATGTTAAAAGATGATAATATTTTTATAAAATATTTACTTTATGGATATTACAAGTATAGTTTATAAATTGTATGAGGTCACAATTTTTTATACAACTTTTATAAATTTCACTTCTACCATTTTATACATTATTACATACCAAGGAAGTTACTATATATAATGAAGATTTTATTTTGTATGAACAAATTAAAAATAATATAGCCTTATGCATAAAATTCAATTGATCCCAATTTTTTTATTACCTTAATCTTGCGATGAATAATTCATTCATCTAGACTTTACTTCAATAATACAAAATTTACTTTTTCTATGAATAATCAAGTGTTAGTCCATCATGTTTCGAAGCAACTTCTCATTAGCCTAACAATCTTCTTTCTCTTAACGATAATGTAATTTTTTATATAGTATTTAAATAGATTGTCCCAATATCATCTTCATAAATAGAATAGTTGGCTAAAATCATACATTAGTAATAATCATTATTCACTTGCTTATGATATTAGGAATAATATACAATGAAGCATTATAGTAGTTTTGATGTTAAAACTTATGATTAATAACACCAAGTTCACCTCAATGTGGACCATATAGATAAGTGGTTTGTGAAAAGTTGTTTAGTTATTTTAACGTCATCCAGAAAACTTTTTTTATACTAATTTTGCTATATTATTTAACATTTTAGATAGTATCATATGATTGTGATAATTTAGATCTTGTTTAAAAATATTTTACTAACATGAATTACTTTTATTTTTTAGCCATTGATATAAAAGAGGTTGTAGTTGGAGATGACATCAAATTTGTTGATATTAAACCTTTAATCATACCTCCTCTTTATAATCCAATACACCTTACAATTCCTTGAGCTAATTTTTCTAATATCATAAAAAATAAATTGTAAGGCATTATGCATTGTCATTATCTAACTATATATTGAATAAAAAATGATGACATAAAAGTCTCTAATGTTATTGATAAAATTGATATAGTTAGATGTCAACTAGAAGAAAAAATGTCCCAAATAAAATTCTAAATATCAACTTTGAGTAATTATAGATTGTCCATAGTCATGACGAGTACTATTATATCAACGAATGCTCCTTTTCTATTTCTAGAAATAGAAACATTCAAGTTTCTAAGAAAAGAAGTTTTGATATCACTATTACCACATGAAATCAACTTATATCATTATATTACAAAAAATTTTCAACAAGATGGTTATTTTTATCGTTATTATTCAATTATATAGTTTATTATTATAAATGTGCAATTCTTGTAATTGGGGTAGATTTTCAATTTCCTCTACAAATGCAAACCAATGTACATAACACTCACTATATGAAAGTATAATTATTTTATTAGCTAATAGGTTTTGACAATGAATAACTTAAGTCGCAAGTTAGATAAACAAATTCTAATTTCAAGTCACTTGTAGGTACCAAGTCGAAACATTCCTATAAGTCCATGTTGAGATATTTTAATAAAATATCATTTTTATCTTCTTTGATTTTTATTACATTTGACTTGTATACAATCATGATAACATCATATTATGACTCAAATTATCATGCTATACTTGATGTTTATTGAAAAGTTTTGTGCTTTTGGTAAAAATTATTAACCAAAGTTTCCGAATAAGTCAAATTAACAATAATTTCATCCACATTTTAGTATTTGTAATTTATACGAAGAGGTTCATCAACTAGGTTCATGGAGAAGGTGAATTATATATTATTCAAATCATAAATTATAATAGTAAGAATTTTTACACCATATTTAGATTTTTAGAAATTCCAACAATAAAAAATTTATCGTCAAAAAAATTAAGTTGATTTTATTTTCAAATATGATTTCTATGTGTGAAGAGTTTAGCACCATGCCTCGTATACCTAGTCTCAAAAAGAGTATAAAGTGTTAGAAGACTAAAAGGGGTACTAGCTAATTCACAAAAGAGATGCTTATTCCTCTCTCAGTTATATTTATGCACTTGAAGGATATGGAATAGATTTTTTTCAACTTACCATACAATAATCTTAGAGTGTTATATAAAGTATAAGCATTATGTTAAAAGATGACATTATTTCTATAAAATATTTAATTAATAAATATAACAAGCTTAGTATATAAACTGTATAAGGTCACAATTCTTTATTTAATTTGTATACATTTCACTTCTATCATTAGATACATTATTACATAAAAAAAAGTTATGATACATAATGAAGATTTCAGTTTCTAGATGACCATGGCTAGTTTTAAAAGACTAAATCCTTATGTATAATGCTTAATTGACCCTAATCTTTAAAACAACTCACTTTGGTGACGAACAATTCATCCATCAAAATATATTACTTTAATATTATAAATTATTTTTTATAAATACTCAAGTGTTAGCCCATCATGTTTCTAAGACAACTTCTTATTAGCCTGATGGTCTTTCTCCTCTTAACGACAATACAATTTTTCTCTATAGCGTTTGTTGAGATTGCTCCAACATCATCTTCAGCATTAGAAGAGTTGGGTAAAATCTTAGGTAACTAATAATCATTATTTACTTGCTTATAGTATTTGGAATAGCATACAATCCAATATTATAGTAGTTTTGTTATTAAAACTAATAATAAATAAATCAAGTTCTACTCAATATGGACCATATAGGAAATATGTAATGTGAAAAGTTCTCTTCAATTCTTTTCATGTCAACCTAAAGCTTGTTTCTTTTATTAATTTTGCTATGTTAGACCTCAGTTTTTATTGCTTTGTATGCTTGTTAAAATTTAGATTTTATTTTAAAATATTTTACTAACTTGAATTAATTATGTTTTTAACCATTGCTATCAAAGAGTATATTGTTAGGATCAAGAGCACTAGCGGGGGGGTGAATTAGTATAGAGGAAAACTTTTGTCGGTTAAAATGACTTTCGTACAAAAACCATTTTGAAAAGATCTTTAAAGTTAAGAGTAAGCGGAAGTGTAGTTGATGTAAATCAATTAAGGCGGTTTGTAGTTAAGATAAAGAGTAGAATGCAAATGCAAACAGAGATTTAGAGTGGTTTAGTCAATCTTGACCTACATCCACTTTTGGCTTCCTCCTCCGATAAGGTCACTGATGCCCACTAGAGGCCTTCCTTCAATAGGAGAAGGCCAACTATCCTTTTATAATTTTTCTCCTTTTGACGGGCTTAGGAGGCAACCCTTACAAGCACTCACACTCCTTTTACAGAATTCTAAACTTAGAGTGGAGGAGGGAATTTCTAAAGAGATTGCAACAGCATTTTCTCACTTTTTAAGCCTCTGTGCTTATGTGCTTTAACCAGAGATGAGAGGGGTATTTATAGGTTTCAAGTTGATTCAAACTTGGAGCCTAAAACTTTCCCATCCCGGGTTCCCCGGGCACGGGCGGTACCACCACTTGTGTTGGGCGGTACCACCACCTAGTGTCAATTTGATTGACACTGTCTTGGGCGGTACCACCACCCAGACTGGCGGTACCACCACCTGGCACCCTGCCAGGGGCTGTACAACCGCCTAGACTGGCGGTACCACCGCCTGACATAGTCTCGAAGACTGTGCCACGACGGTGAGGCTTCTTATTGGGCCTAACATAGTTCTTACATGGGCCTAGCTAGTCCCTAAGTCATTGGGTTGGCCCAAAACCAAGCCCAATTACGTGCTAACTACGATTCCTAAGACATATTCTAAGCTAAACAAGTCCGTAAGTCTTGATTCTTCCGGCGAGCTTCCGACGATCTTCCGGCGAACTTTCGACGATCTCTTGGCAATGTTCTGGCAGACTCCCAGCAAGCTCTTGGACTTTAAGATGATCTTCTTGGTGAGTTCTGATGAGCTTCTTTAGCAAGCTCTAAGACTTCTTGGCTGGTTCCTCCAAAACTTTCGACGAACGTCCGGACTTCTGATGAGCTCTCAAACTCCCAACGTGATCTCGATCTTGACTCCGGGACTTTATTTTGCTTCTTGCCTTGCTATCATAGTTAATCCTAGACATGTAAAACAAACTTCGATCTAGACAATTAATACTAAGCAATCAAGTTGTCCGGCATGTCATTGGTCTCTCGACGCTTCGTCCGATTCTTCGGCACATCGTCCTCTCTTGCAGCCTATTGCCCAATCAACCAGTTGACTCCGCATCTCCGATATTCTTGGCACAATGTCCGCTCTTCTTGGCCCGATGCCCGAAGCCTTCTATCGATACGTCGACCGATCCACCGGCCCGACGTCCAATCTTCTGACATGTTCCTTTAGCCCAATATGATTTTTCTTGCTTTAATTGTCTCATCCTAATCGAAGCATCCTACATCACTCAAAACGTAGATTAAAACATAAACACATATCAATTGGTTTCATTATCAAAATATGAGATTCAACAATCTTCCCCTTTTTGATGATGACAACCAATTGACGACGGAGTTAACCTTAACTCCTAGAGTTTAAACAAACTCCCCCTATCAATATGCCATATTGATAGAAACTCTTGGATTCAAAAATCCAAGCAATATATCAAGATCAAATCATGCATGACATCAACATACTTCTCCCCCTTTGTCATCAACAAAAAGGAGAAGTCAAACTATTCATGTGTTTAGAAGTAGGAGTTCAATTCGTTGCATGAAAAACATAATATCAAGTTTTATCATCATGCAATTTATAAGCTAGAAAATTTAGCAAGTGTTACATCATGCTTGGAACATTCAAGCTATCAAGTTGTAGATATGCAGGGTAGTAAGATAGCATGTTCTACTTCATACAAGCTAGCAAATTTAAAGATGTGCAAGTTGGCATATTTGCTTTTTCTTAAGATTTCAAGCTAACAATTCTTGGTGATGTTCAAGATAGCAATTTCTTCTCTTTTGAGAAGTGCGATTATTTTTGCTTCTTTTGCAAAAACGCAAGCTAACAAAATGTTATATTATTTTACAATGTGGAAGCTAACAATTTGAGATGTTCAAGAAGCAAGTTCTTTCTCTCTTTTGAGAAGTGTAATTTTTTGCTTTCTTCTTGAATTGTGCAAGCTAGTATCTTTTATCTCCCCCTTTGTCATTGTCAAAAAGAAGGGAAGACCCTTTACATCAATTTTCAAATTATGACAAAGGTAAAGTAGCAAAGATGAAAAATCAAGTCGTGAATATCAAAACAATTTTTCATCATGAATATTTCATCATTGCATGCATCAAAATAATATCATGATTGTTTCATGCATTCATATAATCACATAAAGAATATCAAAAAGAACTTGGTGATGAGATATACTTTATAAATTCAAAGAATTTTACATAATAAAATTCAAGTCATAAACCTTAAAAGATATCATGAGAGAACACATAAATGATCTTGATTCATGTATAATATCTCTCAATTCATTATGAATCATAAAAATTATAATTCTAAAAAATCATAATTCATTTGGACAAAAAGATTATCGATTCATGCATTTGAATCATCACTTCAACTCATCATGCATAATTTTAACTTGTAAAATCATCAAACATGATACAATCATTTATTTTCAAAACATTCATCATTATTTTCAACTCATTCAATTTGTCAAATCAACTCAATATCATGAGTATTGCATGATTTCATATCATCACATGAAGAATATCAAGAAGAATCATAGTATGAAAACTCTAGATTCATAGAAAAATATCATGTATCGAATATCGAGAAATCAAGATGATATAGATGAAGACATTCCTATAGTAAAAAGATGTCACGTAAATGATCTCGATTCGTGTATAATATCTCTCAATTCTTTATGAATCATTATAATTCCAAAAAATCATGATTCATTTCGATAAATTTCAATAAAAAGATACAAGAACACATAGTAGAAGATCTTGATTCATAAATGATTTCAAGTTATAATTCATAAGAAATCAAGATCATGATTTTGATAAAAACCATTAAATTCAAATCATCAAAATCATCAAAATCTCAACATTACTTTCAAGAGATTCAAAATAGATACTAACAACTTTATCAATCTCTTAGTGAAAAATTGATAAGATAGAGAAAAATAAATTTTCAAAAAAAATATTTTTCTTTTTTTAGTTGTTTAAATTCATGTGATTTATTTCATTTATGCCAAATAAAAATGTGCATCAACGTTTAGGATCGAAAAATGAATTTCGTCATAAAAACCATCAAGACCAATAACTCACAAAAATCATCATGTATAACTTTAAAATCTTATGTATAAAATCATCAAATCATGGTATCAAAACTTCAATATTTTCATTACAACATCAATTAAGGTTTCATTGAACATAATTTTGAATGATTTTTATAGATATCTAAAACTTCTTTAGTTTTAATGTATATGATTGACTTTATATTAGCATGTTCAAATTTTTGTTCTTATGTCAAAACCATACATCATGTTTGAAAAACAAAGACAAGGTTCATAAAAAATATCAAGCTTTCCATACAAAAGCCATGCATCGTCACTGAAAAGCAATATGGAAATCATCAAAATATACATTCTTGCTTCTCAAGCACATACATAAGATTAATCTTATTAGGTGTGCAATCATTAGATTTATATCTAACATTTTATTGTATTAATATAAAACATGCAATTTTCATTATCTTTTCAAAATTATGAGCATGATCATATTTTTACATTTTTATTTTTAAACATTTAATTTTCAAGAAAATTAATTCAAAACTAAATTACAAAAAAAATGCATCATGAAAAACATTATGTAATTTCAAAGTAAATTAGGGAGATTTCGATTACCTCATCATTGAAAGTGATTAAGACGTAGTTTGCCACCTCACCTTTCTTGATTTTCTCCTCGTCTTCGGAGGAGCTCGATTCATCCCAATTTTTGTTCTTCTTCTTACGTTCAAAGCAAGTAGTTCCGTTCTTTCTGTTCGTAAATTTTTGTTTCATTAACTTTTTAAATTTCTTAGTGAGTTCAAGTTCACCATCACTTGAGCTTATGCTCGAGTGGTCTAGCTTATGCTCGAGTGGTCTTCAAATGTTCTATGTCCCAAATCCTTCCTGTTCTTTGGAAGGTGGTTTTGTTCATCATGTGCATTATGCACCATTTCATATGTCATCAATGAATCGATAAGTTCTTCAAGTGGAAAAATATTTAAATCTTTTGTTTCTTGTATTGCCGTTACTTTCGATTCCCAAGTTTTAGAAAGTGATCTTAAGATCTTGTTAACGAGTTCAAAGTTCGAAAAACTTTTACCAAGTACTTTTAGACTATTGACAATATCCGTAAAATGGGTGTATATGTCTCCAATAGCCTCTCTTGGTTCCATTCAAAACATCTCAAAATTGTGCATCAAAAAATTTACTTTAGAATCTTTTACACTACTTGTGCCTTCGTGTATGATTTCAAGAGTGCGCCAAATATCGAAAGCCGTTTTGCACAAAGAAACCCGATTAAACTCCATTTTATCTAAGGCACAAAATAGAGCATTCATAGCTCTCGCATTTACTTCTCTCCAAATCATTTCAATAATTCATTGGAAGAAAAGATATTTGAAAACCAGATTCGACTATATGCCATAGATCGAGATTCAATGAAAGCAAGAAAACTCTCATTTGAGTTTTCTAATAAGTGTAGTCTGTCCCATTGAAAAAGGGAGGATAAATGAGAGAGTGACCCTCTTGAAAGCCGAAAAGAGCAATTTCTATTTGGGTGTTAAACTAAATAGAAAACCGTGGCTCTGATACCAATTGTTAGGATCAAGAGCACTAAGAGAGGGGGGTGAATTAGTACAACAGAAAACTTTCATCGGTTAAAAAGATTTTCGTACGAAAACCATTTCGGAAATATCTTTAAAGTTAAGAGTAAGCGGAAGTGTAGTTGATGTAAATCAATGAAGGCAGTTTGCAGTTAAGATAAAGGGCAGAATGTAAATGCAAACTGAGATTTAGAGTGGTTCGGTCAATCTTGACCTACATCCACTTTTGGCTTCCTCCTTTGACGAGGTCGACGTCCACTAGAGGCCTTCCTTCAATAGGCGAAGGCTAACCACCCTTTTACAGCTTTTCTTCTTTTGATGGGCTTAGGAGGCAACCCTTACAAGCACTCACACTCCTCTTACAGAATTCTAAATTTAGAGTGGAAGAAATTTCTAAAGAGATTGCAGCAGCATTTTCTCACTTTTTAATCCTCTATGCTTATGTGCTTTAACCAGGGATGAGAGGGGTATTTATAGGCTACAAGTTGATTCAAACTTGGAGCCTAAAACTTTCCCATCCCGGGTTCCCCGGGCACAGGCAGTACCACCGCCCAATGTCAGTTTGACTGACATTGTCCTAGGTGGTACCACCGGCCAGGTGGGCAGTGCTGGGCGGTACCACCACCTGACACAGTCTCAAAGATTGTGCCACGACGGTGAGGCTTCTTGGGGCACTGTTTGGACTTCTTATTAGGCCCCACATAGTTCTTACATGGGTCTAGCTGGCCCCTAATTGGGTTGGCCCAAATCCAAGCCCAATTACGTGCTAACTACGATTCCTAAGACATATTCTAAGCTAAACAAGTCCGTAAGTCTTGATTCTTTCGGCGATCTTCCGGTGATCTTCCGACAATGTTCTGGCAGACTCTCGATAAGCTCTTGGACTTTACGATGATCTTCTTGGTGAGTTCTGATGAGCTTCTCTGGCAAGCTCCAAGACTTCTCGGTTGGTTCCTCCAGAACTTCCGACGAATGTCCGGACTTCCAACGAACTCTCGAACTCCCAATGTGATCTCGATATTGACTTCGGGACTTCATTTTGCTTCATGCTTTGGTATCGTAGTTAATCCTGCACATGTAAAACAAATTTCGATCTAGACAATTAATACTAAGTATTAATCAAGTTGTCCATCATGTCATTGGTCTCTCGGCGCTTCGTCCGATTCTTCGGCACATCGTCCTCTCTTGCGGCCTATTGCCCAATCGGCTAGTTGACTCCGCAACTCTGATATTCTTGGCGCAATGTCCGCTCTTCTTGGCCCGATGCCCGAATCTATGACCCAAAGCCTTCTGTTGATACGTCGACCGATCCACCGGCTCGATGTCCAATCTTCTGACATGTTCCTCCAGCCCAATATGATTTTTCTTGCTTTAATTGTCTCATTCTGATCGAAGCATCCTGCGTCACTCAAAATGCAGATTATAACATAAACACATATCAATTGGTTTCATCATCAAAATCCGAGATTCAACACATATAACTGGAGATGCCATCAAATTAGTTGATATAAAACCTTTGATCATTCATGTTCTATATAATCTTGTATACCCTATACCCCAATAGGCTCATTTTCTTAATATCATAAAAAATAAATTGTAATGCATTATGTGTTGTCATTATTTTACTTCGAGATGAACTAAAAATATTAAATATATAAGTCTCTCTAATAATATCGATAAAATTGAAATGGTTAAATGTGAACTTGTAGAAAAAATAACCCAAATGAAATTCCAAATATCAACTTTCCTCCATGACAAGCATTATTATAATAAATGATTCTATGTTTACTTGAAAAGAAGGATAAATATAACTATTAGCACATAAAATATAATTATGTCATTATATTGTATAATTGTTCAAATATAATATATTATTTCTTAATATTATTTAATTATATAATCTATTACCATAAATTGGCAATTCTTGAGAGCGGGTTAGAGTTCCAATTTCCATCACAAAAGTAGACAAACACACAAAATCCTCACTCCATTAAAATATAATAATATTCCTAGCTCTTATATTTTGATGATGAATGACTTACTTGATAGTTAAATAAAAAAATTTAATTTTAAGTCACTAGTTGGTAATGAGTAGAAACATTCCTATAAAAAGAAAGTGTCAATACCTTATTAGTTGCCCATGATAAACTTGTATTGGACCGTTAAAATACAATCATCCTGAACTTAAGTGGTTATAAACTTAGAGTAGGCAAAACTAAAATTTTATATGCAATTGTAACATTAGATTTTTAATATGTTTGACTTTTTAATCTAGTCCTTTTAACAATCCATTATTAAAATTTATCTTTTTTAGGATATGAGTAAAAAAATTAACATATAAATAAAGATAAATAATTACAAATATTTTCGAGCTTGCAAACCATAAATACAATAATGATAACATCATAATTTAATTTAAATTATTATGAGATAATAGTTGTTTATGGTAAAATTTTATTCTTTTGATATAAAATAATCAACAAAGGACTCGAACAAATCAAGTTGATAATTAATTCATCCACATTTTAATATTTTTAACTTGCACAAAGAGGATTATCAACTCTATTCCTAGATAAGGTAAACAAGATATTATTCAAATCATAAATTGTAAGAGTGAGAATTTTCATTCGACTTTTATATTTTGACATATTACAAGAATATCAAATTGTCTACGTAAAAAACTAAGTTGGTTATCTTTTCAAATAAGAATTCTATGCATAGAGAGTTTATCACCAGGCTTGGTATACTTCATCTCATCAAGAGCATAACTTATTAAATGATTAAGGTATTACTTGCTAATTCATAAAGTAAATACTAATTCCTCTCTTAGTTACATTTATGTACTTGAAAGATATGAAATAAAATTTTTTAAATTTACCAAACCACAATCTTAATAGTGTTATATAAAGCATAAGTATCATATTAAAAGATGATAATATTCTAATAAAATATTTATTTTATGGATATAACAAGCATAGTTTATAAATTATATGAGGTCAATATTTTTTATACAACTTTTATAAATTTCACTTCTACCATTTTATACATTATTATATACTAAGGAGTTTACTGTATATAATGAACATTTCATTTTGCATGGATAATTTTAAAATAATATAGCCTTATGCATAAAATTCAATTGACCCTAATTTTTTGATTACCTCACTCTTGTGATGAATAATTCATCATATAGACTTTACTTCTATAATACAAACTTTATTTTTTCTATGAATAATCAAGTGATAGTCCTTCATCTTTCGAAGCAACTTCTCATTAGCCTAACAATCTTCATTCTCTTAATAACAATGTAATTTTTTGCAGCAGCATTTGAATAGATTGTCCCAACATCATCTTTATAAATAGAATAATTGGCTAAAATCATACATTAGTAATAATCATTATTCACTTGCTTATGATATTTGGAATAATATACGATGAAGCATTATGGTAGTTTCGATGTTAAAACTTATGATTAATAACACCAAGTTCACCTCAATGTGGACCATATAGATAAGTTGTTTGTGAAAAGTTGTCTAGTTCTTTTAATGTCATCCAGAAAGCTTTTTCTTTTACTAATTTTCCTATATTATTTAACATTTTAGATAGTATCGTATGATTGTTATAATTTAGATCTATTTTCAAAATATTTTACTAACATGAATTACTTTTATTTTTTAGTCATTGATATAAAAGAGGCTATAGTTGGAGATGATGTCAAATCTGTTGATATTAAACATTAAATCATATATCCTCTTTATAATCCGATACACCTTATATCTCCTTGAGCTAATTTTTCTAATATCATAAAAAATGAATTGTAATACATTATGCATTGTCATTATCTTACTATGTATTGAATAAAAAATGATGAAATAAAAGTCTAATGTTATCAATAAAATTGATATGGTTAGATGTCAACTTGAAGAAAAAATGTCCCAAATGAAATTCTAAATATCAACTTTGAGTAATTATAGATTGTCCATAGTTATGACAAGTAATATTATATTAAAGAATACTCTTTTTCTATTTCTAGAAATAGAAACATCCAAGTTTCTAAGAAAAGATGTTTTGACATCAATATTACCACATGAAATCAAATTATATCATTATATCTTGCAGAAAATTTTCAAGAAAATGAATATTTTTATAGATATTATTCAATTATATAGTTTATTATTGTAAATGTGCAATTCTTGTAATTAGGGTAGATTTTCAATTTCCTCTACAAATGCAATCCAATGCACATAACACTCACTCTATTAAAGTACAATTATTTTTTTAGCTCATACGTTTTGACAATGAATAACTTAAGTCGCTAGTTAAATAAATAAATTCTAATTTCAAGTCACTAATAGGTACTAAGTCGAAACATTCATATAAAAAGAAACTGTTAATACATTATAAGTTGCCAATGATAAAATAATGTTAGAGCATTAGAATATGTTCAACTTGAAACTTAAGTGGTTGTAATGTCAAAGTTGGCAAAACAAATATTGAAGATATTTTAATAAAATATCAATTTTAACTTCTTAGATTTTTATTATGTTTGACTTTTTAGTTCACTCCTTTATACAATTGATTTTTAAAATTCATCTTTGTCATTTAGAATGAGGGCAAACAAATTAACACAAAACAAAAGATATATTTTCTAAATATTTATAACTTTGCCATGCTTGTATACAATCATGATAACATCATATTATGACTCAAATTATCTTGACATACTTGATGTTTATTGAAAAGTTTTATACTTTTGATAAAAAATAATGAACAAAGGTCTCAAATAAGTCAAATTGACAATAATTTCATCCACATTTTAGTATTTGTAACTTGTACGAAGAGAATCATCAACTAGGTTCATGGAAAAGGTGAATTAGATATTATTTAAATCATAAATTCTAAGAGTGAGAATTTTTGCACCATGTTTAGATTTTCAGAAATTCTAAAAATAAAAAATTGATCACCAAAAAAATTAAGTTGGTTCTATTTTCAAATATGATTTATATGTGTAGAGAGTTTAACACCATGCCTCATATACTTGGTCCCAAAAAGAGCATAAGTATTAGAAGACTAACGAATTACTAGCTAATTCACAAAAGAGATGCTTATTCCTTTCTCAGTTATATTTATGCATTTGAAGGATATGGAATAAATTTTTTTTCAACTTACCATACAATAATCTTAGAGTATTATATAAAGTATAAGCATTATGTTAAAAGATGATATTATTTTTATAAAATATTTAATTAATAAATATAACAAGCTCAGAATATAAATTGTATAAGGTCACAATTCTCTATTTAATTTATATACATTTCACTTCTACCATGAGATACATTATTGCATACAAAGAAAGTTATAATATATAATGAAGATTTTGGTTTCTAGACGACCATTGACATTTTTAAAAGGCTAAAACCTTATGTATAACGCTTAATTGACCCTAATTTTTAAAGCAACTCACTCTTGTGATGGACAATTCATCCATCAAAATAAATTACTTTAATATTATAAATTAATTTTTACAAATTATCAAGTATTAGCCCATCATGTTTCTAAGACAACTTCTCATTAGCTTGATTATCTTCCTCCTCTTAATGATAATACAATTTTTCCTAGTAGCATTTGATGAGATTGCTCTAACATCATCTTCAGCATTAGAAGAGTTGGCTAAAATCTTGGGTTTGTAATAATCATTATTTACTTGCTTATAGTATTTGGAATAACATACGATCCAACATTATAGTAGTTTTGATATTAAAACTAATGATAAATAACACTAAGTTCTACTCAATGTGGATCATATAGGAAATATGTAATGTGAAAAGTGATCTTCAATTCTTTTCATGTCATCCTAAAAGCTTGTTTTGTTTACTAATTTTGCTATATTAGATATCAGTTTTTATTATTTTGTATGCTTGTTAAAATTTAGATCTTATTTCAAAATATTTTACTAACTTGAATTAGTTTTGTTCTTTAGCCATTGTTATCAAAGAGGTTATAGCTAGAGATGATATCAAATTAGTCGATATAAAACCTTTTATCATTCATCCTCTACATAATCCTGTACTCCCTATATCCTAATAGGCTCATTTTATTAATATCATAAAAAATAAATTATAATGCATTATGTGTTGTTATTATTTTACTTCAAGATGAACTAAAAATTATTAAAATACAAGTCTCTCTAATATTATCGATAAAATTGAAATGATTCAATGTGAACTTGTAGAAAAAATAACCCAAATGAAATTTCAAATATCAACTTTCGACAAGTATTATTATAACAAACGGTTCTATATTTACTTGAAAAGAAAGTTGGATATAACTATTAGCACATAAAATATAGTTATGTCATTATATTACATAATTGTTCCAATATGATGTATTATTTCTCAATATTATTTAATTATATAATCTATTACCATAAATTGGTAATTCTTGAGAGCAAGTTAGAGTTCTAATTTCCATCATAAAAACAAACAAACACATAAAATCCTCACTCCATTAAAATATAATAATATTCTTAGCTCTTATATTTTGATGATGAATAACTTATTTGATAGTTAAATAAAATAATTTTAATTTTAAGTCACTAGTTGATAATGAGTTGAAACATTCCTATAAAAAGAAAGTGTCAATACCTTATTAGTGTTGAATCTCAGATTTTGATGACGAAACCAAATGATAGTGTTTATGATCTGATCTACGTTTTGAGTGACGCAAGAAGCTTTGATCAAAGTGAGACAATTAAGGTAGGAAGAATTATGTTGGGTTAGAGTGGAATATGTCAGAAGATTGGACATCGAGCTGGAGGATCGATCGACGTATCGGTAGAAGGCTTCGGGACATGGTTTCGGGCATCGAACCAAGTAGAGCGGAAATAGTGCCAAGAAAATCGGAGTTGCGGAGGTCAACTGGCCATTGGGCTATAGGTCACAAGAGAGGATGATGCATTGAAGACGAGAATGATGTGCCAAAGAATCGGATGAAGCGTCAATGAACCAATGACATGTTGGATAACATTTGATTCAAGCTTTATAATAATTGTATTGATCGAAGTAGGTTTTAGGTATAATTGGGTTGAAATTGGGCCAACTCAATTAGGGGCCAATTGGGCCCAAGTTTACACTGTGTTGGGCCAAGTGAAAGGCCCAAACAATGACTCAATAGGTGGAACTTGTTGGGAAATCTTGGGGGCGACATCATATGTGCAGCAGAAGAACAGAAAATAAAATCTCTAATTCCTAAAGATATGTTCATCGTCGTGCAAAGATTGGTGTGCAAAATTCGTGAAACTTAAAACTGTGTATAAGATAAATTATGTTATATAGGGAGAAAGTATATCCCTGAATCCTTGCAGATCTTTAGGAAAGGGTGAAGGAAGTCAAGCGCTCTCCTCTCTAGTAGTGATCCACACAGCAGGGCTACGATGACGCTCCTCAAGACTCCAGGCCTGCTTTGAGGTAGAGAGAGGAAGGAGAATAAGAGAGGCAAGCAAAAGGATCTGGCCTATGAACCACTGAATCCCTCCTATTTATAGAGGTCCCCTATCAACTTAACTCTAATGGATCCTCTCATATTGGGTATTGGATCTGTATCCAACTTCCAAAAACTCTTAGAATAGTGGATCTCTATCCAATATTCTCACATTGGCTCTTATTGGATCTCATTCATAGGATCCAATAATTCAGGGGCTTATTGGATATCCAATAAGATAGGGGCACCGACGAATATCTCATATCTGAAACTCTACTTATCGCAATGCCTACCATATATGTGTGACCCTCTAGGCCCAAGATCGAGCTAGCCGTGGGTCATACCTGTCAGAACTCCTTTTGGCTCAGTGAATTATTATCTCCATAATAATTCACTTGACTCAACGACTACGGATGTATTAGGCCACTACGTCACAATCCCCAAACGATATAGGGGAATCCAATCCATTGGACCTGTCTGTCCTCAGTTACCATGTACCTATAGTCACTCATCCATCTAATATCCCAGAGACTATATCCCGGGCATGGTGTTGTCAGATCCATACGGTTTCTACTCAAGTCTCGCTCTAATCGGATTCTCCCATAGAACTCTTTCTCTCTCAATCTGAATGATCCTAGTCATAGATTTATTTGAGCAAGAACACATGGGATATTCCGCTCATGACACCGAGAGTGGATGATTCTCTATCGACACTCAATAGCCCTCGTAAGGTTGACTGCCACTCCCGATGACCGGTTGTGCTAGATCTAGGACATCCAAACCTGGAAGCCTGGTATTAAAGAGTGGAGCACTCATATAGGACATCATTAGTGTCTCAAGTCTAAGGACAAGATACACCACTAGGACTACAAAATTGTTATCTAACAATAAGGCATCATCAACCATCCAACATTATGTAAGCGGATCAATTAGTGAACTTATTCTCTAATGAGCACTTGTACTGTATCCCTAGTGTCCCCACATGAGTAGCTATGAGACCAACTGCATCTATCATATGGACGGGTATACAGCACACCAGTTTGTCCAGTTATCTCGATGTCCCTCTTGAGTAACCTATGACTAGGATTATTTAGGATATATGTTTAAAGGCGAATCGGTCTCATTATCGTGATTTCATGATCCGATTCTCATTACATAGATTCAAGGACATCACAATATATATATATATATATATATATATATATATATATATATATATATATATATATATATATATATATATATATATATATATATATATATATATATATATATATATATATATATATATACAATGAGCAATATAAAGTGATAAATGTCAAAATATAATAAGCAAAATGACTGCGTGGCAAGTCACATGTGCCATCACTCATGTGATTGGCTTATAGGGCACATATGACTAGCAATCTCCCACTTGACCTAAAGTCAATCACATATGTGTCTGATCCCCATCAAACTCCTATGATGCTCAAAGACAATCTAAGTCAACGACTTTGTTAGTGGATCTGCAATGTTATCTTCGGATGGAACTCTTTCCACTACTACATGTCCTATAAGCTGGAACCTCCTTAGAATACTTTTGATGAGACCTGGGTTCCCTTATTTGAGTAATCGTCCTATAGTTGTCGCAATGTAAGGGAATCGACTCCTTGTTGCTTGGCACAACTCCCAGATCTGTGATGAACTTCTTCATCCAGACTCCCTCCTTTGCTATTTCTACTGCAGCAATGTACTCAGCCTCTATGATCGAGTCAGCAGTAGTATCTTGCTTAGAACTCTTCTAGCACACTGCCCCTCCATTCAAGGTGTACACATACCCCGAATTTGACTTGCTATCATCGACATCGGATTGGAAACTCGAGTCCATATAGCCTTCAACCCTGAGGCTACTACCTTTATATATTAGTAAAAGATCTTTAGTCCTTCTCAAGTACTTAAGGATGCATTTTATTGCTTTACAGTGCTCTAAACCTGGATTCGCCTGATACCTGATCGTGACACTTAGAGCATGCACTATATCAGGTCTGGTACATAGCATAGCATACATAATAGACCCTATCGCTGAGGCATAGGATATTCTATCCATGTTCGCTCTTTCTTTAGGAGTCTTTGAGGACATACTCCTAGAAAGCGATATCCCATGTCTCATCGGTATGAGACATCTTTTGAAATTTTCCATGCCAAACCTTTTGACAATGATATCTATATACCTAGACTAGGACAAGCCAAGCATTCTCTTAGATCTATCTCTATATATCTGAATCCCCAAGATATAGGATGCTTTCCCTAAGTCTTTCATAGAGAAGTGTCTAGATAACCAAGCCTTTACTATGGATAGCATTCCTATATCATTCTCAATGATTAGGATGTCATCAACATATAACACCAAGAAGGTGATAGCGCTCCCACTTATCTTCCTATACACACAAGACTCATCTTTGTTCTTAATAAAGTCATAAGATCTGATTGCCTCATCAAATCTTATGTTCTAACTTCGGGAAGTTTGCTTTAGTCCATAAATAGATCTAAGCAACATGCACATCTTATCTGGGCAATCCTTGGACACGAATCCCTCCGGTTGTATCATATACACCTCCTCCTCGAAGTTACCATTGAGGAATGCAATTTTCACATCCATCTGCCAGATCTTATAATCATAGTGTGTTGCAATAGCCAATAGAATTCGGATGAATTTTAGCATAGCTACGGGTGAGAAGGTTTCGTCATAGTCAATACATTGCCTTTGACGATACCCCTTAGCTACTAGCCTTGCTTTATAGGTCTCTACCTTTCTATCGACTCTGATCATTTTCTTAAAGATCCACTTGCAACCGATGGGTACAATACCCCCGAGCGCATCAATTAGGTTTCAAACCTTGTTAGAGTATATGGAATCCATCTCAGAATTCATGGCTTCTTGCCACTTCCCGGAGTCTATACTCATAATAGCCTCCTCGTAGGTTTGAGGATCAATATCCTCTCCTCCAATATGTCCCAAATATCTCTCAGGAGGATGGGATACTCTGTCGAACTTATGTAAAGTTGGAACTTATGTGTTAGGTACCTGAACAGACTTAGGTTGTAGAGTGATGCTTGAGCTAGGTTCTACAACCTCGCTCAACTCTATCATGCTCCCATTATCTCCGCTAAGAATGTGTTCCTTCTCAAGGAATACCACTCTCTTAGCTACAAAGACCTTTTGGTCACTGAGATGATAGAAATAATACCCACAAGTTTCATTGGGGTATCCCACGAACTTGCATCGCTTCGTGCTTGATTCTAACTTATCGAGGTTGTGTCTTTTAACGTGGGTAGGGTAGCCCCAAATCTTAAGAACCTTAAGATCGAGCTTCTTCCCTTTCCACATCTAATATGATGTAAACACTATTGACTTAGTTAAAACTCTATTCAGAAGGTAAGTTACGGTCTCTAGGGCATATCTCTAGAATGAGATGGGTAGGTCAGCGAAACTCATCATGGACTGTACCATGTCTAACAGCGTATGATTCCTCCTTTCAGGTACACCATTGAGCTACGGTGTATAAGGAGGTGTCCATTGGGATAGAATACCATGGTCCTTGAGAAATTAGGTAAACTCTGTACTTAAGTACTCACCTCCTCGATCTGATCGAAGAGTCTTGATACTCTTTCTAGTCTAGTTCTCCACTTCATTCTCATACTCTTTGAATTTGTCAAAGGCCTGGACTTGTACTTCATTAAGTACATATGTCCATACCTTGAGAAATTATCAGTAACGGTAATAAAATAAGAATAACCACCAATGGCATGAGTTGACATGGGTTCACATACATCACTATGTATGAGTTCCAGTAACTCAGTGGCTCTTTCTCCAATTCTACTAAATGGAGAGTTGGTCAGTTTTCCACGAAGGCAAGGCTCGTAAGTTGCATATGACTCATAGTCGAATGGATCTAGATATCCATCCTTTAGCAACTTTTGAATTCTTCCCTCATGGATGTGACCTAGCCTATAATGCCATAGGTATGCACTATTTACCTTATCTCGTCTCCTCTTAGACACACTTACATTTATGATATATGGAGCAGTGTCTAGCATAAACAAACTATTATGCAATATTCCTCTCGCTAATCTCTTTGACTTTGCCAAAATCTATAATAAATTACAGATGTGATAAGCAAAACTAGTATCCAATACCAATGCACTATCACAAAAATCTGATAACTGGAGACTGATCATGAATATACTCGAAGCTTCTATAAGCTTCTGTTTTACCCTCTCTATAGGGTATTCTTTGTAGTTCCTCTTCTAGTGCCTATCTTTTTCGCAGTGGAAGCATTGGCCTTTGTCCTTTGTCGGGTCTTTTCTAGCAACCTTTGCTTTACCTGGTCTACCCTTGCCCTTGCCCTTCTTAAGGGACTTTTCTATTTTCCTTTTCTTTCTGGTCTCACCAATGTAGAGAACTGACTTCTCTTTCTTGATAGTGCTCTCTGCCTCTCTCAACATATTGAGGAGCTCCGGGAGATTTACCTCAAGCTTGTTCATATTAAAATTCATTATAAACTGTGAAAAGGAATCTAGTAGAGACTGAAGCATAAGATCCACACAAATGTTATCCTCTAGGACCATTCCTAGACCTGTGAGTTTCTCTGTCCACTCAATCATCTTTAGGATATGGTTCTGAACCAGTTTCCCCTTAGTTATCCTAGCACGAAAAAAGTTCTTGGATATTTCATATCATTGAGTCCTTCCCTGTTCCTCAAACAGTTTACGGACATATAGGAGAATGGATTTGGCATCCATCTTTTCATGCTGTCTTTATAACTCAAGAGTCATGGAGCCCAACATGTAATACCAAGTAAGAGTGGAGTCATCAATGTACTTCATATAGCGAGTGATCTCATCCTCGCTTGTTCCTTCCTTGGGCATAGGCATCACTGTATCAAGGACGTACGTTATTTTCTCCATCGTGAGAATAATTCTCAAGTTGCGGAGTCATTCCGTATAATTTGGACTAGTGAAGTGGTTGACATTAAGTATGCTACATAAGGGATTTAAAAGCGATAATTTCTAAAAATTAAGATATAACATAAATAAATAACATGCACATTTTGTAAAAAAATAAACAATCAAGATATGGACTTCTATCTTAATATGCTCCCACTATTTACTAGCGAGTCACGCGACACCCTCAGCATATGAAATGGAAGTCTCCGGCAGACTTCTAGTGAGGATCAGGATCCAATCACCATCTTAGTATAACCTCGAGGGACTCGATTAATCACACTAAGCCCGAAAGGTAGGCAACTCTTGCCAATCACAACTCCTTGTGATTCCCGTCCTGTTCGACCTCCGAATTACCATAGTCTCGAGGGACTTGACCAATCATGATGTTCGGTTAAGTTATCACTATCGTTACAAGATGAGTCTGATTCAATGATATACCCTCGAGGGACTCGATTAATCACACTAAGCCCGAAAGGTAGGCAACTCTTGCCAATCACAACTCCTTGTGATTCCCGTCCTGTTCGACCTCCGAATTACCATAGTCTCGAGGGACTTGACCAATCATGATGTTCGGTTAAGTTATCACTATCGTTACAAGATGAGTCTGATTCAATGATATACCCTCGAGGGACTCGACCAAGCATACTATGTCTTTAGGTCACTAGTGACATCTCTATGTCATAGGCAAGATAGCGAATCATGACATAGGTGAGCCTCGAGGGACTCGACCAAGCATACTATGTCTTTAGGTCACTAGTGACATCTCTATGTCATAGGCAAGATAGCGAATCATGACATAGGTGAGCCTCGAGGGTCAATCTAATTGCCTCATGTTTACCGACTTTATATTGTCGAGAGAGGGGTTTCTTTGATTTGGTCTCCTAATATGATATGTCACACACATACATATTTAATATATATCTACATCGCATGCAAATATATATATACATATCTAGTAGGTGTATAAACAATCACACATTACATGAGCAATTACACCAGATGATCATGGACCACAGGCTAATGTGATCAAGCCCGAGCCAATGGGCCTAATCACTCACATCAAGATCTATGTGTGCAGTAGTACATCTCCATGTCCTGTGATCGTCCATCTCGTCCTTGTTGGTTCCGTTGGCATCTCGACCCATCTCCATGCATCACGATCATCTATCTCGTGGGTCTCGCTATCACTTCTAATCTCCTATTGTGCCTTTTCATGTGATTATAACATAATTATAGACACATAGGCCTAATAATAAACGAGAAATAAAATGGAGGCTCACAGACCCTAATAATAATAATCACAAGTACACACATCACACAGTCCATGATCATCCGTCCACATATCATACATCACATGTATAAATCATTATCATATAGGACTACTAAAAAAATAATTAATTAAACCTTTTAATTAATTAATATTTTCTGAAATCAGGGACATGCAAGAAATTTTTTGATTTATGAGAGGTATTTTCGTAATTTGGACAAAAGGCAGAACTTGGAATTTCTAAAATTTCAAGGGGCAAAACTATCTTTTGCCCAAGAATGCCCTAATCCTCCCCATCCCTGCTGCTTGCTGCAATCGCCGCCATCCTGCCGGCGATGGCCTGTGCGGTGGGAGGGGTGCCGACCCTACGGGCGTAGCACCCGTAGGCAGCTTGCCCGCGAGCGGCGCCCCTCTTTTAGGTGATCGCCATTGTGGGCGCGCCCGCAAGCGCCGCCCGCCCTTGCGGGTATATCGACCACAAGTGCCACCCCCAAGCATCGTTTGCCCTTATGGGCAGGCTGCCCGCAGGTGCCGTCCACTCTTGCAGGCAATGTGGCCGCAAGCAGCGCCCGCGGGTGGGGCACCCGCCGGTCGCAAGCCTACCGCAGGTCGCTGGCTGGCTACTATAGGCGCAACACCTGTGCATGCACCGACGTTGTGTTGCCTGCCAGCGGCCGTCGCTCTCGCAGCTACCATTGCAACGGTTACATGCACGTAGATCGAGGGTGACAATTATTGTTGCCTTTCCTCGCTTTTGCTCAATGATTTTGACGTCAAAAGCTTCCTTAAAACACAACACACGTAGTTCAAAACCAATCTTTCGCATGAACAACTTGGCTCTGATACCACTATTGGGAAATCTTGGGGGTGACATCACATGCGCAGCGGAAGAATAGAAAATAAACTCCCCAACTCCCAAAGATATGTTTGTCATCGTGCGAAGATTGGTGTGCAAAATCCGTGAAACTTAAAACTACGTATAAGAAAAAATTATGTTGCCTAGGGAGATTGTATATCCCTAAATCCTTACAGATCTCTAAGAGAGGGTGAAGGAAGTTAAGCGCCCTCCTCTCTAGTGGTGATCCACACATCATGGCTGCGATGACGCTCCTCAAAACTCTAGGCCTACTCTGAGGTGGAGAGGGAGAGGAGAATAGGAGAGGCAAGCAAAAGCCTTTAGCCTATGAACCACTGAATCCCTCCTATTTATAGAGGTCCCCTGTCAACTTAATCCTAATGTATCCTCTAATATTGGGTATTGGATCTTATCCAATTATCCAAAACTCTTAGATTAGTGGATCTCTATCCAATAATCTCACGTGGGTGTTGAATCTCGGATTTTGATGATGAAATCAATTGTAAATTATTTGATCTAATCCATATGTTGAGAAAAGTGTACAGGATTAACTACGCTCGCAGTAAGACATAAAGTAGGTGTTGTACCAGAGTCAAAATCGAGATCTCATTAGGAGTTCGAGAGTTCGTTAGAAGTCCAGACATTCGTCGGAAGTTCTGTTGGAACCAACCGAGAAGTCCAGGAGCTTACCAAAGAAGCTCATCAGAACTTGCTAAGAAGATCATCGTAAAATCCAGGAGCTTGCCAAGAGTCCACCGGAGCATTATCGAGAGTTCGTTGGATGTTCGCAGGTAGAGCAATTGACGCATCGGAACAAGAAGTGTTGTGATTATGTCTTAATTATCGTAGTTAGAGCATAAATTAAGTTAGGATTGAGAGTTAATCTAACTAACTTAATTAGAGGCCAACTAGACCCTTAACAGGGCTGAATTGAGCAGCCAATTCAGCCCCTAAAAACATGGCCAGCGATGGCACCGCTTGGAAAGTAGTGCTCTAGGTTATCTGGGCAGTGGTACCACCGGCAGTTATTGTTGCCAGCAGTGGTACCACCCCTATTAGGCGGTGGTACCGCTAGAACGCGATCTCCGAGCTCTTTCAAGCGGTGGTACCACCCAGTGTCAGGTGTTAGGTGGAGGTACCACATAGTAATGGTAGTGGTACTGCTAGTACCCCGAAAATCCGGGATAAGACACTTCTTAGCTCCATTTTTTAAAGTCATTGGGGCCTATAAAAACCCCACCCTTTTCTGCATGAAAGGGCATAAAAGTATTGGCATAATCTTGAGCCTTTGAAGAGTTAAAGAGTTGTAAAAATGAGAGAGTTCTCCTCCTCCATTTCTAAGTGTTGAGATCATTCAAGAGAGGTGTGAGACTTGTAAGGGTTCTCTCCTAAACTTGTGAAAAGGAGAAAACACTGTAAAGAGGTGGTTGGTTTTCACCTATTGAAGGAAGGCCTTTAGTGGACGCCGGTGACCTCATCGGAGGAGGAATCCGAAAGTGGATGTAGGTCACGACTGAACCACTCTAAATTCTGGTTTGCTTTTCATTTGTATAATTTACACTACTACAAATCTCTTTAATCTTCTCTTGCACTTTTACGAAAGCTCTCAAGTTCAATTTCTCTTCGAAATGGATTGAATCGAAACCATTTTCATCGGAATCGATTTTAATCGAAACAAAGACTTTTGAAATCGTGAAAGTTTTCCGCTGCACCAATTCACCCCCTCTCTTAGTGCCACTCTTGATCCTAACAATTGGTATCAGAGCAAGGTTCACTCTCATTTGGTTTGAAACCAAAGAGAGATGGCATTTGCCGGCAACCAAGAGGGTCATTCAATTACACATCCACCCATGTTTAATGGGACGAATTACACATATTGGAAGACTAAAATGAAGATCTTCCTAATTTCAATGGATTTTGAGCTATGGAATGTTGTCGAAAATGCTTTTTAAAAGTCTTCTCTTCCAATGAATGATTGGAATGAGTTGGAGAAGAAGACTTTTACTTTAAATGCCAAGGCTATGAATGCCTTGTTTTGTGCATTAGATAAACATGAGTTTAATCGAGTATCGATTTGTGAAACGGCTTTTGATATTTGGCACAAACTCGAAGTGACTTATGAAGGCACTAGTAGAATAAAGAAGTAAAAAATCAATCTTTTAGTGCACACTTATGAGTTATTTCGGATGAAATTGAGTGAGACCATTAGAGACATGTACACCCAATTTACGGATGTCGTCAATGGTCTAAAAGGACTTGGTAAAAGTTTCTCGGATTTTGAACTTGTTAATAAGATTTTAAGATCCCTTCCAAAAAGTTGGGACCCTAAAGTAACGATCATTCAAGAGGCCAAAGATCTAAATAATTTTCCTCTTGTAGAACTAATTGGGTCACTAATGACCTACGAGATAACATGTAAAGCTCATGAAGAGCTTGAGGACACCCTTTCAAAGAACAGGAAGGATATGGCACTAAGAACATAAGAAGACCACTTGAAAGAAAACTCAAGTGATGAGGACTTTGATGATGACTTGACACTCTTAACAAATAAGTTCAAAAGATTTATAAAAGAAATAAATTTATAAATGATACTAAAAATAAATTTGAACATAAGAAAGAACAAGTGATATGTTATGAATGCAAGAAGCCGGGACACTTCAAGAGTGAATGTCCCCAAGCAAAGAGGCAACCAAAGAAGAAGGCTCTCAAAGCTACATGGGATGACTCAAGTGCTTCCGAAGAAGAGGAGCCAACCAATACCGAGCAAGTTGCTCACTATGCGCTAATAACTATTTGAGATGAGGTAACAAGTTTATTAGATGCAAATTTATCTTTCGATGAGCTTTTAAGTGCTTTTCATGAATTGTTTGATGAATGTAGAATCTTGAGTAAAAAGTATAACTCTTTGAAAAAGGAACATACTTCTCTTATTAGCGATTTTGATAGACTAAAGATTAAGCATGAAAATAGCTTAGCTCTCTGCACAAAATGCCATGAACTAGAAATACTTCAAAAGGAAAACTTGCTACTTAAAGAAACCTTGAAGAAATTTGAGGTTGGTAGTAAGTCATTGAATATGATTCTTGCCAATAAGGGTCATGTTCATAGAAAAGACGGAATCGGATTTGTGAGTAGCTATCACCAAAATCCAACCATCTTTATTAAAGGCCCTACCTTGCATGTATCACCTCACACCAAATGCAACTTTTGTTGCAAACTTAGAAATGTTACGTACAAATGTCCATTCAAAAAATATAGTCCACATAGATTAATTTGGGTTCCTAATGTTGAATCTCGAATTTTGATGATGAAATCAATTGATGGGTTAATTGATCTAATCCATATTATTGAGTTAAGTGTGCAGGATTAACTACGATAGCCTGAAAACATAAAGCAAGGATACTAAAGTCAAGTTTGATGGCTGTTTGAGAGTTCGAAGATTCGTCGGAGATGCTGCCGGAGCCAACCGAGAAGAAATCAGGGACTTGTCGGAGTTTTCGGAAGTCCGCCGAAGAGATCATCGGAGGTTCACGGCAATCACCGAGAAGGCTCGGCTACTCGTTGAACTCGCCACAAAATCGGGAGCCTGTTGGGAGTCCGCCGGAAGAAATCTGAGGATGTATCGAAAGTCCACCGGAAGATCATCGAAAAGCTCGCCGGAAGGAAACTCGACATTGTCGGTTAAAAACTTGCTTAGGACTATGTTTTCAATTGTGTAGTTTGCATGTAATTAGGGTTAGGATTAAGGGTTAATCCTATAACCCGGTTAGGGGCCAATTGGGCCTGAGTTAGGACTAGTTTGGGCCAAGTTTGGAGTCCAACCAGTGAGCTAAAATAGTTTAGGCGGTGGCACCGCTAGACTAGGCGGTGGCACCGCCCAAAGCCTAAAGTATTAGGCAGTGGTACTACCGGACTGGGCAATGGCACCGCCCAGAACCCGAGAGTTCGGGTGGTGGCACCACCCAAAACCCAAGAGTTCCGGCGGTGGCACCGCCAGAACACTGTCAATGTTGAAATTGACAAGCGGTAGCACCGCTAGTCACCGGTCAGTATGCCATTGACAGGTGGTGGCACCGCCATCGACAGGTGGTAGCACCGCCAGCCTCGGAAACCTAAGAGAATTCAAAATTTGGTGCCCAAATTTGAATCCTCTTGGGGCCTATAAATACCCCTCAATTCTCAGCAGAGGATACAACTTTTGAGAAGCAATAGATTGAGATAAAAGCCTTAGCAAAGTCATTAGCAAGTCTTGTTTTCAATTGCTTGAGTGTTCACCTCCTTCTTTCTTATTGAAAATTTGTAAGAGTGTGAACCACTTGTAAAAGGTTGTAAGAGGGGTATTTGTCCTTCCCCTTCAAAGTGATTTGCTAGTGGAAGTTGGAAGCCTCATCGAAGAAGGCTTCGCAAGTGGATGTAGGTCATTTTGACCGAACCACTTTAAATTGGTGTGTTCCTTGAATGTGTGAGTTCTTACTTTCCTGAAATTGTCATTTACACTACTGCTAGCTTTCGATTTTCATCTACTCAAGTTACTATCGAAACGAAATCTCCTCGTATTTACGAATTCATTATTAAACTTATAAGTTTTAATCTGCTGCACTAATTCACTCTCCCCTCTTAGTGCCGCTCCAATCCTAACAATTGGTATCGGAGCTAGGCTCACTCTCATATTTGGTTTAATACCCAAGAGAGATAGCTTACTCCGGCATGCATGAGGGTCATTCTATTATACGTCCACCTATGTTTAATGGGTCAAATTACATATATTAGAAGACTCGTATGAGGATCTTCCTCATTTCCATGGATTTCGAGCTTTGGACTATTGTCGAAAATGGATTTAAAAAATCTTCTCTTCCGATTAGCGAATGAGATGAATCAGAGAAGAAGGTTTTTGCTTTAAACACAAAGGCTATAAATGCCTTGTTCTGTGCACTAGATAAAAATAAATTTGATCGCGTTTCAATTTGTGATTCGGCTTTTGATATTTGGAGAACTCTTAAGGTCACTCATGAAGGCACTAGCCGAGTGAAAGAGTCCAAAATCAACATTCTTGTGCACTCTTACGAACTTTTCTGAATGAAACCAAGTGAGTCCATCGGAGACATGTACACCCGTTTCACGGATATCATCAATGGACTCAAAGCTCTTGGTAAAGATTTTTCTAACTTTGAACTAGTAATTAAAATCTTAAGATCCCTCCCAAAAAGTTGGGATCCAAAAGTTCTTCAAGAGGCCAAGGACCTTAAAACATTTCCTCTTGAAGAACTTATTGGGTCTCTAATGACCTACAAAATGACATGTCATACTCATGAAGAGCTCGAGAACCCCCTTTCTGTTAGGATCGGAGCGGCACTAAGAGGGGGGGGTGAATTAGTGCAGCGGATTAAACTTGTGAGTTTGAAAACGATTTCGTAAAATGCAAGGAGATTTCGTTTCGATAGTAACTTGAGTAAAGTGAAAAACGAAAACTTGCTGCTATGTAGATAATGATTGCTGAAAAGTAAGAACTTGGTATGTAGATAATGATTGCAGAAAAGTAAGAACTCGCACATTCAAGGAACACACCAATTTAAAGTGGTTCGGTCAAAATGACCTACATCCACTTGCGAAGCCTTCTTGATGAGGCTCCCAACTTCCACTAGCAAATCTCTTTGAAGGGGAAGGACAAATACCCCTCTTACAACCTTTTACAAGTGGTTCACACTCTTACAAGTTTTCAAAGAGAAAGAAGGAGGTGAACACTCAAGCAATTGAAAGCAAGACTTGCTAAAGACTTTCCTAAGGCTTTATCTCAATTTCTTACACCTCAAAAGGTTGTTGTCTCTGCTGAGAATTGAGGGGTATTTATAGGCCTCAAGAGGATTCAAATTTGGGCTCCAAAATTTGAATTCTCTTCGGTTCCCGAAGCTAGCGGTGCCACAGGTGCCACCGCCTAGCTCTCGGGTGCTGGGCGGTGCCACCGCCTAGCTCTCGGGTGCTGGGCGGTGCCACCGCCTAGCTCTCGGGTGCTGGGCGGTGCCACCGCCTAGCTCTCGGGTGCTGGGCGGTGCCACCGCCTGTCAGTTTTGACACTGACAGTGTACTGGGCGGTGCCACCGCCTAGCTCTCGGGTGCTGGGCGGTGCCACCGCCTGTCAGTTTTGACACTGACAGTGTACTGGGCGGTGCCACCGCCTAGCTCTCGGGTGCTGGGCGGTGCCACCGCCTGTCAGTTTTGACACTGACAGTGTACTGGGCGGTGCCACCGCCTAGCTCTCGGGTGCTGGGCGGTGCCACCGCCTAGCTCTCGGGTGCTGGGCGGTGCCACCGCCTAGCTCTCGGGTGCTGGGCGGTGCCACCGCCTAGCTCTCGGGTGCTGGGCGGTGCCACCGCCTGTCAGTTTTGACACTGACAGTGTACTGGGCGGTGCCACCGCCTAGCTCAGTCCAGGCGGTGCCACCGCCTAGCTCTCGGTGCTGGGCGTGCCACCGCCTAGCTCTCGGGTGCTGGGTCGGTGCCACCCGCCCAGACCTCGGTGGAACCGCCGACCTTACTAGTCACTGTTGGGCTTTAAGTCCGGCCCAAACCAGGTTTCATTTTGGGCCCAGTTGGCCCCTAATCAAGATATAGGATTATTTCTTAATCCTAACCTTAATTACATTCAAACTACGTAACTAAAGACATACTCCTAAGCAAGTTTTTAACCGGCGAACTTCAAGTCTTGTTCCGGCGATCTTCCGATGGACTTCTGATACGCCCTTGGATTTCTTCCGACGGACTCCCAGTTGGCTCCCGATCTTGTGGCGAAGTCAACGAGTAGCCGAGCCTTCTCGGTGATCTCTGCGAACCTCCGATGATCTCTTCGGCGGACTTCCGAAAACTCCGATAAGTCCCCGATTTCTTCTCGATTGGTTCCGGCAGCATCTCCGACGAATCTTCGGACTCTCAACGGACTCTCGAACACCCATCGAACTTGACTTCGGTAGACTTGCTTTATGTCTTCAAGCTGTCGTAGTTAATCCTGCATACTTATCTCAACATATGGATTAGATAAAACATGACAATTGAATTCATCATCAAAATCCGAGATTCAACAATCTCCCCCTTTTTGATGATGACAATCAATTGATAACGGAGTTAACCTTAACTCCCCCTATCTATATGTCATACTTGAGATAAGACATTCTTGAATTCAAAGCCTTTGAATTCAACAGACATATTGATAAGTTAAGATGCTTAACCTTATCAATACTCTATCATGATTCCTATCATGATGTATCTCTCTAAAAATGATGTCAAGGCTTGACATTCATTTTCAATTTTTACATTTCAAGTGTAAAAGATAGTAATCGAAGCGATTCATCATATGGTAAGATATCAACATGTAAGATTGCAATGCAAGTTCTTGATATCTTAACATGATGCAATCATGGCATAATGCAAATTTGGCAATTATAGCATCAATTCATGTAAAAATTTCTCATTCAAATATGGCACTCATAGCATCAATTCATATATTTCTCCCCCTTTGTCATCAACAAAAAGGAGAACAATATAAGCAAATTTTAAATATAAGTGAGATGCCATAAGCAAGTTCATGTCATTTTTCAACAAAGAGTGATAGGATACCAAATATACAAGCATCTCAAGGAAGACATGACATGGAGATAGCTTTGAAAACTTCTTCCTTTTTATTTGTTATTATTATTATTTTTTTTTTTACATGATAAGTTTATGAGAGATGCATTTGCTAATTGATTCCATATGTCAAAAATCAATGATATGAATCAAACTCGATATGACATATGCTTATGAAAGCTACATTAAGTTGGAAGAGAATGATGTATCAAGAAAATCTGATTGTTAGGATCAAGAAGATACCAAATCTGAAATTTAACATTTTCATGCATTCGGATAAGGTTTTTCTATAGATTTTCAAAACGCAATCACGAAGATAAAACATGCTTGTTATCATGGAAATTTTTATATCCAAAACACAAAATTTCCAACATGTTATTAAGGCACGTAGAATCATCATAGCAATTAAGTGATTTGATCATTGAATCAAGAAAGTCTGAAAAATAAATTTAATGAATTCAAGCATTCGGACACATTAAAATTCCTAATTCTCTTCTAATGAAATCAAATTGTTCTTCACTTAAAGGCTTTGTAAAAATATCAGCTAGTTGATGTTTAGTATCAATGAACTCTATAACTATATCATGATTAGTGACATGATCTCGTATAAAGTGATGTCTAATATCAATATGTTTTATTCTTGAGTGTTGAATGGGATTCTTTGTTAAACATATAGCACTTGTGTTATCACATTTAATGGGAATATTTTTAAGATGAACTTTATAATCTTCTAAGGTGTTTTTCATCCACACAACTTGTGCACAGCATGCACTTGCTGCTATATACTCAGCTTCGGTTGTTGATAGTGCAACCGAGTTTTGTTTCTTAGATGACCAGGAAACAAGAGCATGTCCCAAAAATTGACATGTTCCTGATGTGCTTTTTCTATCTAATCTACATCCAGCAAAATCTGCATCAGCATAAGCAATTAACTCAAACTTCTCAGTTTTCGGATACCATAATCCTAGATTTGTGGTACCTTTAAGATATCTAAGTATTCTTTTAACCGCTTTGAGATGAGATATCTTAGGGTTCGATTGAAACCTAGCACAAAGTCCTATACTGAACATGATATCTGGTCTAGTTGCAGTGAGGTAAAGTAAACTTCCTATCATACCCCTATAAGTTTTTTGATCGAAGTTTTCTCCACTTTCATCAACTTCTAACTTAGTGGATGTGCTCATAGGAGTGTTAATAGCTTTTGAGCTTTCCATATTAAATCTCTTTAGCAAATCTAAAGCATATTTAGTTTGACTAATAAAGATGTCATTTCTTAGTTGCTTAATTTGTAAGCCTAAGAAAAAGGTTAATTCTCCCATTAAACTCATTTCAAATTCATGACTCATATTTTTGGCAAATGATTCATATAGTGATTCATCCGAAGAACCAAAAATAATATCATCAACATAAATTTGTACAATAAAAAAATTATTTTCAAAATGTTTGATAAACAATGTAGTATCAACCTTGCCTTTGGTAAAATTATTTAAAATAAGAAAGGAACTAAGCCTTTCGTACCAAGCTCTAGGAGCTTATTTCAAACCATAGAGAGCCTTAGTCAATTTGAATACATGATTAGGAAGAAGAGAATTTTCAAATCCAGGAGGTTGTTCGACATATACTTCTTCCGAAATAAAACCATTCAAGAAGGTACTTTTGACGTCCATTTGAAATAGTTTAAAATTATTACTACTAGCATAGGCAAGGAGCATCCTAATGGCTTCTAATCTTGCCACAGGAGCGAAGGTTTCTTCGTAGTCGATACCTTCTTCTTGGTTGAAACCTTTGGCTACTAATCTAGCCTTGTTTCTAACCACGATACCACATTCGTCTTGCTTGTTTCTAAAGACCCATTTAGTACCAATGACTAAATGGTCACTAGGTCGAGGAACAAGCTTCCATACCTCATTCCTCTCAAATTGATTCAATTCCTCTTGCATTGCAATGACCCAAGAATCATCTTTCAAGGTCTCCTCAATGCATTTAGGTTCGATTTGAGAGAGAAAGGCAGCATTAGCACAAAAATTCTTGAAAGAAGAACGAGTTTGAACCCCTTGTGATGTATCTCCTATAATTTGCTCTTTTGGATGAGCATCTACATACTTCCATTCCTTGGGTAAGGAGATTTTGGAAGAAGATGCATCCAAGTTGCTATTTTGAGGAGGGGGTTCCTTTAAATCCAAATTTTCAAAACCAATATCATCATCAAAATCATTTTTCTTTAACTCGGAAATTTCATTAAAAATTACATGAATAGACTCTTCTATAACTAAGGTTCTTTTGTTAAAAACACGAAAAGCCTTAGAAACGGAAGAGTAACCAAGAAAGATGCTTTCATCGGATTTAGCATCAAATTTTCCTAAGGCATCCTTTTCATTTAAAATAAAGCATTTGCAACCGAAAACTTTAAAATAAGAAACATTTGGTGTTTTGTTATTCTATAATTCATAGGGAGTTTTTGATAGAGATGGTCTTATTAAAACCCTATTCATGATGTAGCAAGCCGTATTCACGGCTTCGGCCCAAAAGTACTTGGGTAGACTATGTTCATTCAACATAGTTCTTGCCATTTCTTGTAGATTTCTATTTTTTCTTTCTACTACTCCATTTTGTTGAGGGTTTCTTGGAGTAGAGAAGTTGTGGTTATATCCGTTAACTTCACAAAAATTTTGGAAATCGCGGTTTTGAAATTCGCCACCGTGATCACTTCGAATTGATGAAATCATGAATCCTTTTTCGTTTTGAGTGAGTTTACAAAATTTAGAGAAACATTTGAAACAATCACTTTTGTGAGCCAAGAAATAGGTCCAAGTGTATCTAGTATAATCATCTACAATCACAAAAGCGTATTTGCTTCCTCCTAGACTTGTCGTGTCAATTGGTCCAAATAAGTCCAAATGGATCAATTGTACTGGTCTAGTGGTGCTAATTTAATTTTTTGGTTTGAAACTAGTTTTTATTTGTTTACCTAGTTGACACGCATCGCATACTTTGTCCTTAACAAACTTCATATTGGGAATCCCTCATACTAATTCTCTAGAGGAGATCTTAGATATTAGTTTCATGCTTGCATGGCCTAATCTCCTATGCCAAAGCCAAGCATTATCTTTTAAAGCGGAGAGGCACATTTCATTACCTAGTTCATCAAGATTGATGGTGTAGACATTATTTTGTTTTAATGCAATCATAGTCATGTTATTGTTTGGTGTTTCAATAATACACACATTTGATTCAAATCTAACGATATAACCTTTATCACATAATTGACTAATACTCAAGAGATTATGTTTCAATCCATCAACTAGTAATACATTATCAATAGAAAAGTTTAATTTGTTACTTATGGTTCCCTTGCCAATGATTTTGCCTTTGTTGTTGTCTCCGAAGGTGACATAGCCTTCGTCTATGCTAGTGAGCTTGGAGAATTGGGATGGATCTCCGGTCATATGCCTTGAGCATCCACTATCAAGGTACCATCTCTTGCTCCTAGCTTGTGATGGTATATGTTTCTACAAGAAGGGATTATTTTTAGGTACCCATTTACTTTTGGGTGCCTCAAAAACTGATCTAACTTGTTTATCATGTTGCATAGACTTGATCATGGTTCCTTTAGGAACCCAAATCAATTTGTTCGGACTAATTTTCTTGAATGGACATTGATAAGTTTTATGTCCATATTTGTAACAAAAGTTGCAATTGCTTTGGTGTTGAACATGTAAGATAGGACCTTTAATGAAGGTGGTTGGATTTTGGTGAGAACTTCTCACAAATCCGATTCCACTTCTTTTAGGAACGTGACCCTTATTTGTAAGGATCATGTTCAAAGACTTGCTACCAACCTCGAATTTCTTCAAGGTGTCCTTAAGTAGCAAATTCTCCTTTTGGAGAGTTTCTAGATCATGGCATTTTATGCATGGAGCTAAACTATCATGATATTCAGTTTTTAATTTATCAAAATTACAAGTAAGACTATCATGCTCCTTTTTTAACAATTTATATTTTCTACTAATTGTTTTGCATTCATCAAATAACTCATGGAAGGCATTTAATAATTCATGATAAGATAAATCTGCATCAATTAAATTCGTTACCTCCTCTCCGATGGCCATTAGGGCGTAATGAGCAACTTGCTCGGTGTTGGACTCATCTTCTTCGGATGCGCTTGAATCATCCCACGTTGCTTTGAGCGCCTTCTTCTTTGATGTTCTCTTTTTGGCTTGGGGACATTCATTTTTGAAATGCCCCAGCTTCTTGCATTCATAGCATATCACTTGGTCCTTTTTATGTTCAAGTTTGTTTTTGGTGTTATTTTTAAATTTGTTCTTTCTTATAAATTTTTTAAATTTTTGAGTCAAAAGTGCAATGTCATTGTCACTGTCCTCATCACTTGATGTTCCTTTCAAGTGGTCTTCTTGTGATTTGAGTGCCATATCCTTTCTGTTCTTTTGAAGGGGGTTCTCGAGCTCGTCATGAGCTTGACATGTCATTTCGTAGGTCATTAGAGACCCAATAAGTTCTTCAAGAGGGAATGTTTTAAGGTCCTTGGCCTCTTGAATGACAGTAACTTTTGGATCCCAACTTTTAGGAAGGGATCTTAAGATTTTAGTTACTAATTCAAAGTTAGAAAAATCTTTACCAAGAGCTTTGAGTCCATTGATGACATCCATGAAACGGGTGTACATGTCTCCGATGGACTCACTTGGTTTCATTCGGAAAAGTTCGTAAGAGTGCACAAGAATATTGATTTTGGACTCTTTCACTCGGCTAGTGCCTTCATGAGTGACCTCAAGAGTTCTCCAAATATCAAAAGCAGAATCACAAATTGAAACGTGATTAAATTCATTTTTGTCTAGTGCACAAAACAAGGCATTCATAGCCTTTGCATTTAAAGCAAAAACTTTCTTCTCCGATTCATTCCATTCGCTCATCGAAAGAGAAGATTTTTGAAATCCATTTTCAACAATAGTCAAAAGCTCGAAATCCATGGAAATGAGGAAGATTCTCGTACGTGTCTTCCAATACATGTAATCCGACCCATTAAACATATGTGGACGTGTAATGGAGTGTCCCTCATGCATGCCGGAGTAAGCCATCTCTCTTGGGTATTAAACCAAATATGAGAGTGAGCCTTGCTCTGATACCAATTGTTAGGATCGGAGCGGCACTAAGAGAGGGGGGTGAATTAGTGCAGCGGATTAAACTTGTGAGTTTGAAAACGATTTCGTAAAATGCAAGGAGATTTCGTTTCGATAGTAACTTGAGTAAAGTGAAAAACGAAAATTTGCTGCTATGTAGATAATGATTGCTGAAAAGTAAGAACTTGGTATGTAGATAATGATTGCAGAAAAGTAAGAACTCACACATTCAAGGAACACACCAATTTAAAGTGGTTCGGTCAAAATGACCTACATCCACTTGCGAAGCCTTCTTCGATGAGGCTCCCAACTTCCACTAGCAAATCTCTTTGAAGGGGAAGGACAAATACCCCTCTTACAACCTTTTACAAGTGGTTCACACTCTTATAAGTTTTCAAAGAGAAAGAAGGAGGTGAACACTCAAGCAATTGAAAGCAAGACTTGCTAAAGACTTTCCTAAGGCTTTATCTCAATTTCTTACACCTCAAAAGGTTGTTGTCTATATTGAGAATTGAGGGGTATTTATAGGCCTCAAGAGGATTCAAATTTGGGCTCCAAAATTTGAATTCTCTTCGGTTCCCGAAGCTAGCGGTGCTACCGCCTGTTAGTTTTGACACTGACAGTGTACTGGGCAGTGCCACCGCCCAGTCCAGCGGTGCCACCGCCTAGCTCTCGGGTGCTGGGCGGTGCCACCGCCCAGACCGACGGTGGAACCGCCCGACCTTACTAGTCACTGGTTGGGCTTTAAGTCCGACCCAAACCAGGTTTCATTTTGGGCCCAATTGGCCCCTAATCAAGATATAGGATTATTTCTTAATCCTAACCTTAATTACATTCAAACTACGTAACTAAAGACATACTCCTAAGCAAGTTTTTAACCGGCGAACTTCAAGTCTTGTTCCGGCGATTTTTCCGGCGATCTTCCGACGGACTTCCGATACGCCCTTGGATTTCTTCCGACGGACTCCCAGCTGGCTCCCGATCTTGTGGCGAAGTCAACGAGTAGCCGAGCCTTCTCGGTGATCTCTGCGAACCTCCGATGATCTCTTCGGCGGACTTCCGAAAACTCCGATAAGTCCCCGATTTCTTCTCGATTGGTTCCGGCAGCATCTCCGATGAATCTTCGGACTCTCAACGGACTCTCGAACACCCATCGAACTTGACTTTGGTAGACTTGCTTTATGTCTTCAAGCTGTCGTAGTTAATCCTGCATACTTATCTCAACATATGGATTAGATAAAACATGACAATTGAATTCATCATTAAAATCCGAGATTCAACACTTTCAAAGAACAAGAAGGATATGGCGCTTACATCACAAGAAGACCACTTGAAAGGAACATCAAGTGATGAGGATAGTGACGATGACATTGCACTTTTAACTCAAAAATATAAAAAATTTATAAGAAAGAACAAATTTAAAAATAACACCAAAAACAAACTTGAACATAAAAAGGACCAAGTAATATGCTATGAATGCAAGAAGCCGGGGCACTTTAAAAATGAATGCCCCCAAGCTAAGAAGAAGCAACCGAAGAAGAAGAAAGCTTTAAAGGTGACTTGGGACGATTCAAGTGATTTAGAAAGTGAAGAAGCTAGTAACAAAGAGGAGGCAAACTTTGTGCTAATGGCTTTAGAAGAAGAGGTATGTGATTTAATTAATCAAGATTTATCATTTGATGAACTTTCTATCGCTTTTCACGAATTATTTGATGAGTGTAGAACTATTAGCAAAAAGTTTAATCTTTTAAAAAAAGAGCATGTTTTACTTCAAAATAAGCTTGATAGTCTTCGAACTCCTCCATGCTCTAAGTGCGAATACTTAGAAGCAATAAAAAATGAAAATTTGCTACTTAAAGAGACCTTAAACAAGTTTAAGGTCGGTAGCAAGGGATTGGACATGATCCTTGTAAATAAGGGTTATGTCGTAAATAGAAGTGGAATTAGTTTTGTGAGAGGATCTCACCAAAATCCTACCACTTTTATTAAAGGACCCACATTATACGTTTCACCTTGTTTGAAATGCAACTTTTGTTGTAAATCTAGACATGTTGCTTACAAATGTCCATTTAGGAAAATTAGTTTACATAAGTTGATATGGGTTCCTAAAGAAACTATTAATACTTCAATGATGAATAACAAAATTGGTAGATCAATTTTTGAGGCACCCAAAATCAAATGGGTACATAAAAACCATCCTCTTTTGTAGACAAACCTACAAGCTAGGAGCAAGAGATGGTATCTTGATAGTGGATACTCAAGACACATGACTAGAGATTCATCTCATTTCTCTATGCTCACTAGCAAAGAAGAAGGGTACGTCACCTTCGGAAACAACAACAAAGGCAAAATCATTGGCAAGAGAACCATAGATAACAAATCTTATTTTTCAATTAATGATGTATTACTAGTTGATGGATTAAAATATAATCTCTTAAGTATTAGTCAATTATGTGATAAAGGTTATATCATTAGATTTGAATCTAATGCATGCATTATTGAAAAACCAAACAATAATTTGTCAATGATTGCTTTAAAACAAAATAATGTCTACACCATCAACCTTGATGAACTAAGTAATGAAATGTGCTTCTCTGCTTTAAATGATGATGCTTGGCTTTGGCATAGGAGGTTAGGCCATGCAAGTATGAAATTAATATCTAAAATCTCATCTAGAGAATTAGTACGAGGGATTCCCAATATGAAGTTTATTAAGGACAAAGTATGTGATGCGTGTCAACTAGGTAAACAAATAAAAACTAGTTTCAAACCAAAAAAATCAAATTAGCACCACTAGACCATTACAATTGATCCATTTGGACTTATTTGGATCAATTGACACGACAAGTCTAGGAGAAAGCAAATATGCTTTTGTAATTGTAGATGACTATACTAGATATACTTGGACCTATTTCTTAGCTCACAAAAGTGATTGTTTCAAATGTTTCTCTAAATTTTATAAACTCACTCAAAACGAAAAAGGCTTCATGATTTCATCAATTTGGAGTGATCACGGTGGCAAATTTCAAAACCGTGACTTCCAAACTTTTTGTGAAGTTAATCGATATAATCACAACTTCTCCACAGCAAGAAATCATCAGCAAAATGGAGTAGTTGAAAGAAAAATAGAAACATATAAGAAATGGCAAAAACTATGTTGAATGAACATAGTCTACCCAAGTATTTTTGGGCCGAAGCCGTGAATATGGCTTGCTACATCATGAATAGGGTTCTAATAAGACCATCTTTATCAAAAACTCCCTATGAATTATGAAATAATAAAAAACCAAATGTTTCTTATTTTAAAGTTTTCGGTTGCAAATGCTTTATTTTGAATGAAAAGGATGCCTTAGGAAAATTTGATGCTAAATCCGATGAAGGTATCTTTCTTGGTTACTCTTCCGTTTCTAAAGCTTTTCGTGTTTTTAACAAAAGAACCTTAGTTATAGAAGAGTCTATTCATATAGTTTTTAATGAAATTTTTGAGTTAAAGAAAAATAATTTTGATGATGATCTTGGTTTTGATAATTTGAATTTAAGTGAACCGCCTCCTCAAAATAGCAACTTGGATGCATCTTCTTTTGAAATTTCCTTACCCAATGAATGGAAGTATGTAGATGCTCATCCAAAGGAGCTAATTATAGGAGATATATCGAAAGGGGTTCAAACTCGTTCCTCCTTCAAGAATTTTTGTGCTAACACCGCTTTCCTTTCTCAATTTGAACCTAAATGCATTGACGATGCCCTAAAAGATGATTTATGGGTTATTGTAATGCAAGAGGAATTAAACCAATTTGAGAGGAATGAGGTATGGAAGCTTGTTCTTAGACCTGGTGGCCATTTAGTCATTGGTACTAAATGGGTCTTTAGAAACAAGCAAGACGAATACGGTATCATGGTTAGAAACAAGGCTAGACTAGTGGCCAAAGGTTTCAACCAAGAAGAAGGTATCGACTACGAAGAAACATTCGCTCCTGTGGCAAGATTAGAAGCCATTAGGATGCTCCTTGCCTATGCTAGTAGTAATGATTTTAAACTTTTTCAAATGGATGTCAAAAGTGCCTTTTTGAATGGTTTTATTTCCGAAGAAGTATATGTCAAATAACCTCCCGGATTTGAATTTTCTTCTTTCTAATCATGTATTCAAATTGACTAAGGCTCTCTATGACTTGGAACAAGCCCCTAGAGCTTGGTATGAAAGGCTTAGTTCCTTTCTTATTTTAAATAATTTTACCAAAGGCAAGGTTGATACTACATTGTTTATCAAACACTTTGAAAATAATTTTCTTATTGTGTAAATTTATGTTGACGATATTATTTTTGGTTCTTCGGATGAATCACTATGTGAATCATTTGCCAAGTGTATGAGTTATGAATTTGAAATGAGTTTAATGAGTGAATTAACTTTCTTTTTAGGATTACAAATCAAATAACTTAGTGATGGTATATTTCTTAACTAATCTAAATATACATTTGAGTGTCACAAGTAGGTATCAAGCGAATCCAGGCTTGGAGCACTAAAATAGTAAAGTGTATCCTTAACTACTTGAGAAGGACTAAGGATCTTTTACTATTATATAGAGGCAGTAGCCTCAAGGTTGAAGGCTAAACGGACTTGAGTTTTTAGTCCGATGTCGATGATAGCAAGTCGAATTCAGGGTATGTGCATACCTTGAATGGAGTAGTGTGATGGAAGAGTTCCAAGCAAGACACTACTACTGATTCGACCATAGAGGCGAAGTACATTGCTACAGCAAAGGCAACCAAAGAGGGAGTCTAGATGAAGAAGTTCATCACAGATCTATGAGTCGTGCTAGATAGCGAGGAGCTAATTCCTTATATTGTAACAATAGCGGGGTGATTGCTCAAATGAGGAAACTCAGGTCTCATCAGAACTATTCTAAAGAGGTTCCAGCATATTAGAGAGATCGTGACCCAAGGAGATGTAGCAGAGGAAAGAGTTCCATCCGAAGATAACATTGCAGATCCACTAACAAAGCTGTTGTCTTAAATTGTCTTTGAACATCACAGGGATCTGATAGGGATCATACATAGGTGATTGGCTTTAGGTCAAGCGAGAGATTGCTAGTCATATGTGCCCTGCAAGTCAATCACGTGAGTGATGGCACATGTGACTTAATACGTAGTATTTTTGCTTATTATATTTTGACATTTATCACTTTATATTGCTTATTGTATATATGCATATATATATATATATATTATGATGTCATTGGATCTGTGCAATGATAGTCGGATCGTGATGAGATCACGATAATGAGATCGATTCACCTTAAAACACAGATCCTAAATAATCCCAGTCATAAGTTACTCGAAAGGGACATCGAGACAACGGGACAGACTAATGTGTTGTATACCCGTTCATATGATGGATGTAGCTAGTCTCATAACTGCTCGTATGGGGACACTAGGGATATAATACAAGTGCTCATTGGAGAATGAGTTCACTGATTGATCTGCTTATGGAATGTTGAATAGTTGATGATGTCTTATTGCTAGACAGCGATTCCATAGTCCCAGTGGTATATCTGGTCCTTAGACTTGAGATACCAAGGATGTCCTATATGAGTGCTCTACTCTTTGATACCAGACTTATAGGTTTGGATGTCCCAAATCTAGCACAGCTAGTCATCGGGAGTGGTAGTCAACCTTACGAGAGGAATGGATAAAGGATCATCCATTTTCGTTGTCATGAGAGGAATGTTCCATATGTTCTTGCTTAAACAAATCCCTGGCTAGGGTCATTCGGATTGAGAGAGAAAGAGTTCTCTGGGAGAATCCGATTAGAGTGAGACTCGAGTAGAAATTGTATAGGTCTAACAACACCATACCCAATATATGGTCTCTAAGATATTAAATGGATAAGGGACTATAGGTATACGGTAACTGAGGATGGACATATCTAATGGATTGGATTCCCTTGTATTGTTTGGGGATTGCGGCGTAGTGGCCTAGTACGTCCGTAGTCGATGAGTCGAGTGAATTATTATGTAGATAATAATTCACTGAGTTAGAGGGAGTTCTGATAGGTATGACTCACAACCAACTCAATATTAGGCCTAGAGAGTCACACACATATAGTAGGCAATGCGATGAGTAGAGGTTCGGATATGAGATATCCGTCGGAGCACCTATCTTATTGGATATCCAATAAGCCTCTGAATTATTTGATCATATAGATTAGATCCAATAAGAGCCCATAAGAGATTATTGGATAGAGATCCACTAATCTAAGAGGCTTGGGTAGTTGGATGGAGATCCAATACCCAATATAAGAGGATCCATTAGGGTTAAATTGACAAGGGACCTCTATAAATAGGGGGGAATTAGTGGTTTATAGGCTAGAGTCTTTTGCTTGCCTCTCCTATTCTCCTCCCCTCTCCACACCCAAAGCAGGCTGGAGTTTTGAGGAGCATCATCGTAGCCCTACTATGTGGATCACCGCTAGAGAGGAGGGCGCTTGACCTCCTTCACCCTCTCCTAGAGATCTGCAAGGATTCAGGGATATACGATTCCCTAGATACACAATCTATTCTATATGTAGTTTTTAAGTTTAAGGATTTTACGCACCAATATTCGCACGACAACGAACATATATTAGGAATCTAGGGATTTTTGTTTTCTGTTCTTCCGCTACGCATATGATGTCGCCCCCAAGATTTTCTAACACCACTAATTTTGTCGCCCCCAAAGATTTTCTAACACCACTAATTTAAGAGGCTTGGGTGGTTGGATGGAGATCCATACCCAATAGGGTAGGATCCATTAGGGTTAAGTTGATAGAGAACCGTTCTAAATAAGAGGGAATCAATGGTTCATAAACTTAGAGCCTTTTGGGTTGCCTCTCCTATTCTTCTCCCCTTTCCTCTCCTCAGATAGCAGGCTTGGAGTTTGAGAAGCAACGTCGTAGCCCTACTGTGTGGATCACCACTAAAGAGGAGGATGCTTGACCTCTTTCACCTTTTCCTAGAGATATGTAGGGATTCAGGGATATATGATTTCCCTAGGTAACACAATCTTTTAATATACGTAGTTTTCTATTTTGCGGATTTTGCATACCAATCTTCGCATGATGACGAACACATCTTTGAAAAATTGGAGATTTTATTTGTAATATTCTTCCGCTACGCATGTGATGTCACCCCTAGATTTCCCAACATATTACTCTCAATTTGGTTTAAAACCCAAGAGAGATAGCTTTTACCGACAATCATAAGGGTCATTATATCACGCATCCTCCCATGTTCAATGAAACAGGTTACACATATTGGAAAAATAGAATGAGAATTTTCTTGATTTCTATGGATTTCTAGTTATGAAATATCGTTGAAAACATATTTCAAAAGTCTTCTCTTCTAATAAACGATTGAAATGATTTAGATAAAAAGACTTTCTCTTTGAACGCCAAAGCTATGAATGCTTTATTTTGTACTTTGGATAAAAATGAATTCAATCGTGTTTCTATTTACAAAACAACTTATGACATTTAGAATACACTTAAAATCACACACGAAGGCACGAGTAGGGTTAAGGAGTTAAAAATCAATCTTTTGGTTCATAGTTATGAATTATTTTGCATGAAACTAAGCGAGATTATTGGAGACATGTACACTCGATTTATGGATGTTGTCAATGGTCTAAAAGCACTTAGTAAAAGTTTTCCTAATTTTGAACTTGTTAACAAGATATTAAGATCTCTTCCAAAGAGTTGGGATCCTAAAGTAACTACAATTCAAGAAGCCAAGGACTTGAATAACTTTCCACTCAAAGAACTTATCGAGTCTTTGATAACCTACGAAATGACATGCAATGTACATGAAGAACTTGAAAATAACCTTCCAAAAAATAAGAAGGATTTGACACTTAAAACTCAAGAAGACCACTTGAGAGAAAACTCAAGTGATGATGATGATGATTTGACACTTCTAATAAGAAAATTTTAAAAATTCATAAAAAGAACAAAACTAAACATGACATTAAAAACAAAAATAAACTTTAAAAGGACCAAATAATTTGCTACGAATGTAAGAAGTCGGGACACTTCAAAATTGAATGTCCCTAAGTGAAGAAGAAGCAATCGAAGAAGAAGAAAGCGCTAAAAACTACTTGGGCCGATTCAAGCACATCTGAAAATGAGGAGCCAACCAACAAAGAAGTTGCTAATTACGTTTTAATGGCACTTGGCGACGAGGTAAGTAACTCAATCAAATCCCATTTATCCTTTGATGAATTGTTAAATACTTTTTATGATTTATTTGATGAATGTAAATTAGTTAGTAAAAATATAAATTATTAAAAAAGGAGCATGTCTCTCTTGTTAGTGAATTCAATAGATTAAATATTAAGCATGATAATGAAATATTACCTCCTTTTACTAAATGTAAAGAATTAGATATGCTTAAAAGGAAAATTTTGCTATTACATGAAACCTTAGAAATTTTTAAAATTTGAAACAAATCCTTAAACATGATCCTTGCAAAAAAGGATCATGTTCCTAGAAGAGATGGAATTGGCTTTGTGAGTAACACTCGCCAAAAGCCAACTATCTTTGTTAAAGGTCTAACTTTGCATGTTTCACCCCGAAACAAATGTAAATTTTGTTACAAATTTGGACATTATTCTCATAAATGTCCATTTAAGAGATATAGTCTACATAAGCTAATTTGGGTCTCTAAAGGAACCATAAATGACTCAGTACAAAATGATAAGCTAGATAGATCAATTTTGAGGCACTCAGAATCAAAGAAGTACCTAAAAGAAAACCTTATTTCTTGTAGATTTGTTTACAATAACAAGCTAGGAGCAATAGATGGTACCTTGATAGTGGATGCTCAAGGTATATGACCGAAGATCTAACTCAATTCTTTAAACTTGCTAGCCAAGACGAAGGGTTTCTTACCTTCGGAGACAACAATAAAGGTAAAATCATAAGCAAAGGAACCATAGGTAACAAATTAAACCACTTGATTGAATAGGTGTTATTAATAGATGGTTTAAAGCATAATCTTCTAAACATTAGTCAATTGTGTGATAGAGGATATATCATAAGATTTGAATCTAATACTTGCATTATTGAAAGACCCCACAAAAATACATCTTTGATTGCCTTAAAACATAATAACATGTATACTATTGACATTGATGATCTTTGTAATGAAATATGATTTTCGGCTTTAAGCGATGATGTTTGGCTTTGGCATAGGAGGTTAGGTCATGCTAGTATGAAACTAATCTCTCAAATTTCATCTAGAGAACTTATAAGAGGAATCCCTAGCATTAAGTTTGTAAAAGATAAAGTGTGTGATGCATATCAACTAGGAAAGTAAATAAAAGGTAATTTCAAGTCAAAAAATCAAATAATCACCTCTAGACCAATGTAATTGATCCATATGGATTTATTTGGATCAATTGATACAACAAGCCTAGGAGGTAGCAAATACACCTTTCTAATTATTGATTATTATAGTAGATATACTTGGACATACTTCTCGGCACACAAAAATGATTGTTTTAAGTATTTTTTTAAAATTTTATAAACTTGTTCAAAATAAAAAAAACTTTATGATTGCATCTATTCGTAATGATCACTATGGTGAATTTTAAAATCGTGATTTTTAAAACTTTTATGAATCAAATGGGTACAACCATAATTTCACTACTCTAAGAAACCCATGACAAAATGGAGTAGTTGAAAGGAAAAATAGGAGATTACAAGAAATGGCAAGAACCATGTTAAACGAACATAGTCTACCCAAATATTTTTGGGTCGAAGCTATTAACACAACATGCTATGTCATGAATAAGGTTCTAGTAAAATCATTACTTTTCAAAACTCCTTATGAATTATGGAATAACAAAAAACCTAATATTTCATATTTTAAAATTTTTGGTTGTAAATATTTTATTTTAAATGAAAAAGATGCCTTGAAAAAATTTAATACAAAATCTGATAAAGGCATTTTTCTTATATATTCTTTCACTTCTAAAGCATGTCATGTGTTTAATAAGAGAAATTTAGTTATAGAAGAATCTATTCATGTTGTTTTCAATGATGTTTCTAAATTTAATAAAATTGATTTTGATTTTGATGCTTTAAATTTGAATGAAACCTCTCCCACTATCAACTTGGATGCATCTTCTTCCAAATAATCCTTACCTAAGGATTGGAAGTATGTAGATGCTCATTCTAAAGAGCTAATCATTGGAGACACATCAAAAGGTGTTCAAACTCATTATTCTCTTTAAAAATTTTGTACAAATGTAGCCTTTTTATCTCAAATTGAACCTAAATGCATTGATGAGACCTTGAAAGATGATTCATGGGTTATTGCAATGTATGAGGAATTAAATCAATTTGAGAGAAATGATGTATGAAAGTTTGTTCCTAGACCTCGTGACTATTGGTAATTTGTACTAAATGGATATTTAGAAACAAGAAAAATGAACTTGGTATTGTGGTTAAAAACAATACTAGATTAGTGGCCAAAGGTTTCAACTAAAAAGAATATATCGATTATGAAGAAACCTTCGCTCCTATGGCTAGACTTGAAGCCATAAGGATTATCCTTGCCTATACTAGTTGTAATAATTTTAAGTTATTTTAAATTGATATTAAAAGTGCTTTTCTTAATAGTTTTATTTTCGAAGAAGTTTATATTGAACAACCTCTCGGATTTAAGAAGGCTAATTTTTTGAATCATATCTTTAAGTTGACAAAGGCTATCTATCGATTAAAACAAGCCCTTGAGACTTGGTATGAGTGGCTTATTCTTTCCTTATTCAAAATAATTTTATGAAAGGCATGATCGATACTACATTATTTATTAAATATTTTAAAAATAATTTTCTCATTGTCCAAATTTATGTTAATGATATCATTTTCGATTTTTCAAGTGAATCTTTGTGTGAATCGTTTGCCAAAAGTACGAGTCGAGTTTGAAATTAGCTTAATAGGTAAATTAACTTTTTTCTTATGATTGCAAATTAAACAACTAAGTGATGAAATTTTTATTAGTCAAACTAACTATGTTTTAGATCTATTAAAATGATTTAATATGGATAGTGCTAAATGTATTAATACACTAATGAGCACTTCTACAAAACTAGATATGGACACTAATAGAGAATGTTTTGATCAAAAGATTTATAGGGGTATGATAGGTAGTTTATTATACCTTACAGCAACTAGACACGATATCATATTTAGTGTTGGACCATATACTAGATTTCAATCTAGTCCCAAGCAATCTCACTTAAAAACTATTAAAAGGATTTTTAGATATCTAAAAGGAACTCCTAATCTAGGGCTATGGTATCCAAATTCTAAAAACTGAGTTACTTGCTTATGCTAATGTTGATTTTGCTAGTTGTCAAATAGATAGAAAAAACATATCAGGAACATGTCAACTCATAGGTCATGCACTTGTCTCTAGGTCTTCCAAGAAACAAAACTCAGTTGCATTATCTACAACCGAAGTTGAGTATATATCAGCAGGTATATATTGTGCATAAGTTATCTGGATAAAAAATACTTTAGAAGATTATGAAATTCACTTGAAAAACAAACCTATAAAATGTGATAATACTATTGCAATATGTTTAACAAAAAAATCTCATTCAATACTCTAGAACTAAACATATTGATATTAAGCATCATTTTATAAGAGATCATGTTAATAATCATGATATATCTTTAGAATTTATTGATATAAAATATCAATAACTGATATTTTTATAAAATCTTTAAATAAGGAATAATTTGATTTTATTAGAAGAGAATTAGGCATGTTAAATTTTCTGAATACATGAATTCCTTTATATATTTTTTGGATTTCTTGTTTTTGTTTTCATAACTTGAATTTTCCTTTTAAATTGAGATCATTTCCTATGAGTCCTTTCTCTTGCTATTTACAAAAGAAAAGATTTGATTCATAGAATTTTGGTATTCACAACTTGGTTCCTTTTTTTTCATGTGATGATCATGAGTCTTTCCTCCTTCTATTTACAAAGGAAAAGCCTTGATTCATGGATTTTTGGATTAATGACTTGATCTTTTATACAATAATCAATTCCTATGAATCCTTCTTCCTTATATTTATAAGAAATGAGATTTGGTATGCATATTTTTATATTTCTGATGAATCCTTTCTCTTTGCTATAGTAAAAGCTTGATTTAATGAAACTTAACTTTCATGGATTTAGTTCTTATAACATGATGTTTCTTGTGATGAGTGAATTCCTCCCCTCTTTTTCTTTCTCTTCTTTTTATTTTTCTAACAAAAGGAAAAAAGAAACGTACACATCTCAAGAAGAACCAAAAAGTGTATGCAAAGCAATAATGCTAGCTTGCTCATTTCAAAAAGCAAAAGGAGTTATCTTGTAAAGTTTTTGCTTAACTTCTCATTTCACAAATTTGCTAGCTTGTATAAATTAGTGTAAAACTTACTTGAATAGTTTAAAATACTTGCATAAATTATTGAATGATTCTCCTTTTTGTTGATGACAAAGGGGGAGAAATGATAAATGAATGGTATCATGACCAAAATGTTGATTTAATTTTGGTATCATGCATGAAGTGATAAATGCTTAAAATTTTAATGTCTTAGCATCATGTATATTATGTCCAAAATGATGTTAATTTTAGTATCATGTGTGTTATGCCCAAAGTGATGTTGATTTATTTTTGGTATCATGCATGAAGTGAGGATGAAATGTAAATTGTGGATGTTTTAATTTGAAACTATAATGATGCACAACATATGAAATTTTGATATGATATGTTGCATTTGATCACTATGATTGAAAGTGTTTAACTTGAATTCAAAGGTTGTGATTCCTTTTGAATTCAAGTTTGCCTTATATCAATATGGCATACAGATAGGGAGAGTTAAGGTTAACTCCGTCATCAATTGGTTGTCATCATAAAAAAGGGAGAGATTATTGAATCTCGGATTTTAATGATGAAATCAATTGATAAATTATTAATCTAGTCCATAGGTTGAGAAGAGTGTTGTAGGATTAACTATGATAATAAATAAGGCATAAAGCATATGTTGGGCTGGAGTCAAAGATCAGACAATACGTTGAAGATTCGGACGATGTGGCGAAAGCTCACTAAGAGTTCATCGGGAGCTCATCAAGAGTTCGTCAGGAGTTCGTTAAGAGTTCGTCGGGAGTTCGCCAAGAATTCATCGGGAGTTCACCAAAAGCTTGCTGAGAGTTCACCGGAAGTTCGTCAAGATTTCGATGGAAGAACAATTGACATACCGGACAAAGATTGCTTAGTTAATGCCTTAATTATAGTAGTTAGAACTTATATTGAGTTAAGATTGGGATATAATCTCACTAACTCAGTTAGGAGCCAATTGGGCCTAATTTAGGGCTGGTTTAGGTTGGACTGATGGCCCAAATAATGACCTGGAGCCCAATCAAGCGATGGCACTGTCGGAGCTGGTGGTGGAACCGCTTAAGGCTCTGCCTCCCAAGTGGTCTGGGTGGTGACACTACCAACAATTAATGTTGTCAAGCAATGGTACCGCCCTGTCAAGCGGTGGTACTGCTAGAGCCCAGTCTCCGAGGCTCTGTCAGGCGGTAGTATTACCAGACTAGGCGATGGTACTACCCAATGTTAGAGTGTTAGGCGATGGTACCGCCCAACACCCTAAAAATTTGAGATGAAACACTTTTTGGCTCCAATTTTGAAGCCATTGGGGCCTATAAATACCCCACTCTTTTCTGCATGAAAGAGTAATAAAGTATGAACAAAAATCTTGAAGTGTTGGGGTATGAAAGTGTTGTAAAAGTCCTAAGTGTTCTCCTCCTCCCTTTCTAAGTCTTGTGATCATTCAAGTGAGGTGTGAGGCTTGTAAGGGTTGCCTCCTAAACCCGTAAAAAGAAAAAAGTATTGTAAGAGGGTGGTTGGTCTTCGCCCATTAAAGGAAGACTATTAGTGGACGCCAGTGACCTCGACGGAGGAGGAATCATAAGTGAACGTAGGTCACAATGACCGAACCACTATAAATTCGGTATGTTCTTTCCTTACTACTTACTTTCATTACTTAGCTACACTCTGCATTATAGATTTACTTTCCTTACATCTTCTCAATACTTCAAATCAACTCGAAAAGATTTGGAATCGCAACCGTCATCTTTATCGCTGCACTAATTCAACCCTCCCCCCCCCCCCCCCCCTCCCTCTTAGTGTCGTATTGATCTTAACAATGCCCGTAGGCGTCTCACTTGTAGGTGTCGTGCTTGCAAGCGTCACCTTTACGAGAACCCTACGAGCATATGACCGCCAATTGGCGGTGTCTCTACCCACAGGTGGCCAGGATGAGAGCTCCCTTTTTTACGTCAATAGTTGTTGCAAGCAGCTTTTGGCTAACTTATGAGAGCAACAATAGTTGTTGCCCTTTCTCCCTTTTTTACGTCAATAATTTTCACGTCAAAAGTCCTCTCTAAAACACAACATATGTAGTTTATAAACTAATTATTCGCATGAACAACCTGGCTCTGATACTACTGTTGGGAAATCTAGGATGATGTCACATGCACAGCGAAAGAACATAAAATAAAATTCTCATAATTTTCCATAGAAAAGAAGGTTTCATCATTGTGATAATATTGGTGAGCAAAAACCCACGAAATCGAAAAATTGCTCATAGATGTGTATTACCTAGGGAGATCATATATCCCTGAAATCATACAGATCTATAGAAGAGAATAAAAGAGATCAACTATCCTTCTCTCTAGCAGTGATCCACACGTCAGGAGCTACAAAAACACTCAGTAAATCATTGTACAAACCTCCTCTTCATGCGCACCATGCAATCAAGAAGGGGTCGACCCTTCTTACTATCCACAGGCTTCAAATAAGGGTTGCTAGCTCAGGAGGAGAAGGGAAGAGGAGCATAGAAGGTGGTAGCCAAAAGTGGTCTAGCCTATGGCCCTTTAGTTCCCTGTTATTTATAGAGGTCTCCTACCAACTTAACCCTAATAGATCTTGCCTTATTGAGTATTAGATCTCCATCCAACTACTCAAGCCTCTTCGATTAGTGGATCTCTACCCAATAAACTCTCATTGGCTCTTATTAGATCTTATTGACATAATCCAATAATTCATGGGCTTATTGGATATCCAATAAAATAGTGGTTCCAACAAGTATCTCATATGCGAACCTCTACTTATCGCAACACCTACTATATGTGTGTGACCCTGTAGTCCCAATATTAAGCTGACCATGAGTCATACCTATCAGAACTCCTTCTGGCTCAATGAATTATTATCTCCATAATAATTCACTCAACTCATCGACTATGGATATACTATGCCACTACACCGTAGTCCCTAAATAATACAAGAGAATCCAATCCATTGGAGTTGTCTATTCTCAATTATTGAGTATCTATAGTCTCTCATCCATCTAACATCCCAAAAATCATATTTCAGGCATGGTACTGTTTGACCCATACGGTATCTACTCGAATCTCGCTTTAATCAGATTCTCTCGAAGAACTCTTTATCTCTCAATCCAAATGACCATATTCTGAGATTTTTTTAGCAAGAACATATGGGATATTACTTTTATGACACTAAGAGTAAATGATCCTCTATTGACACTCAATACCCCTTGTAAGGCTAGTTGTCACTCCCGATGACCGATTGTTCCAAATTTGGAATTTCTAAGTTTATAAGTCTGGTATCAAAGAGTGGAGTACTTATATAGAACATCCTTGATATATTAAGTTTAAGGACCAAATATGTCATTGGGACAACAGAATCGCTATTTAATAATGAGGTATCATCAACCATCCAATATTCTATGAGCAGATCGATCAATGAACTCATTCTCTAATGAGTACCTACACTATATCCCTAGTGTCCCCACATAAGCAACTATGAGACCAACTACCTCAATCATATGGACGGGTATACAACACACTAGTCTATCTGGTTATCTCGATGTCCCTCTTGAGCAACCTATGACTAAGATTATTTAGGGTCTGTGTTTAAAGATAAATCGGTCTAATTATTGCGATATCATCACGATCTGATTTCTATTGCATAAATCCATGAACATCATAATATATGTAACAAGCAATATAAAGTGAGAAAAATATCAAATATGTAATAGGCAAAAAAAGTATGTATCATGTCACACGTGTCATCACTCATATGATTGGCTTATAGAACACCTATGACTATCACTGTATATTCATCTATATGATAGAAGCGGTTGGTCTTCTCATAGTTGCTCATATGGGGACACTAGAGATACAGTATACGTACCTATTGGAGAATGAGTTCACTGATCGATCCACTCACAGAATACTAGATAGTTGATGATACCTTATTATCAAATAGTGATTCTATCATCCTAGTTATGTATATGGTCCTTAGATTTAAGACACCAAGGATGTCCTATATGAGTATCTACTCTTTGATACCGTACTTATAGATCTGGAAGTTCTAGATTTAGTACAACCAATCGTTGAGAGTGGTAGTCATTCTTACGTGGGCTATTGAGTATCAATAGAGGATCATCCGCTCTTAGGCTATGAGAGGAATATCCTATATGTTCTTGCTTAGACAAATTCTTCGCCAAGGTCATTCGGATTGAGAGAAAAAGAGTTCTCCAAGAGTATCCAACTAGAGCGAGGCTCGAGGAGAAACCATATGGGTTTGATAATACCATGCCCGATATATAATCTCTGAGATATTAGATGGATGAAGGACTATAGGTATATAGTAACTAAGGATAAATAAGTCCAAAGGATTGAATTCTCTTGTATCGTTTGGGGACTACGACGTAGTGGCCTAGTATGTCCACAATTGATGAGTCGAGTGAATTATTATGTAGATAATAATTTACTAAGCCAAAAGGAGTTCTAATAGGTATGACTCATATCCAATTTGATATTGAGCCTAGAAGATCACACACATGTGGTAGGTGTTGTGACAAGTAAAGGTTCGGATATAAGATATTTGTTGGAGCCCTTATCTTAATGGGTATCTAATAAGCTCCTGAATTATTGGATCCTATGGATGAGATCCAATAAAAGCTAATGAGAGATTATTTGGTAGAGATTCATTAAACTAAGAGGCTTGGATAGTTAGATGGAGATTTAGTACCCAATAGAGTAAGATCCATTAGGGTTAAGTTAACAAGGGCCTCTATAAATATGAGAAAATCAAATGACTATAGGCTAAGACTCCTTTTGACTGCCACCTTCTATTCTCCTCTCCCCCTCTCCTCCTCAGCCAACAGCCACTGTTTGAGGCATGTGGATAGCAAGAAGGGTTGACCTTCTTCATCCTTTTCCACGGATATGTAGGATTTCATGGATATATGATCTCTCTATGTATCACACATCCCTTAACATATATGATTTTTTATTTTATAAGTTTTTACTTCATAATTTTTGCACGATGATGAAAAACTATTTTATGTTAAAATTTAATTTTTTTTATTTTTTATTCATCTACCATGCATGTAATATCGTCTCATTTTTCTCACACTTCCTAATTTGTGTAAGTTATCCGTAAGTTAGATGACTCACTTTGCTTTTGTAAGTCTAAGTCTCCCACCTTTAAATGTTGGTGTTGGACTATTTGGTTGTAGTGTCTTGTCACAATGTGCTTATGGGTATGAATCTTATAGGTTAGGATTCATAGATGCACCTTGGCGTAGACTTCATCGATTAGATTAAGGTTCACCCTTTGAGAGCATTATCACTCATGGAATAACTATTTTGGTTTCTTAAGTAAGGTGAAAAGAGATTCTCTTATGGATAGCTGAATTAAGGTGAAAAACTATTTTGTTGGACTATCTAGGTATTGTTTGATAGCTTTAGATGATACTTGAAAGCTCATTAACCCCTTTAGCATCGGTCCTTCCAGAATAACATAATTGGTGACTTTTGTCTGTCCATTCATTTAAGTGCGTGCTAAAAATAAGATAGAGTATGATGTTAGAAAAGTTGTAAAATTCTTTAAATTTTATATTATTGAATTAAATTGGAGTTTGGTTGTCAGTAATAAAGATCTTTGGAACACTATGTAAAAGACCAACATTTGGAGTTTTATTTTCACATTTGAAGTTGAGACATTATTGATAAATAGAGATATAACTCATCCTCAAGTTGTGAACCTAAGGGTTACGAACGTATTATTTGAATTGGTTAAACACCATTTGATATTCAAATATTCATCAAATTCCTTTTAACTACTTTAAAAAGAATGATAGACACGTATCATCGATTAAAAAAAGGAGCCGACTTAAAGCGATGATTTGATCGATCAACTATTAAATTTTTTTTTACTAATGATGAGGTTCATATCTAGTATCGAATTGTCAAAGATAAATCACATATTACAACATAAGTTTATTGGAAGAATTTGAGTTTGTTTTACTTGCAGTTAGAACAATATCCATTGCAAGGATAAAGAACATGAAGCGAAGAGGAACCTATTATTGAAGATATTTTTTTTGCCATGGATCAAAACATCCAATCCTTTATTTATTCAAAAATTCTCTACCACTTTGTATGTCAAAAAGGAAGCTCCAGTTTAGTTTGGAAAAGCTGGTTTTGTGGAGACAATCTTAATCTTTAATTCATTAATCATCCAGACAAGGCAAAGTAAACTTATTACACTCAAGTATACTCACTACAACTCTAAACTCTAGGATCTTCATGACCCAACCAATGAATTTTATATAGTCCTCATGGATACATCATATATATTATATTTAATATGAATCTATTTTCTTCAAGACATTTTTTTCATTTTTCAAGAATCAATAGTTAATTTTATTCATTCTTGTAAAAGGTTTTAATGTGTTTTACCTCTTGATATGATAAACGTTTTCATGATGCCTTCCAACAATGGACAAGTTTAATTCTAACATTGCTAACCATGCCTTGCATAAACATAAAACTACCTTTTGATGAACTACCATTCAAGAAAGCACTTTGCAAGGGCTAATCAAATTGCTTACCATCTTTGCATAAGTCTAGTAATGGGCATCCAGTGTCCTTGTAAAATCTCATCCTCTTCTGATGCTAAAGGCCACCAACAGATATGCCAAATACCTCTGTGTTTTTGTTATCTACAGGATGATAAGCTTAATTGTGATGGATCATGAAATTATTCACAGGATGGATACATAGGTTTTATCGTCACAACGATGGATGGTACTTTGTGTTTTGGTTGGTTGTAGGTAGTTGAGCAATATGAAGATAATACACTTTGAAGGTAAAACGATTTTGGAGAGCCTTGAAGCGGCAAATAGGAGGGCACCCCATTTATCATTGTGGAAACCTGACTCTTGAGTCATTGTGGATGTTCTTACCAATGAATCTTCTCCTTCGTGAAAGGAATATTTTTGTATACTTGAATCATTTTGTTGTCTACTCTATGTCCTAAACTCTGATCTTGAGTAGTGGCAGCACCACTGACACCAGAACAAACAATAGGCTCCAAGAAAAGGTGAAACAAGGATCAAAAACAAGAAAGAGAAAGTGATGGTCTAATCTTCTTATTTACTCAAATCAAGTTGGCCGATCTGTGTGATTGCAAGCCTCGAATGCCCCACCATCACCCGAGAAGGTAACAAACGCTGCACTGCACCGCACAATTCAACAGGAAGCAAATTGGTGCTAGCTTTATCCATTTGCTTACCTATCTCCAAAGCACTACCACTCGATAAAGCACCCACTGTAGCTCAAAGTTTGAAGACGTGGTTCGTCTTCTTCCTCGCTGCCTCATCTCTTAGTCAGAAACCATCAGTGTCTAAATTGTGGCATCACCATGCTGCAATTCTCCAAGACAACAACACCCATATGCTGAGGACAAGACGATTCTTTGGCGGCTGCTTAAGATTGAAATCTCCAAGATATCTTCCATGGTTGATGATCTTAGAACGGAAAAGTGCAATCCACATCCAGTCTCAGGCATATAAATTTCTTTGTGGTGTTCAAAAGCAGAATTTTATCAAACGATAGTGCTCACTTTAGACTTCCCGCTACTCCACTACAAATCCAAATGGAATGTTATTGCCTGCTAAATGACTGTGGAGCTCATGGTTGATGATCTATCCATCCCTTCTCAAAGAAACAAGAATTAATGACCCACTTCCAGGGTGATGATGATGACGATGATAATGAGATCAGATAGTATATTGAACATTGGAGCCAGCTTTTATCCCACTTCTGTTGACTTGTGCTGTACCAAATCAATCCCAAAGAACATGTCATTCATTTAGTCTTTTCACCGTCTTGTTTGTATACTGCCGCTCTTGTCAAGCACGTGGAGACGTCGATGGTGTGTGCCATGCGCACATAAGCTTCTTCCACTGTCACTTGTTTAGTTGCTTGACAGGATATAGCATTACTAGGAGCCTTTTTCTGCTTGCGTAGTATTAGGTTATCTCAAATCATGCATTCTTGTTGTGTTGCATGACTCGTTCCCATTGAAGAATATTCCAACTAAATGTAATGGTAGTGCAGATGTATAAATACACACCAAGGTCGCCTCAGCTACATACAGAGCATTCAACTGTTGGGTACTCAATCCAAAACTCCTCTCGACCATATAGAATACGTTGCTTTTACGGCCTGTCATATATATATATATACTCCTTTGGATCTTTGTAGTCGACAACCAAAGTAGAGAAGATGATTGCTTCTCATCTGATGGAGTTGCTGTTGTTGATCGAGCTGCTACTTTTCGGAGTTCAGCTTAGCGTGGGAGCTTTGACTTCAAATTATTATGCTGCGATCTGCCCTTTCGCTGAGTTCATCGTGAGGAATACAGTGAACCAGGCTCTGCGTAGTGATTCCACACTTGCTGGAGGTCTTCTGAGGCTACACTTTCATGATTGTTTTGTCCAGGTTTACCTGAATTCATGATCTTGTTTAGTATGAACTAATTGGTGTCTTATTTCTCACGTTAGCCATTTATAAGTACTTGCTCAGCTTGCTTCGACAGCCAACCAGGGTAACCTTACATTAAATTCCGTGCCTAAACCTCACGCCCTTTGCCCGTCGTCAGTTAAACCATCATATAGCCCGTTCGTGTTATTCTTATTGGTATATAGCAACAGAAGAAATAACAAGACTAGCTGTGGAGATGCTTGATTCAACATAACTCGTGACCATTAAGTATTCTCATTTGCTTTAAATGATTTAGGGATGTGATGGATCGGTTCTCATCGATTCTACCAAGGATAACACCGCAGAGAAGGACTCTCCTGCGAACCTAAGCCTACGTGGATACGAGGTCATAGATCAGGCCAAGCAAATGCTCGAGAACCAATGCCCCGGAGTTGTTTCATGTGCAGATATCGTTGCACTGGCAGCCAGAGATGCAGTTTTTATGGTACGATCGATAATGCTTCACTTCCTTTCTGATCTGCTTTTTGACACTAATATTACTTTTGGTTCTTAATCAGTCTGGAGGTCCCTACTACGACGTAGCAAAGGGAAGAAAGGATGGGAGACGTTCCAGAATAGAAGACACGGTCAACCTGCCTCCGCCAACCTTTAATAGCACAAGCCTCATCATGATGTTTGCTCAGCAGGGGCTTACCACACAGGATATGGTGGCCTTGTCTGGTAGAGTATCACAAGCGTCCTCGAATACTAATCATAATCGAATTGCCACAACACTATATTATGTCATCTTCTTATGGGAAAGCATCGAGAGATGTGATTAGATTAGAGAGTGTTACGATTCAAGAGGAAGCATGAAGAGATGATGTGACCTTTGCCTGCCGCTGCTGCTGCCCTTTGTTTCCGCAGGTGCTCACACTCTGGGCGCTGCGAGGTGCGCCTCGTTCAAGAAACGGCTGAGCAACTTCGACCCCAACAACGACGTGGATCCAACGCTGGATTTGAATTACGCGAGGATGCTGTCGAGATCATGCAGCGCAGGAGATGATACACAAGTGGGCTTCGATTTCACCAGGACCAGGTTTGACGTCAACTACTACTACGCGCTGCAAGGGAGAATGGGGCTGCTCACCTCGGACCAAACCCTGTACACCGACCCTCAAACGCAGTCCATCGTCAACGGCTACGCGATGAACCAAGCCAGTTTCTTCTCCGATTTCCAGAAAGCAATGATCAAGATGGGGGCTCTAAATGTCAAAGAGGGTAATCAAGGAGAGATCAGGAGGAACTGCCGGCAAGTCAACTGATGCATGCAGTAGTGCGTTGTTCTCACTTGCAGTTCCAAGCTGTGTTTGTGGTTTTGGCAATCTTAAGCTGACTTCATAATAGATATTTCTAATAAGACTGCTGTAATTAAAGTGAGGGATGGATGGTGAGTTCTAATACTCCTTCACTACATGTCTAGGTTAGCCCCCTTGGTTTGTGTTTATCTATAGAAACATAATGGGCTTGATTCAATCCGGTCGCCATACATCATATCGGACAACGATTGAACACAAACTTCAATTATCATATTGTAGGTCAATATATGGTTAATAGTCTTTTTCTTTTCTTTTTTTTATCTTCACCTTTCTAACATCTCCTATTTAATGGTAAAGGTATATGGTTTAGACTTAGTTTTTAAAAGTGGATGCGACTAACATTTAGCTTTTTCAATCTTTTTGGCTCAACTCTTTTTTTTTTTTCTATGATTTTTGGCAAGATTCTGATACCATGTTAGAAACTGAATACATTTGAGTCAATCTAGTTAGGATTAGCGTACATCAGATTGAACATCAATTCGATTTATAAGCTTAAACTACTTTGTTGAGAGCCAAATTCAATATATGTGTTAGAACAATATGGTAGATTTGAAAAAAAATAACAAAGTATTATCATAAGTTAAAAAGAGAAGGTTGAAGAAGAAAACCAGAAGAAATTGTCCAAAGATTACTTCCTCTCCCTTGTGTAGGCTGAAGTTGAGAAATTTATCCCAAGAATCATCCACAAGCGTCGATAAAAAATAAAATAGAAAGAATATTAACAAAACATATTTGTTATAATCTCTTTATTTTTTGAACTTTCAGTAATGTTTTATTAAGTTTGTCTAGTTTAGTAAGAATCGAATATGGATTTATTTAATATTTATTTATCTATTAAGAGTCTAAGTCCTAGTGGACTCTGAGTGGAACTCTATAAATAGAGATATATCGGTTTATTTTCACCAACTAATGAAAAATTATTCTAGTATTTTTTACAAACCCTATGAGGTCAATCTCCTCGAAGTGATTAAGGAAGTCGATCCCTTTGAAATGATCATCCTTTTTCTCTCTTTTTTTCTAATGATAAAAATCTATGGATCTTATCAACAGCCAATATCTTTCCAAAAAAACACTTCTCTTTTGGAGTTTGGTATATATAGTTTTACGAGTCATTGCATTCCCTAGTAGTACGTAATAAAAATATCAATATCGATTCCCATGATTCATTCCCATGCAAAGAAGTTAAACCTAGTCCAAGGATAAAATTGTAACTTGTCAATTTCATTTCAGCTTATTTCCATGCATCACACTGAAAACTACAAAATATATTTGTATCATCTATGTTGCCTGAGGAATGCAAGTATGCAAGCTTGAGGCCCTCAACACGCCAAACTTGTAGCATTTTTTTCATCACTCCGCTTTCCTAATTTTGAATAAAGTTTTTTTTAAAGAAAAAAACTTAGGTTTTCCTTGAAGCTTTTGGTTCAAGACTAGGTTTACAGTTACATATTCTCTGTTATGCCACCTTAGTTTTGTCATAATGGATCATTTCAGATTATTAATATACTAAATAGTTATTGGGTTTTAAACATTATGAGATTGGAAGAGAGATTAAACATTATGAGATTTGAAGATAGATTGGTCTTAAATCACTATGTACGGCTGAACCAAGATTCTTTTGTTTTCAAGTGGTTCATATGGTTGAAAAGTTATGATTTAAGCAACCAAAAGCATGCTGAATTTTGCTATGGATGATATTCATGTTTAATAGTATCAATGCTACGTGCTCTCTTAAACAAGGTTGCGCGAAAGAAAATTTTGGAATTTGTAACACTTCTTATCTCGTCATTATGACATGCATTCATTAATGTTACCTTATTAAATCTTAATCATGACATGGACTAATAACATTAGAAGCTTGGCAGGAGATATTAGATTTATGTTTGTAGCTTATAAGCATCTTATGAATTGTTAAATTAATCCTGAATGATTAATTTATTAGATTTATGATTTATATCCTTACATTTAAGAGATTATTTATGGATTTATTCCTGAATGATTTTGCATAGATGTATATCATCAGCCTATTCATTTTGGGTGGTGAATATCCAATGCAGCTGTTTCTAACAAAAGGAATATGACCAAGTATGTTTTGAGCCTTTGTCTCAAAAGTGAGATAACAGAGAAAATTGGACTCAAATTCTTTGATTTGAATTCAATTTTATGAGTTGTTTTCATGCAATTTCAATCATATAACATAGTACTTTAGATAGTCTACAATTTTTTGTCTAAAGCGTTAATGAGGCATTGTTTTAATTGTACTTCATACTTAAATTTCGAAACCTCTTGCTAAATTGATCCTCTCTCACTGATTTCCAGCGTTAGCCACTTCAAAAATAAGTTTGATTTCAATTATGCCCAGTTATCTATATATATATATATATATATATATATATATATATATATATATATATATATATATATATATATATATATATATATATATATATATATATATATGACGACTTCTGCAATGCTTGAATAGGTACTCACTTTCTCTCTTTGTTGGATGGACCAACATTGGGTCAGCAGTCTTTGAAAGATTGTGTTCGATGGTCAAGTTCTTTTTTCAATAAAGAGTAAGTCATCACGATTAGTTTTGATTTGGGATTTTATAATAATCTCATGAAGTCCTCATCAATTAGATTAATTAGCAGCCTTTAAAATTTATTGAATGAGATTTCAAACTCCTCATTATGGTCAGTATACTACCATCAAATTAATTAATGATTATATTGATTATGAAGAGCAGAAGTTTTACTTGATTTAATTAATTATTTTACTTAGCAAAACTTTTAATAGTGAAGCCAATCATGAAATTTTTTGAGTCTAGAATTCGAACCATACAAATTGAATGTTTAAAATTCATTTGAATTGTAGTCTTCAGTGATGACTTAGTATTACATAATACCAAGAAAATGATATTTTTTCCATTAAAAAAACTGCATTCGGTCACTTAGAACTAGCATAGAGCATCTTATGCTATGTCACATCTCAGTGATAGAAATCTTGATTGCTAAGAGTTGGAACTTTAGGATTTTGTTGCCGTTTGTATGATAATTTATTGGGTAAATTTTGGGAAAAGCCCATAGCTTTAAAAATTTTCAAAGAGCACCCCTTCTTTTTCTAAAAATTCCATAGCTCCAACTTTACATAATGATATAATGATAAAAATAAGCTCTGACAACCTTTTGTTTTTTCTCCTTTTTAAGTTAACTGTATCTTCTCTCTCCACCATTTTAATGAATCCATCTGAATCGTTTCAACTAATCAAAAATTTGAACCGATTTAAAATAAATTATATTAAATAATTTATTATTACATATCAATTTATATTATTTAAAATAAAATAAATATATTAAATATTAAAAATATATTAAAATAAATTTTATAATTTTAAAATAGTTTTATTAACTATAAAGTAAATAATTATATAATAATTATATTTATATATTATAAAATAAAAATATTTAAAAAAACATAAAAATAAATTTGAAAAGTTTGTATGTCCATTATTTTTTATTTTTAAGTTTTAAAATATCTTTTACTAATTTTAACCCTTAAAAGTTAAATTTATCTAGACAATATTTAAAAATATTATTTACATTTATTGAAAGAAAAATATTTTTTTTTTTGGGGTCCATCTAGGATCAATTGAAATACTTCATGAAGGTTTTGGCTTATTATGACTAGGTTAAGATCTAGTTATACTTTTTATTTTCATAATTTTCTAGTTTAAACAATGATAGCGATTCAAATCATTAGTTTCTTAGACCAAAATTTTAAAATAAGTTTCCCACTTATTTAGAAGTTCAAAAAATCTATAAAATAGAAAAGTGTCATATATGTTCATTTGGGTGCCATTCAATAGTGCCCTAAAAATTTTACCCAATTTTGATCAAGATTTGACCCGATTAAATTACTTTTTATTTGACCCAAAAGTATAAGTGTTGAATCTCGGATTTTGATGATGAAGTCAATTGTCATTTGTTATCTAATCCATATGTTGAGATAAGTGTGCAGGATTAACTACGATGAAAGTAAGACATGCAGCAGGAGTTGTGCCGAAGTCAAGACTATGATCACGTTGGGGGTTCGAGAGTTCGACGGAAGTCCGGACGATCATCGGAGGTTCTGCGGGAACAAATCCGAGAAGTTTAGGAGCTTGCCAAAGAAGCTCATTGGAACTCGCCAAGTGGATCGTCGCAAGTCCAGGAGTTTGCCGGAAGTCTGCCGGAGCATCGCCGAGGGTTCGTCGGATGATCGCCGAAAGTTCGTCGGAAGCTCGACGGAAGAAGTGATTGATGCACCGGAGCAAGTTGCAGTAAATGTTTTGAAAAATATCGTAGTTAGCATGATTATTAAGTTAGAAATGGGAGGTGATCCCATTAACTTAATCTTGGGGCAATTGGGCCCTTGACAGACCCAAATTTGGCCGAATGGATCAGCCCATTCGGACCCAAATTCCCTGGCCGGCGGTGGCATCACCTAGCAGCCGAGTCTCGGAGTGAGGCTGGGTGGTGGTACCGCCCCTGTCAGGCGGTGGCACCGCTTGGGCTCAGTCTCCGAGTGAGACTAGGCGGTAGCACCGCCCCTGTCAAGCGGTGGCACCGCCTGGGCTTAGTCTCCGAGTGAGACTAGGCGGTAGTACCGCCCCTGACAAGCGATGGTACCGCCCGAGCTCGGTCTCCGAGCTCTGTCAATCGGTAGTACCGCCCATTTATGGCGGTAGTACCGCCAGGACCCCGAAAACATGGGATATGACATTTTTGAGCTCCAAATTCAAATCAGTTTGGGGCCTATATAAACCCCACCCTTTCATGCATGAAAGGACACCGAAACTTAGCATTTATTCTGAGATTTTGAGAGCTTAAAAGTGTTGTAAAAGACTAGAAGTTCTTCTCCCTCTTTTCTTCAAAGTTTTGATCATTCAAGAGAGGAGTGAAAAATCTGTAAGGGTTGTCTCCTAAGCCCATCAAAAGGAGTGAAACTGTAAAAGGGTGGTTGGCCTTCGCCTATTGAAGGAAGGCCTCTAGTGGACGTCGGTGACCTCATCGGAGGAGGAAGCCAAAAGTGGATGTAGGTCAAGATTGACCGACCACTCTAAATCTCGGTTTGCATTTACATTTTGTTCTCTATCTTAACTGCAATTACTTCCATAGCTTTACTGCACTTTGCTTGATCTTAAGTTAAAGCAATTTCTGAATTGACTTTCATACCGAAATCGTTCTTATCGTACGAACGTCGTTTTAATCGTCAAAAGTTTTCCGCTGCACTAATTCACCCCCCCCCCCCCCCCCCCCCCCTCTTAGTGCTCTTGATCCTAACAATTGGTATCAGAGTGGGGTTAACTCTCAATCGGATTAAAACCCAAGAGAGATGGCTTACGTCGGAAATCAAGAGGGCCACTCTATTACACGTCCACCCATGTTCAATGGGACGGACTACACCTATTGGAAGACCCGAATGAGGATCTTCCTTATTTCAATGGATTTTGAACTTTGGAATCTTGTCGAAAATGGATTTTCGAAGTCTTCTCTTCCAATGATCGATTGGAATGAATTGGAGAAGAAGACTTTCGCTCTTAATGCAAAGGCTATGAATGTCTTATTTTGTGCGCTTGATAAAAATGATTTCAATCGTGTTTCGGTTTGTGAAACCGCATTTGATATTTGGCATACACTCGAAGTGACTCACGAAGGCACAAGTAGAGTGAAAGAGTCAAAATTCAATCTTTTGATACATTCTTTTGAACTTTTCCGAATGAAACCGAGCGAGACTATTGGCGATATGTACACCCGTTTCACGGATGTCGTCAATGGTCTAAAAGGACTCGGCAAAAGTTTTTCGGATTTTGAGCTCGTAAATAAGATTCTAAGATCCCTTCCTAAGAGTTGGGACCCTAAAGTCACTGCTATTCAAGAGGCTAAAGATCTAAACAATTTCCCTCTTGAAGAATTAATCGGGTCATTAATGACCTATGAAATGACTTACAAAGCTCATGAAGAGCAAGAAGACATCCTTCTAAAGAACAGGAAGGATATGACACTTAGAACTTTCGAAGACCACTTGAGAGAAAACTCAAGTGATGAAGACTGTGACGATGACTTGGCACTTCTAACAAGGAAATTCAAAAAATTCATTAAAAGAAACAAGTTTAAAAATGACTCAAAAAATAAATTTAAACTCAAAAAGGACCAAGTTATTTGCTACGAATGCAAGAAGTCGAGACACTACAAAAGTGATTGTCCCCAAGCCAAGAAGAGAACACCAAAGAAGAAGGCACTCAAAGCAACGTGGGATGACTCAAGCGCGTCCGAAGAAGAGGAGTCCAACACCGAGCAAGTTGCTCATTACGCCCTAATGGCCATCGGAGATGAGGTAACAAATTTAATTGATGCAGATTTATCATTTGATGAATTACTAAATGCCTTCCATGACTTATTTGATGAATGCAAAACTATTAGTAGAAAATACAAATTGCTAAAAAGGGAGCATGATAGTCTTACTTGTAATTTCGATAAATTAGAAATTGAATATCGTGATAGTTTAGCTCCTTGTAAAAAAATGTCATGATCTAGAAACTCTCCAAAAGGAGAACTTGCTACTTAAGGACACCTTGAAGAAATTCGAGGTTGGTAGCAAGTCTTTGAATATGATCCTTACAAATAAGGGTCATGTTCCTAAAAGAAGTGGAATCGGATTTGTGAGAAGTCCTCACCAAAATCCAACCACCTTCATTAAAGGCTCTATCTTATATGTTCGGCACCAAAGCAAATGTAACTTTTGTTGCAAACATGGACATAGAACTTATCATTGTCCACTCAAGAAAGTTAGTCTAAACAAATTGATTTGGGTTCCTAAAGGAACCACGATAAATTCTATGCAACATGATAAACAATTTAGATCAGTGTTTGAGGCACCCAAAAGTAAATGGGTACCTAAAAATCATCCTTTCTTGTATAAACATACATCATCACAAGCTAGGAGGAAGAGATGGTACCTTGATAGTGGATGCTCAAGGCATATGACCGGAGATCCATCTCAATTCTCTAAACTCACTAGCATAGACGAAGGCTATGTCACCTTCAAAGATAACAACAAGGGTAAAATCATTGGCAAAGGAACCATAGGTAACGAATCCAACTTCTTTATTGAAGATGTTTTGTTAGTTGATGGTTTAAAACATAACCTCTTGAGCATTAGTCAATTGTGTGATAAAGGATATGTTGTCAAATTCGAATCTAATGCTTGCATCATTGAAAAACCACACAAAAACACATATATGATTGCATTAAAACAAAATAACGTATATACTATTGACATCAATGATCTTTATAATGAAATGTGTTTCTCGGTTTTGAACGAGGATGCTTGGCTTTGGCATAGGAGATTAGGTCATGCTAGCATGAAACTAATCACTCAAATATCATCCAAAGAACTTGTAAGAGGAATTCCTCATATCAAGTTCATCAAAGATAATGTGTGTGATGCTTGTCAATTAGGAAAACAAATTAAGGGTAGTTTCAAATCTAAGAATCAAATAAGCACCTCTAGGCCTTTACAATTGATCCATATGGACTTGTCTGGACCTATCTCTACATCAAGTCTAGGAGGTAGCAAATACGCTTTCGTCATTGTAGATGACTATAGTAGATACACATGGACTTATTTCTTAAAACACAAAAATGAATGCTTTAGATATTTTACCAAGTTTTGCAAACTTGTCCAAAATGAAAAGGGTTCTATGATTTCATCAATTAGAAGTGATCATGGTGGTGAATTTCAAAACCGTGATTTTCAAGAATTTTGTGAATTTAATGGATACAATCATAACTTCTCTACTCCAAGAAATCCTCAATAAAATGGAGTAGTAGAAAGAAAAAATAGAAATTTACAAGAAATGGCAAGAACCATGTTGAATGAACATAGCCTACCCAAATATTTTTGGGCCGAAGCCATAAACACTGCATGCTATATTTTGAATAGAGTTCTAGTAAGACCCTTACTCACCAAAACTCCCTATGAGTTGTGGAACAACAAAAAACCCAATGTTTCATATTTTAAAGTTTTTGGGTGTAAGTATTTTATCTTGAATGAAAAAGATGCCTTAGGAAAATTTGATGCTAAATCCGATGAAGGAATTTCCTTGGTTACTCTTCGGTTTCTAAAGCTTTTCGTATCTTCAATAAAAGAACTTTAATTATAGAAGAATCTATTCATGTTGTTTTCAATGAGATTTCTGAAATCAAGAAAAATGATTTGATGATGATGTTATTTGATTCTTTGAATTTAAATAAAACCCCTTCTCCAACTAGCAACTTGGATGCATCCACTTCCGAAACATCCTTACCCAAGGATTGGAAATATGTAGATGCTCATCCTAAGGAGCTAATTCTAGGAGACACATCTAAGGGGGTTCAAACACGTTCTTCTCTTAAAGAATTTTGTGCCAACGCCGCTTTTCTCTCCCAAATTGAACCTAAATGTATTGACAAAGCCATGAAAGATTATTTATGGATTATCACAATGCAAGATGAGTTAAATCAATTTGAGAGAAATGAGGTGTGGAAGCTTGTTCCTAGGCCAAATGACTATTTAGTTATTAGTACTAAATGGGTCTTTAGAAACAAGCAAGATGAAAATGGTATCGTAGTTAGAAACAAGGCTAGATTAGTAGCCAAAGGTTTCAACCAAGAAGAAGGTATCGATTACGAAGAAACCTTCGCTCCTGTGGCTAGATTAGAAGCCATAAGGATGCTCCTTGCCTATGCTAGTAATAATAATTTTAAGTTATTTCAAATGGATGTTAAAAGCACTTTTCTTAATGGCTTTATTTCTGAAGAAGTTTATATTGAACAACCTCCCGGATTTGAAAATAATTTTCTCATTGTTCAGATTTATGTTGATGATATTATCTTTGGTTCTACAAACGAATCTCTTTGTGAATCCTTTGCTAAAACCATGAGTTTAGAATTTGAAATGAGTTTGATGGGAGAATTAACCTTTTTCTTAGGCTTACAAATTAAGCAACTAAGAAATGACATCTTTATTAGTCAAACTAAATATGCTTTAGATATTTTACCAAGTTTTGCAAACTTGTCCAAAATGAAAAGGGTTCTATGATTTCATCAATTAGAAGTGATCTGGTGGTGAATTTCAAAACCGTGATTTTCAAGAATTTTGTGAATTTAATGGATACAATCATAACTTCTCTACTCCAAGAAATCTCAATAAAATGGAGTAGTAGAAAGAAAAAATAGAAATTTACAAGAAAATGGCAAGAACCATGTTGAATGAACATAGCCTACCCAAATATTTTTGGGCCGAAGCCATAAACACTGCATGCTATATTTTGAATAGAGTTCTAGTAAGACCCTTACTCACCAAAACTCCCTATGAGTTGTGGAACAACAAAAAACCCAATGTTTCATATTTTAAAGTTTTTGGGTGTAAGTATTTTATCTTGAATGAAAAAGATGCCTTAGGAAAATTTGATGCTAAATCCGATGAAGGAATTTTCCCTTGGTTACTCTTCGGTTTCTAAAGCTTTTCGTATCTTCAATAAAAGAACTTTAATTATAGAAGAATCTATTCATGTTGTTTCAATGAGATTTCTGAAATCAGAAAAATGATTTTGATGATGATGTTAATTTTGATTCTTTGAATTTAAATAAAACCCCTTCTCCAACTAGCAACTTGGATGCATCCACTTCCGAAACATCCTTACCCAAGGATTGGAAATATGTAGATGCTCATCCTAAGGAGCTAATTCTAGGAGACACATCTAAGGGGGTTCAAACACGTTCTTCTCTTAAAGAATTTTGTGCCAACGCCGCTTTTCTCTCCCAAATTGAACCTAAATGTATTGACAAAGCCATGAAAGATTATTTATGGATTATCACAATGCAAGATGAGTTAAATCAATTTGAGAGAAATGAGGTGTGGAAGCTTGTTCCTAGGCCAAATGACTATTTAGTTATTAGTACTAAATGGGTCTTTAGAAACAAGCAAGATGAAAATGGTATCGTAGTTAGAAACAAGGCTAGATTAGTAGCCAAAGGTTTCAACCAAGAAGAAGGTATCGATTACGAAGAAACCTTCGCTCCTGTGGCTAGATTAGAAGCCATAAGGATGCTCCTTGCCTATGCTAGTAATAATAATTTTAAGTTATTTCAAATGGATGTTAAAAGCACTTTTCTTAATGGCTTTATTTCTGAAGAAGTTTATATTGAACAACCTCCCGGATTTGAAAATAATAGCCTCACTAATCATGTGTTTAAATTAACTAAAGCTCTCTATGGTTTAAAACAAGCCCCAAGGGCTTGGTATGAGAGACTTAGTTCTTTTCTTATTAAAAATAATTTTACAAAAGGCAAGGTTGATACTACATTGTTTATCAAGAATTTTGAAAATAATTTTCTCATTGTTCAGATTTATGTTGATGATATTATCTTTGGTTCTACAAACGAATCTCTTTGTGAATCCTTTGCTAAAACCATGAGTTTAGAATTTGAAATGAGTTTGATGGGAGAATTAACCTTTTTCTTAGGCTTACAAATTAAGCAACTAAGAAATGACATCTTTATTAGTCAAACTAAATATGCTTTAGATTTGCTAAAGAGATTTAATATGAAAAGCTCAAAAGCTATTAACACTCCTATGAGCACATCCACTAAATTAGAAGTTGATGAAAGTGGAGAAACTTCGATCAAAAAACTTATAGGGGTATGATAGGAAGTTTACTTTACCTCACTGCAACTAGACCAGATATCATGTTCAGTGTAGGACTTTGTGCTAGGTTTCAATCGAACCCTAAGATATCTCATCTCAAAGCGGTTAAAAGAATACTTAGATATCTTAAAGGTACCACAAATCTAGGATTATGGTTATGCTTATGCTTGAGTTAATTGCTTATGCTGATGCAGATTTTGCTGGATGTAGATTAGATAGAAAAAGCACATCAGGAACATATCAATTTTTGGGACATGCTCTTGTTTCCTGGTCATCTAAGAAACAAAACTCGGTTGCACTATCAACAACCGAAGCTGAGTATATTGCAGCTAGTGCATGCTGTGCACAAGTTGTGTGGATGAAAAACACCTTAGAAGATTATAAAGTTCATCTTAAAAATATTCTCATTAAATGTGATAACACAAGTGCTATATGTTTAACAAAGAATCCCATTCAACACTCAAGAACAAAACATATTGATATTAGACATTACTTTATACGAGATCATGTCACTAATCATGATATAGTTATAGAGTTCATTGATACTAAACATCAACTAGCTGATATTTTTACAAAGCCTTTAAGTGAAGAACAATTTAATTTCATTAGAAGAGAATTATGAATGTTAATGTGTCCGAATGCTTGAACTCATTAAATCTATTTTTCGGACTTTCTTGATTCAATAATCAAATCACTCAATTGCTATGATGATTTTACATGATTACATGCCTTAATAATATGTTGGAAATTATGTGTTTTGGATATAAAAATTTCCATAATAATGAGCATGTTTTATCTTCATGATTATATTGGAAAATCTATAGCAAAACCTTGTCCGAATGCATGAAAGTGTTAAATTTTATTTTCGGATTTTCTTGATACCTTATTCTCTTCCGAACTTAATGTAGCTCTCATAAGCATATGTCATATCGAGTTTGATTCATATCATTGATTTTTGACATATGGAATCAATTAGCAAATGCATCCTTCATAGGCTTATAATGTGAAAAATATTTTCGAGAAATGGATTTGATAAAATGATTCCTTCTTATAATTTCCTTTTTGAAAAAGGAAGATTTTTTACTTGCAAGGATATTGATTCACACACATATCTTGATCCTTGTAAAAATGAAGCGTGATTTAATCTTTCCTTGAGATGTTTGTATAATTGGTATCCTATCACTCATTGTTGATAAATTACCAATCACTCACTTGTGTTTAAAATTTGCTCATATCGTTCTCCTTTTTGTTGATGACAAAGGGGGAGAAATATATAAATTGATGCTATGAGTGCCATATTTGAATTTGAATTATGTTAAATTGATGATAGAAATGCAATGATTGCTAAACACTTTGAAATATTTGCATTATGTTAAGATATCAAGAACTTGCATCGTAATTTTACATGTTGATATCTTACCATATGATGAATTGCTACCATTACTATCATCCACATTTGAAATGTAAAACTTGAAAATGGATGTCAAGCCTTGACATCATTTTCAGAGAGATACATCATGATAGGAATCATGATGGAAGTATTGATAAGATTAAACAATCTTAACTTATCAATATGTCTCTTGAATTCAAAGGCTTCGAATTCAAGAATGACTTATCTTGAGTATGGCATATAGATAGGGGGAGTTAAAGTTAACTCCGTTATCAATTGATTGTCATCATCAAAAAGGGAGAGATTGTTGAATCTCGGATTTTGATGATGAAGTCAATTGTCATTTGTTATCTAATCCATATGTTGAGATAAGTGTGCAGGATTAACTACGATGAAAGTAAGACATGCAGCAGGAGTTGTGCCGAAGTCAAGACTATGATCACGTTGGGGGTTCGAGAGTTCGACGGAAGTCCGGACGGTCATCGGAGGTTCTGCGGGAACAAATCCGAGAAGTCCAGGAGCTTGCCAAAGAAGCTCATCGGAACTCGCCAATGGGATCGTCGCAAGTCCAGGAGTTTGTCGGAAGTCCACCGGAGCATCGCCGGGGTTCGTCGGATGATCGCCGGAAGTTTGCTGGAAGCTCAACACGGAAGAAGCGATTGACGTCACCAGAGCAAGTTGCAGTAATATGTCTTGAAAAATATCGTAGTTAGCAATGATTATTAAGTTAGAAATGGAGGTGATCCCATTAACGTACGCTTGGGGCAATTGGGCCCGTTGACAGACCCAAATGGGGCCGAATGGATCAGCCCATTCGGACCCAGATTCCTGGCCGGCGGTGGCAGCCGCCTGGGTCGTGGGGTGGCACCGGCCAGCAACCGAGTCTCGGAGTGAGGCATGGGCGGTGGTATCGCCCCTGTCATGCGTTGTCAACCGCCCTGGGCTCATTCCCGAGTGAGGCGGTAGTACCGCCCCTGACAGGCGGTGGTACCGCCCGAGCTCGGTCTCCGAGCTCTGTCAGGCGGTGGTACCACCCATTTATGGCGGTAGTACCGCCAGGGACCCCGAAAACATGGGATATACATTTTGAGCTCCAATTCAAATCAGTTTGGGGCCTATATAAACCCCACCCTTTCATGCATGAAAGGGCACCGAAACTAGCATTTATTCTGAGATTTTGAGAGCTTAAAATGTTGTAAAAGGCTAGAAGGTTCTTCTCCCTCTTTCCTTTAAAGTTTTGATCTTTAAGAGAGGGAGTGAAAAATCTGTAAGGGTTGTCTCTAGCCCGTCAAATGGTAGCACCGCCCCTATCAAGCGGTGGCACCGCCTGGGCTCAGTCTCCGAGTGAGACTGGGCGGTAGCACCGCCCCTATCAAGCGGTGGCACCGCCTGGGCTCAGTCTCCGAGTGAGACTGGGCGGTAGCACCGCCCCTATCAAGCGGTGGCACCGCCTAGGCTTAGTCTCCGAGTGAGACTGGGCGGTAGCACCGCCCCTATCAAGCGGTGGCACCGCCTGGGCTCAGTCTCCGAGTGAGACTGGGCGGTAGCACCGCCCCTATCAAGCGGTGGCACCGCCTGGGCTCAGTCTCCGAGTGAGACTGGGCGGTAGCACCGCCCCTATCAAGCGGTGGCACCGCCTGGGCTCAGTCTCCGAGTGAGACTGGGCGGTAGCACCGCCCCTATCAAGCGGTGGCACCGCCTAGGCTTAGTCTCCGAGTGAGACTGGGCGGTAGCACCGCCCCTATCAAGCGGTGGCACCGCCTGGGCTCAGTCTCCGAGTGAGACTGGGCGGTAGCACCGCCCCTATCAAGCGGTGGCACCGCCTGGGCTCAGTCTCCGAGTGAGACTGGGCGGTAGCACCGCCCCTATCAAGCGGTGGCACCGCCTGGGCTCAGTCTCCGAGTGAGACTGGGCGGTAGCACCGCCCCTATCAAGCGGTGGCACCGCCTGGGCTCAGTCTCCGAGTGAGACTGGGCGGTAGCACCGCCCCTATCAAGCGGTGGCACCGCCTGGGCTCAGTCTCCGAGTGAGACTGGGCGGTAGCACCGCCCCTATCAAGCGGTGGCACCGCCTGGGCTCAGTCTCCGAGTGAGACTGGGCGGTAGCACCGCCCCTATCAAGCGGTGGCACCGCCTGGGCTCAGTCTCCGAGTGAGACTGGGCGGTAGCACCGCCCCTATCAAGCGGTGGCACCGCCTGGGCTCAGTCTCCGAGTGAGACTGGGCGGTAGCACCGCCCCTATCAAGCGGTGGCACCGCCTGGGCTCAGTCTCCGAGTGAGACTGGGCGGTAGCACCCCACCCTTTCATGCATGAAAGGCACCGAAACTTAGCATTTATTCTGAATTTGAGAGCTTAAAGTGTTGTAAAAGGCTGAAGTCTTCTCCTCTTTTCTTTAAAGTTGATCATTTAAGAGGAGTGAACCAAATCTGAAGGGTTGTTCCTAAGCCCGTCATAATGGAGTTGAAACGTAAAAGGGGGTTGCCTTCGCCTATTTAAGGGAAGGCCTCGAGTGGACTTCGGTGACCTCATCAGAGGAGGAAGAAAAGTGGATGTAGGTCAAGATGACCGAACACTCTAAAGTCTCGGTTTGCATTTACATTTTGTCTCTATCGTAACTGCATTACTTCCATAGCTTTACTGCACTTTACTTGATCTTAAGTTAAAGCAATTTCCGAATCGACATTCATACCGAAATCGTTCTCATCGTACGAACGTCGTTTTAATCGTCAAAAGTTTTTCGCTGCACTAATTCACCCCCCCCCCCTCTTAGTGCTCTTGATCTTAATAATAAGTAATAGGAGAGCTTGGATTTCGTAAATCAGAATTTAATAATAGGTTTCTCACCTATTTAGTAAGTCAAATGTAAAAAATATTACATTAATACATCATATTTTGATGAAAATTAAAAGGACATGAAGAAATTAAGAAAAATTCAAACTGTTCTGAAAATATCAAAAAAATATCTTTAAAATATAAAAGTATCATATATGTCTATCTAGGTTTAATTCAATGGTGTCCAAAAAATTTCATCAAACTTTATATTCATGTAAATCAAAATTTTATAATAGGTTTCTCACCTATTTAGTACGTTAAATGTAAAAAATATTGCATTAATACATCATATTTTGATGAAAATTCAACGGACATGAAGAAATTAAGAAAAATTCAAACTGTTTTGAAAATATCAAAAAAAATCTTTAAAATATAAAAGTATTATATATGTCTATCAAGGTGTAATTCAATGGTGTCCTAAAAATTTCACCAAACTTTATATACATGTAAATCAAAATTTTATAATAGGTTTCTCACCTATTTAGTAGGTCAACTGTAAAAAATATTGCATTAATACATCATATTTTGATGAAAATTGAAAGGACATGAAGAAATTAAGAAAAATTCAAACTGTTTGAAAATATCAAAAAAAATATTTAAAATATAAAAGTGTCATATATGTCTATCTAGTTGTAATTCAATGGTGTCCTAAAAATTTCACCAAACTTTATATACATGTAAATCAAAATTTTATAATAGGTTTCTCACCTATTTAGTAGGTCAAATGTAAAAAATCTTGCATTAATACATCATATTTTGATGAAAATTGAAAGGACATGAAGAAATTAAGGAAAATTCAAACGGTTTTGAAAATATCAAAAAAAATCTTTAAAATATAAAAATATCATATATGTCTATCAAGGTGTAATTCAATGGTGTCCTAAAAATTTCACCAAACTTTATATACATGTAAATCAAAATTTTATAATAGGTTTCTCACCTAGGTCAAATGTAAAAAATATTGCATTAATACATCTTATTTTGATGAAAATTAAAAGGACATGAAGAAATTAAGAAAAATTCAAACTGTTCTGAAAATATAAAAAAAATCTTTAAAATATAAAGTATCATATATGTCTATCTAGGTGTAATTCAATGGTGTCCAAAAAATTTCACCAAACTTTATATACATGTAAATCAAAATTTTATAATAGGTTTCTCACCTATTTAGTAGGTCAAATGTAAAAAATATTACATTAATACATCATATTTTGATGAAAATTAAAAGGACATGAAGAAATTAAGAAAAATTCAAACTGTTCTGAAAATATCAAAAAAATATCTTTAAAATATAAAAGTATCATATATGTCTATCTAGGTGTAATTCAATGGTGTCCTAAAAATTTCATCAAACTTTATATACATGTAAATCAAAATTTTATAATAGGTTTCTCACCTAGGTCAAATGTAAAAAATATTGCATTAATACATCTTATTTTGATGAAAATTAAAAGGACATGAAGAAATTAAGAAAAATTCAAACTGTTCTGAAAATATAAAAAAAATCTTTAAAATATAAAAGTATCATATATGTCTATCTAGGTGTAATTCAATGGTGTCCTAAAAATTTCACCAAACTTTATATACATGTAAATCAAAATTTTATAATAGGTTTATCACCTATTTAGTAGGTCAAATGTAAAAATTATTACATTAATACATCATATTTTGATGAAAATTAAAAGGACATGAAGAAATTAAGAAAAATTCAAACTGTTCTGAAAATATAAAAAAAAATCTTTAAAATATAAAAGTATCATATATGTCTATCTAGGTGTAACTCAATGGTGTCCTAAAAATTTCATCAAACTTTATATACATGTAAATCAAAATTTTATAATAGGTTTCTCACCTATTTAGTAAGTCAAATGTAAAAAATATTGCATTAATACATCATATCTTGATGAAAATTCAAAGGGCATGAAGAAATTAAGAAAAATTCAAACTGTTTTGAAAATATCAAAAAAAATATTTAAAATATAAAAGTGTCATATATGTCTATCTAGTTGTAATTCAATGGTGTCCTAAAAATTTCACCAAACTTTATATACATGTAAATCAAAATTTTATAATAGGTTTCTCACCTATTTAGTAGGTCAAATGTAAAAAATCTTGCATTAATACATCATATTTTGATGAAAATTGAAAGGACATGAAGAAATTAAGGAAAATTCAAACGGTTTTGAAAATATCAAAAAAAATCTTTAAAATATAAAAATATCATATATGTCTATCAAGGTGTAATTCAATGGTGTCCTAAAAATTTCACCAAACTTTATATACATGTAAATCAAAATTTTATAATAGGTTTCTCACCTAGGTCAAATGTAAGAAATATTGCATTAATACATCTTATTTTGATGAAAATTAAAAGGACATGAAGAAATTAAGAAAAATTCAAACTGTTCTGAAAATATAAAAAAAATCTTTTAAATATAAAGTATCATATATGTCTATCTAGGTGTAATTCAATGGTGTCCAAAAATTTCACCAAACTTTATATACATGTAAATCAAAATTTTATAATAGGTTTCTCACCTATTTAGTAGGTCAAATGTAAAAAATATTACATTAATACATCATATTTTGATGAAAATTAAAAGGACATGAAGAAATTAAGAAAAATTCAAACTGTTCTGAAAATATCAAAAAAATATCTTTAAAATATAAAAGTATCATATATGTCTATCTAGGTGTAATTCAATGGTGTCCTAAAAATTTCATCAAACTTTATATACAGGTAAATCAAAATTTTATAATAGGTTTCTCACCTATTTAGTAGGTCAAATGTAAAAAATATTGCATTAATACATCATATTTTGATCAAAATTAAAAGGACATGAAGAAATTAAGAAAATTCAAACTGTTTGAAAATATCAAAAAAAATCTTTAAAATATAAAAGTTTCATATATGTCTATCTAGTTGTAATTCAATTGTGTCCTAAAAATTTCACCAGATTTTATATACATGTAAATCAAAATTTTATAATAGGTTTCTCACCTATTTAGTAGGTCAACTGTAAAAATATTGCATTAATACATCATATTTTGATGAAAATTAAAAGGGCACGAAGAAATTAAGAAAAATTCAAATTGTTTAGAAAATATCAAAAACAATCTTTAAAATATAAAAGTTTTATATATGTCTATCTAGTTGTAATTCAATTGTGTCCTAAAAATTTCACCAAATTTTATATACATGTAAATCAAAATTTTATAATAGGTTTCTCACCTATTTAGTAGGTCAAATGTAAAAAATATTGCATTAATACATCATAGTTTGATGAAAATTGAAAGGACATGAAGAAATTAAGGAAAATTCAAACGGTTTTGAAAATATGAAAAAAAATCTTTAAAATATAAAAGTATCATATATGTCTATCAAGGTGTAATTCAATGGTGTCCTAAAAATTTCACCAAACTTTATTATTTTATAATAGGTTTCTCACCTAGGTCAAATGTAAAAATATTGCATTAATACATCTTATTTTGATGAAAATTAAAAGGACATGAAGAAATTAAGTAAAATTCAAACTGTTCTGAAAATATAAAAAAATCTTTAAAATATAAAAGTATCAGATATGTCTATCTAGTTGTAATTCAATGGTATCCTAAAAATTTCATCAAACTTTATATATATGTAAATCAAAATTTTATAATAGGTTTCTCACCTATTTAGTAGGTCAAATGTAAAAATATTGCATTAATATATCATATTTTGATGAAAATTAAAAGGGCATGAAGAATTAAAAAAATTCAAACTGTTTGAAAATATCAAAAAAAATCTTTAAAATATAAAAGTATCATATATGTCTATCTAGTTGTAATTCAATGGTGTCCTAAAAATTTACCAAACTTACAAAATTTTATAATAGGTTTCTCACCTATTTAGTAGGTCAAATGTAAAAAATATTGCATTAATACATCATATTTTGATCAAAATTAAAAGGACATGAAGAAATTAAGAAAAATTCAAACTGTTTTGAAAATATCAAAAAAATCTTTAAAATATAAAAGTTTCATATATGTCTATCTAGTTGTAATTCAATTGTGTCCTAAAAATTTCACCAGATTTTATATACATGTAAATCAAAATTTTATAATAGGTTTCTCACCTATTTAGTAGGTCAACTGTAAAAAATATTGCATTAATACATCATATTTTGATGAAAATTAAAAGGGCACGAAGAAATTAAGAAAATTCAAATTGTTTAGAAAATATCAAAAACAATCTTTAAAATATAAAAGTTTTATATATGTCTATCTAGTTGTAATTCAATTGTGTCCTAAAAATTTCACCAAATTTTATATACATGTAAATCAAAATTTTATAATAGGTTTCTCACCTATTTAGTAGGTCAAATGTAAAAAATATTGCATTAATACATCATAGTTTGATGAAAATTGAAAGGACATGAAGAAATTAAGGAAAATTCAAACGGTTTTGAAAATATGAAAAAAAATCTTTAAATATAAAAGTATCATATATGTCTATCAAGGTGTAATTCAATGGTGTCCTAAAAATTTCACCAAACTTTATATACATGTAAATCAAAATTTTATAATAGGTTTCTCACCTAGGTCAAATGTAAAAATATTGCATTAATACATCTTATTTTGATGAAAATTAAAAGGACATGAAGAAATTAAGTAAAATTCAAACTGTTCTGAAAATATAAAAAAATCTTTAAAATATAAAAGTATCAGATATGTCTATCTAGTTGTAATTCAATGGTATCCTAAAAATTTCATCAAACTTTATATATATGTAAATCAAAATTTTATAATAGGTTTCTCACCTATTTAGTAGGTCAAATGTAAAAAATATTGCATTAATATATCATATTTGATGAAAATTAAAAGGGCATGAAGAAATTAAAAAAATTCAAACTGTTTTGAAAATATCAAAAAAAATCTTTAAAATATAAAAGTATCATATATGTCTATCTAGTTGTAATTCAATGGTGTCCTAAAATTTTACCAAACTTTATATACATGTAAATCAAAATTTTTTAATAGGTTTCTCACCTATTTAATAGGTCAAATGTAAAAAATATTGCATTAATAAATCATATTTTTATGAAATTAAAAGGACATGAAGAAATTAAGAAAAATTCAAACTGTTTTGAAAATATCAAAAAAAGCTTTAAAATATAAAAGTATCATATATGTCTATCTAGGTGTGATTCAATTGTGTCCTAAAAATTTCACCAAACTTTATATACATGTAAATCAAAATTTTATAATAGGTTTCTCACCTTGGTCAAATGTAAAAAATATTGCATTAATACATCTTATTTTGATGAAAATTAAAAGGACATGAAGAAATTAAGAAAAATTCAAACTGTTCTGAAAATATCAAAAAAATCTTTATAATATAAAAGTTTCATATATGTCTATCTAGGTGTAATTCAATGATGTCCTAAAAATTTCACCAAACTTTATTAAGGATTTGACCCAGTTACACTATTTTTTAGGTAAACCTCAATAATAGTGAAGTGATACAAGGGCTTGGATTTTATGAACTATATTTCTAAGATAGATTTCTCACATATTTACAAGATCAAATATTAAAAAAATATTACATGGATATATTATATTTTGGTAGAAATTAAAAAATAAAAAATTAATTTGTTCAAATGCTTAAAGCATCAGAAAAATATCCAAACAACTCTCTAAAATATAAAAAATATTATATGTGTCCATTTGGGTGACATTGAAATGATGTTCCAAAAATTTCACTATATTTTTACTAGGATTTGACCCAATTACATCGCTTTTAAATTAATCCCAAAAATATTGTAAGTGATACAAGGGTTTTGATTTTGTGAACTAAATTTTTTGGATAGGCTTCACACCTATTTAGAAGCTTAAATATTAAAAAACATTGTACGGAAGCATCATATTTTGAAGAAAATATAAACTTTTAAGAAATTAGGAAAAATTTAAATTATTCAGATGTTTAAAATATCAGAAAAATATTTTAAAAAACACTAAAATAGAAAACTTATCATATATGTGTATGCAATTTAATGGTATTCTAAAATTATGATCAAATTTTCATCAAGATTTGACTCAATTACACTATTTTTGAATTGACCGAAAAATAATGTAAGTAATACAAGAACTTTGATTTTGTAAACCAAATTTTAAGGATGGGTTTGTCACATATTTAGAAGCTTAAATGTTAAAAATAATTATATTAATATATTATATTTTATTAAAAATTAAGAAATTAAAAATTTTAAATTGTTAATATTGTTGAGAATATTAAAAAATATCGATAATTTTTTTTCCAAAACAGAAAAGGTATGATATATATCCATTTTGGTGTCACTCAATGTTATCCTGAAATTTTCACTAGATTATGACTAGAATTTGTCCCATTTATAATATTTCTGAGTTGACCCCAAAAATAGTATAAGTGATACAAAAGCTTATATTTGTGAACCAATTTTTTAGATAGATTTCCTACCTATTTGAAAGCTCAAATTTTAAAACACATTGCATGGATGTATCATATTTTGGTAAAAATTAAAAATACTAAAAAATATCAAAAAATATTTAAGATAGAAGAAGTGTTATATATGTCTATCTGGGTGCAATTCAATAGTGTTCTAAAAATTAAAAAAAAAATTGGCCAACATTTGATTGAGTTGTACTGTTTTTGGGGTCACCCAAAAGAAATATAAGTGGGGGTCATGGTCTTTGGTGTTTTTGGACTAAACAACATGAGATTTTTAGAAAACCTTTGCATTGGACTCGGACAAAAAAGTCAACTTTTTCCATTTTAGGGAACTTATTTTATTTTATTTTTTCTAATTTTGCCAAAACATAATGTTTCTATAAAATATTTTTTGATATTCAAGCTTCTAAATAGGTAGGAAACCTATTCTAAAATTTTGGTAATAAAAATTAAGGCCTTGGTAATAAAAATATAAAAATTAAACCTATTCTAAAATTTTGGTAATAGCATAATTGAGTCCGATCATGAGATTTTCAAAAAAATTTATATTGGACCTTGACAATATTTTATTTTTTCTATTTAAGGAAATGTTTTCACATTTTTCTTAATTTTTTAGCATATGAACGTTATAAAATTTTATTATTTTTTAATTTTTTTAAATTTTATCATAATATAATACTTCTAATTGCTAGTCATATGTACCTTACAAGCTAATCACGTAAGTGATGATACATATGATATAATACACACTCTTTTTTTTTATTTAATATTTTTCTCACTTTATATTATCTATTGCATATATTGTGATGTCTATAGATATGTGCAATGGGAATCAGATCATGATGATATTATGATAATGAGACCGATTCACCTTTAAACACAAATCCTAAATAATCTTGATCATAAATTACTCGAGAGGGATATCAAGATAACTGAATAGACTAGTGTGCTATATACTCATCTATATGATAAAAGCGGTTGGTCTCATGATTACTTATGTAGGGATGTTAGGGATATAATGCAGGTGCCTATTGGCGAATAAGTTCACTAATCGATCCGCTCACGGAATCTTGGATGGTTGATGATATCTCATTATGAGACAATGATTCTGTCGTCCTAATGGTATATCTGGTCCTTAGACTTGAGATACCAATGATATCCTATATAAGTATTCTACTCTTTGATACCGAACTCATAAGCCTAGAAGTTCCAGATCTAGCATAGTCAGACATCAGAAGTGTTAGCTAACCTTACGAGGGCTATTAAGTGTTGATAGAGGATTATCGACTCTTAGTGTAATGAGAGAAATATTTTATGTGTGTTTGCTTAAACAAATCCCTAGCTAGGGTTATTCGGACTGAGAGAAAGAGTTCTCCAAGAGAATCTGATTAGAGTGAGACTCAAGTAGATTCTATATGGGCCTAACAACACCATGCCTAGAATATGATCTTTGAGATATTAGATGAATGAGGGATAATAGATACACGGTAACTATAGACAAATATGTCTAATGGATTGGATTCCCTCGTATTGTTTGGGGACTAGACGTAGTGGCCTAGTACGTTCACAATCAATGAATCGAGTAAATTATTATGAAGATAATAATTCATTGAACTAAAAGGAGTTTTAACAAATATGACTCATGACCAGCTCGATATTTGGAACTAGAGGGTCACATGTGTTGTAATGAGTAAAGGTTTGTATATAAGATATCCACTAGAGTCCCTATCTTATTGAATATCCAATAAGCCCTTGAATTATTAGATCTTGTAGATAAGATTCAATAATAGCCAATGAGAGATTATTAGGTTAAGATCCACTAATCCAAGAGACTTAGGCAATTGGATGGAGATCTAGTACCCAATATGATAGGATCTATTAGGGTTAAATTGATAAAGGACTTCTATAAATAAGAGAGAATCAAAGGGCCTTAAGCTAGACCCTTTTTGGCTACCACCTCCTATTCTCCTCTCTCTCTCTCTCTCCTCCTCATCCAGCAGCTCTAGTTTGGGATGTGTGGACAGTAAGAAGGGTCGACCCCTTCTTGATCTTGTGGTGTGCGTGAAGAGGAGATTTGTGTAGTGATTTGAGAAGCATCTTTGCGGCCTCTACCATGTGAATCACTACTAGAGAGGAGGACAATTGACCTCCTTCATCCTTTCCCATAGATCTTGTTGAATCTCATATTTTGATGATGAAATCAATTGATAGTGTTTATCTGATCTGCATTTTGAGTGACATAGGAAGCTTCGATCAGGGGAGACAATTAAGGCAGGAAGAATCATGTTGAGCCGGAGTCGAACATGTCAAAAGATTGGACGTTGAACCAGAGGATCGGTCGACGTATCGACAAAAACCCTCGGGCCATAAGATTGGGCATCGAACCAAGAAGAACAGAAATTGCGTTAAAGAAATTAGAGTTACGAAGGTCAATTGGCTGATTGGGCAATAAACTACAAGAGAGGATGATGCATCGAAGAATCGAACAAGGCATCGACGAACCAACGATATGTCGGATAATATTTGATTTAGCTTTTTAATAATTACCTAGATCGAAGTAGGTTTTAAGCATAATTGGATTGGAATTGGGCCAACTCAATTAGAGGGCAATTGGGTCTAAGTTTGGGCTATCTTGGGCCAAGTGAAAGGCCCAAACAGTGACCCAACAGGTAGAACCATCGGTAGCACAATCTCCGACACTGTGTCAGGCAATGGTACCGCCAATTTGGGCAGTGGTATCACCTAGACTAAGTCTGTAAGACTATCAAGCAGTAATACCACTAGACTGGGCAGCGATACCGCCTAAACATAGTCTCCCAAGCAATGGTACCGCCAGACTGGGCGATGGTACCACCTAGTGTCAGTGCTGTAGGTGGTGGTACCGCCAACACAAGCGGTGGTACCGCCAGTACCTCAAAAATCAAGGATGAGACACTTTTATGCTTCAAATTTGAATCCACTTGAGACTTATAGATACCCCTCTCATCCCTGATTAACATACACAAGAATTGAGAGCAAAAAAGGAAAAAAATGTTGTTGTAATTTTGTGAGAACTCTTCTCAAACTCTAAAATGTTAGTGAAGTTTAAGAGAGGAGGTAGTGGAGGTGTAAAGGTTCTCTCCTAAGCTTGTCAAAAGGAGAATAGAGGTGTAAAAATGTAGTTGATCTTTGTCCATTGAAAGAAGATCATTAGTGGATGCCGATGGCCTTAAGGGAAGAGGAATTGGGAGTGGATGTAGGTCACAACGACCGAATCACTATAAAACTCGGTTTTCATTTCTATTTGTGCAATTTACCTTTACTATAAACCACCCTACTTGTTTTACTTTCTCATTACACTCTTCCGTACACTTTCAAGTCAAGCACATTTTCGATACGGTATTTTATCGAAATGAAGATTTTTCGAACCAACATCATTTTTATCCACTGCACTAATTCACCCTTGTCTCTTAGTACTGGCTCGATCCTAACAATTGGTATCATAGACATATTTTTCTCATTTGGTTTAACACCTAAAAGAAATGACTCTTTTCGGCTTTCAAAAGGGTCTTTCTATTGTTCATCCTCCTATGTTCAATGGGACGGACTACATTTATTGGAAAACTCGAATGAGAGTTTTCTTGCTTTCTATTAATTTAAATTTATAGAATATTATAGAAAACAGCTTTCAAAAGTCTTCTCTTCCAATGAACGATTGGAATGAGTTGGAGAAGAAGACTTTCTTTTTAAATGCCATGCATTGTTTTGCGCCTTAGACAAAAATGAATTTAATCATATTTCTATTTGTGAAATTACGCATGATAATTGGCATGCTCTTGAAATCACACACGAAGACACTAGTAGAGTTAAAGACTCTAAAATAAATATTTTGATGCGTGATTTTGAATTATTTCGAATGAAGTCAAGTAAAACTATTGTTGACATGTACACTCGTTATGGATGTCGTTTAGTTTGAAAGCACTTAGTAAAAGTTTTTTGAATCTTGAACTTGTTAATAAAGTTTTATGATTTCTTTCTAAAAATTGGGATCCGAAAGTGACGACAATACAAGAGACAAAGGATTTAAACAAATTTTCATTTAAAGAACTTATCGGGTTTTTGATGACCTATGAAATGACTTATATGACACTTGATGAACTTGAGAATAACCTTCCAAAGAAAAGGAAGGATTTGGCACTTCGAACAATAGAATACCACTTGAGTGATAGCTCAAGTGATTATGAAATTGAACTTATCACAATAAAGCTTAAAAATTTCTTAAAACAAGTATCAAAGAATAAAAATAAATTTAAAAAGAACATAAATACTTGCTATAAACATAAGAAGCCGGGTCACTCCAAAGATGACTATAGAAAACTGAAGAAGAAGTTGCAAAAGGAAGAATTGAGCGCATCCAAAGACAATGAGCAAACCAACAAAGATGAGGTGGCCTTTCACAATGAGGTATGTAACTCACCCGAAATATATTTACCTTATTTTGAAATAACTTGATGCTTTTCATGAGTTATTCATAAATTAAGAAATAAAAAATATAAAAATATCATGCTTCTTTTTCTAGTTATTTTAAAAATTTGAGTATGACAATTACATGTTAACTCTTAGCACTAAGCATGAAAGTTAGATTCACTTAAAAAGAAAAATGCATTACTACAACAAACAAAATGATTTTGATTGAAAATGTCTTATGTTAAATGGAATCATGCTTGATGTTTTAATGACATAATGATGTAAGACGTAATAAAATGTTAAAGATTTACATGCTTGATGTTTTAATGACATAATGATGTAAGACGTAATAAAAATGTTAAAAGATTTTGTATCATGCTTGATTATTTTATATTATGCACGAGGTTTTGAAGTAATGATTTCAAATAATATGTTTTGGAATTATGTGTTACACCTTTTTATCTTGATAATTCTTGTGATAAATCTTACTCTTTCCGTTTTAAATGATGCATGTTTTAATTTGGAGTAAAAAAAAAAACTTGGGCATGCTTGTAAGAAATCAAACCACATAAATTGAAATAACTAAAAAGGGAATGCATTTTGAAATTTTCTCTATCTCTATCTTATCAGTTTTTCTATAAGAAATTAATAAATCTATTTATGTTATGAATCTTGTGAACCATGAAAGTGAATTTGATGATTTGAATTTAATGGGTTTTATCGAAATCATAATCTTTATTTCTCGAGATTTATAACTTGAAATCGTTTATGAATCAAGATCTCTTATGTGTTCTTGCACCATTCCTTCTTATTGAGATTTATCTAAATGAATTATTTACGAATTGATCTTTCTTGATCTTTCATCTTTCATGTCATGATTTTCTTATGATTACCTTTGTATTTATGTGATGCTGAGAGCATTGATGTAAGAAGGAAATAAATTACATCATTATAAAATTTCCCTTTTCTTCTTTCTTATTTATAATGAAAAACATGGAGAAAGAATTGCTAGCGTGCATATCTCAAGAAAAGCATATTGCTAAGAAAGATAAAACTTGTAAGCATGCACATTAAGGGAGATAGTTTTGCTAGCTTGGATAAATTGGTGTAAAACTTATTTGACATACTTTCTTGCATTGTTGAATGATTCTCCTTTTTGCCTATGATAAAGGGGGAGAAAATAAATTATGAATGTTTGGTACTAACAATCATGAAGTGATAAATGCTTAAAAATATTGATTATATGTTTGGTGAACGCCGCATGATAGAAATGATGAATGTTTGGTATCATGATCAAAATGTTAATTTAATACATGAAGTGATAAATGCTGAAAATTTTTAATGTCTTAGCATCATGAATGTTATGCCCAAAATGATGTATCATGAATGCTTAAGTATCATGTATAATATGCCCATAGTGATGATTTATTTTTAGTATCATGCATGAAATAAGGATGAAATGTAAGGTTTTGAAATTGTGCATATTTTAATTTGAAACTATAATGATGCACTTATTATCTTGAATATCATCAAAAATTGCTAGCTTGCCTATCTTAAGAAGCAAAAATGCAAACTTGCATAATTTACAATCTTGCATATCTTCAAAATTAATGATGATTTGGTGATTATGCATGTTGTAAAGTGATGAAAAAATTTGCTAGTTTGTATGTTATAAAACTTGCATATCTCAAAAGCTAGCTAGATATCCTTCTTCTTTTTGTTCATAACAAAGGGGGAGATGAGATGATGATAATCATGCATAGTATGATGTATTAAAATTTTGATTATGCATGATTTTATGATGACATATTGCTTGGATTTTTGAATTCAAGAGTTCTATCAATATTGCATATTGATAGGGGGAGTTAAGGTTAACTCCATCATCAATTAGTTGTCATCATAAAAAATGGAGAGATTGTTGAATCTCCGATTTTGCTAATGAAACCAATTGATAGTATTTATATGATTTGTGTTTTGAGTGACGTAGAAAGCTTTGATCAAGGAGAGACAATTAAGGCAGAAAGAATCATGTTGGGCCGAAGTGAAACATGTTAGAAGATTGAACGTCGAGCCGAAGGATCGGTTGACATATCGATAGAAGGCCTCAGGCCATGGGATCAGGCATTGGGCCAAGAAGAGTGAAAATTACACCAAGAAAATCGGAGTTGTGGAGGTCAACTAACTGATTGGGCAATAGGCAGTAAGAGAGGATGATACGTTGAAGAATCGGATGAGGCATCGATGAACCAATGACATGCCAAATAACATTTGATTTAGCTTTGTAATAATTGTCTAGATTGAAGTAGGTTTTAGGCATAATTGAGTTGGAATTAGGCTAACTCAATTATGGGCCAATTGGGCCCAAGTTTAGGTTGTGTTGGACCAAGTGAAAGGCCCAAACAATGACCCAACAAGTGGAATCATCAGTGGTACAGTCTTTGAGACTATATTGGCCCAACATGACCCAACAAGTGAATCATCCACAGTCTTTGAGGGGATACCACTATTGGGTGGTGTACTGCCTAGACACAGTCTCCCAAGCGGTGTACCGGCTAGTGTTAGTGCTATAGGCGATGGTACCGCCCAGCACAAGCAATGGTACCACCCATCAAAAGGATGTCATTAGTACCATTGTTGAGCGTACCACTGCCCGTATGCTTTCAAAGTTAAGCATTTCTGATATCGATTTTTATCAAACGTACGAAAGATTTTTAGAACTCCTCTCAAGCTCTAAGTGTTAGTCTTGTTTAAGAGAGGAGTGAAGGGAGTTATAAAGGTTCTCTCTTGAACCTATCAAAAGGAGAATCGAGTTGTAAGGGTAGTTGATCTTTGCAACCCTGATTTCCTTGGCATAATTTCCGCTCTTCTTGGCCCGATGCCTGAACCCATGGCCCGAAGCCTTCTGTCGATACGTCGACCGATCCTCTGGCTCGACGTATAATCTTCTGACATGTTTCACTTCAACCCAACATGATTCTTCCTACTTCTAATTGTCTCTCCTTGATCGAAGCTTCTTGCATCACTCAAAACGCAAATTAGATAAACATTATCAATTGGTTTCATCATCAAAATCCAAGATTCAACAATTTCTCCCTTTTTGATGTTTATAACCAATTGATGATGGAGTTAACCTTAACTCCCCCTATCAATATGTCATATCGATAGAACTCTTGAATTCAAAAATCCAAGCAACATGTCATTATAAAAACATGCATAATCAAAATTTCAATATATCATTCTATGCATGATCATTATCATAAATTTGGTAACAAAGCTGACGTTTTTATCCGCTAATCATTATTATGAAAGATTTTTAGAACTCCTCTCAAGCTCTAAGTGTTAGTCTCGTTTAAGAGAGGAGTAAAGGTGGTTGTAAAGGTTCTCTCCTGAACCTGTCAAAAGGAGAATTGAGTTGTAAGGGTAGTTGATCTTCGCCCATTAAAGGAAGATCGTTAGTAGATATCGGTAGCCTCGACGAAAGAGGAATCAGTGGAGTGGATGTAGGTCATGATGACCAAACCACTATAAATTAGTTTGCATTTCTATTTGTGCAATTTACGTTTAATGTAAACTGCCTTACTTGCTTTACCTTCTCATTACACTCTTCTGTACGCTTTCAAAGTTAAGCATTTTAGATATAGGTTTTTATCGAACGTATGAAAGATTTTTTAAAACTGATGTTTTTATCCACCCCCCTCTTAGTGCCAACTCAATCCTAACATTTGGTATCAGAGCTACATTTTTTCTCATTTGGTTTAACACCCAAGAGAAATGACTCTTTTTGGCTTTCAAGAGGGATTTTCTATCATTCATCCTTCTTTGTTCAATAGGACGGACTACACATATTAGAAAACTCGAATGAGAGTTTTCTTGCTTTTTATTGATTTAAATTTATGGAATATTATGAAAAACGATTTTCAAAAGTCTTTTCTTCCACTGAACGATTGGAATGAATTGGAGAAGAAGACTTTCTCTTTAAATGCCAAGGCTATGAATGACTTATTTTGTTCTTTATATAAAAATGAGTTCAATCGAGTGTCTATTGTGAAATGACTTTTGATATTTGGCACATACTCGAAATCACTCACGAAGGCACGAATAGAGTTAAATAGTCTAAAGTCAATCTTTTAATGCATGATTTTGAACTATTTCGAATGAAGCCAAGTGAAACCATTATTGACATGTACACCCGTTTTATGGATATTGTCAATGACTTAAAAGCTCTTGGTAAATATTTTTCAAATCTTGAACTTGTTAATAAAGTTTTACGATCTCTTTCTAAAAATTAGGATCCTAAAGTAATGGTCATTTAAGAGGCCAAAGATTTGAATAATTTCTCTCTCGAAAAACTTATCGGGTCTTTCATGACCTATGAAATGACCGAAATAGCTTATGTGGTGTATGACGAACTTGAGAACAACCTTCCAAAGAATATGAAGGATTTTATACTTAGAACAAAAGAAAACCACTTGAGTGAAAGCTCAAGTGATGATGAACTTGAACTTTTCATAATAAAGCTTAAAAAGTTCTTAAAACAAGAATTAAAGAATAAAAATAAACTTAAAAAAAACATAGCTACTTGCTATGAATGTAAGAAGTTGGGTCACTCAAAAAATGACTATATAAAATTGAAGAAAAAGCTGTCAAAGGACGAATCGAGTATATCCAAAGATGAGGAGCAAACCAACAAAAGACAATGTGAAATTTCATAATGAGGCATATAACTCACCCGAAATGTATTTACCTTATTTTGAAATAACTTGATGTTTTTCATGAGTTATTTTTAAATTTAAAAATAAATAAATAAAAAATATAAAAAATATCATGCTTCTTTTTATTTTTTTGAAAAAACATTAAAGCATAACAATTGCATGATGAGTTAGATTCACTTGATGGAAAATAATCAATTTGTAAATTTAATTTATGATGATTTGAATTTATAAATTATTTTACTTTATGTCAAAAATGATTTTTAAAATGATTTTGATTAAAAATACTTTATGATTAATGAAATCATGCTTGATAATTTAATGATTTAATTGTGCAAGATGATTTGAAGTAATGATGATTTAAAATCATGTTTAATGAGTTTATATTTTAAAATTATGTATGATGATCTTTGTGATGTATGGCTTATTGATCTTGTCGTGATAAATTTTACTTTTAAATGATGGTGCATATTTTTGTTTATCATAAAAGACAAATGCATGCTTGTATGAAATTAAATCACTTAAATTGAAACAACTAAAATGAGAAAAATATTTTTCTTAAAAAAATTCTCTATCTTATTGATTTTTCACTAAGAGAATTGATAAAGTTATTTATGTTATTTTGAATCTCTTGAAAGTAATTTTGATAATTTGATGATTTGAATTTAAATGAGATTTATCCAAATTATGATCTTGATTTTTTAGAATTACTTAAGATTTTTTTAAATCAAGATCTCTTCTTTGTACTCCTACGTTTTTCTCTTGGTATTTTATTTAAAGATGATATTTACTATATGAATCATGTCTTTTGGTATTCACATGATCATATCTTTCATGATATGATTTTTTTTTATAATTCCTTGTATTCATGAAGTATATCTCATCACCATTTTTTTTTGTTCTCCTTTGTGTGATGATATAAAATTATGTAATACTCATGATATTATGTTGATGCATATAAATGAGAAGTTATGATCATTCATAGTAAGATGTAATATAATTTGACATTATGATACCATCATGATTTGAAATATTTATGATTTGGAATGATGCATGTAATACATATGATTTCATTATGATGATGTATATGATGTATTGCATATGATGTGAATCATGATTAAAATTGCTTTCACTTGAATTCAATTTTAATTCAATGTTTATCTCAATTATGGCATATTGAAATAAGAATGATACTTTATCTTTGTCATAATTTAAAATTTTATATAAAGGGAAATGAATTACACTATTATTTTATTATTTTTCTCTTTTTGCCAATGACAAAGGGGAAAAAGAATTGTTAGTGTGCACATCTCAAAAGAGAAAAATTGCTAGCTTGCACAGTTCAAAGGAAAGTAAAGAACTTGCTTGCTTGTACTTCTCAAAAGAGAAAAAAGAGTTTGCTATCTTGAACATCACCAAGAATTGCTTGCTTGTAATTTCAAGAGAAGCAAAAGTACTATTTTGCCTATCTCAAGAAGCAAAACATACTAACTTACATATCTAGCAAAATTTACAAACTTGCAAAACTCAAAATTATTGCTAGCTTGCATGTTGTAAAATGATGTAAAATTTTGCTAGCTTGCTTTTGCTAAGGAAGCAAAAATTACACTTCTCAATAGAAAAGAAAGAAAATTACTAACTTGCATGATGATAAAACTTGAGATTATGTTTATAATGTAATAATTTAAAATTATATATCAAAAACTTATTAGATGTATTTCTCTTTTTTGTTGATGACAAAGAGGGATAAGCTATGATAATAATCATGCATGGAATGATATATTGAAATTTTGATTATCCATGATTTTATAATGACATGGGATTTTTGAATTCAAGAGTTCTATCAATATGTCATATTGATAATGTGAGTTAAGGTTAACTTCATCATCAATTGGTTATCATCATCAAAAAGGGAGAGATTGTTGAATCTCGAATTTTGATGATGAAACCAATTGATAGTGTTTATCTAATTTGCATTTTGAGTGATATAAGAAGCTTCAATCAAGAAGAGACAATTAAAAGTAAGAAGAATCATGTTGGGACGGAGTGAAAAATGTTAGAAGATTGGACGTTGAGCCGGAGGATCGGTTGATGTATCGACAAAAGACTTCGGGCCATGAGTTCGAGCATTGGGCCAAAAAAGAGTGAAAATTGTGTCAAGAAAATCGGAGTTACGGAGGCTAACAAGCCGATTGGGCAATAGGCCACCAGATAAGACGATACGTCGAAGAATCAGACGAAGCATCGACGAACCAATGACATGCCGGACAATATTTGATTAGCTTTGTAATAATTGTCTAGATAGACATATGTTTTAGGTGTAATTGGGTTAGAATTAGGCCAACTCAATTAGGGGCCAATTAGGCATAAGTTTAGGCTGTGTTGGGCAAGTGAAAGGCCCAAACAATGACCTAATAGGTGGAACCGTCGTGGCACATTCTTTGAGACTGCGTTAAGCGGTGGTACCGTTAGTTTGGGTGGTGGTACCGCTAGTTTGGGTGGTGATACCGCCTTGATATAGTCTCCGAGAGACTATTAGGTGATGGTACCGTTAGATTGGGCGGTGGTACCGCCCAATGTTAGTGTTATAGGCGATGGTACCGCCAGTACCCCAAACACCAGGGATGAGACACTTTTAGGCTCCAAATTTGAATCTATTTAAGGCCTATAAATACCCCTCTCATCCCTGGTTAACACACACAAGAACCGAGAACAAAAACAAACAAAAACACTATTGTAATCTTGTGAGAACTCCTCTCAAGCTCTAAGTATTAATCTTGTTTAAGAGAGGAGTAAAGGGAACCGTAAATGTTCTCTCATGAACCTGTCAAAAGGAGAATAGAGTTATAAGGGTAGTTGATCTTCGCCCATTAAAGGAAGATCATTAATGGATGTCGGTGGCCTCGACGAAAGAGGAATTAGTGGAGTAGATGTAGGTCACGATGGCCGAACCACTATAAATTGGTTTACATTTCTATTTATGATATTTACCTTTACTGCAAACTGCCTTACTTTCTTTATCTTCTTATTACACTCTTCCTTACGCTTTCAAAGTTAAGCATTTTTTATATCAGTTTTTATCGAATGTACGAAAGATTTTTAAAACTCCTCTCAAGCTTTAAGTGTTAGTCTTGTTCAAGAGAGGAGTGAGGGGGGTTGTAAAGGTTCTCTCCTGAACTTGTCAAAAGAAGAATTGAGTTGTAAGGGTAGTTGATCTTAGCAACTTCGATTTTCTTGATACAATTTTCGCTCTTCTTGGCCCGATGCTCGAACTCATGGCCCGAAGCCTTTTATCGATATGTCGACCGATCATCCGGCTCGACATCTAATCTTCTGATATGTTCCACTCCACCCAATATGATTCTTCCTGCTTTTAATTGTCTCTTCTTGATTGAAGCTTTCTACGTCACTCAAAATGCAGATTAGATACATACTATCAATTGGTTTCATCATCAAAATCCGAGATTCATACTAAATACTATGTTTATCTAATTTGCATTTTGAGTGATATAAGAAGCTTCAATCAAGAAGAGACAATTAAAAGTAAGAAGAATCATGTTGGGACGGAGTGAAAAATGTTAGAAGATTGGACGTTGAGCCGGAGGATCGGTTGATGTAGTCTCCGAGAGACTATTAGGTGATGGTACCGTTAGTTTGGGTGGTGATACCGCCTTGATATAGTCTCCGAGAGACTATTAGGTGATGGTACCGTTAGTTTGGGTGGTGATACCGCCTTGATATAGTCTCCGAGAGACTATTAGGTGATGGTACCGTTAGTTTGGGTGGTGATACCGCCTTGATATAGTCTCCGAGAGACTATTAGGTGATGGTACCGTTAGTTTGGGTGGTGATACCGCCTTGATATAGTCTCCGAGAGACTATTAGGTGATGGTACCGTTAGTTTGGGTGGTGATACCGCCTTGATATAGTCTCCGAGAGACTATTAGGTGATGGTACCGTTAGTTTGGGTGGTGATACCGCCTTGATATAGTCTCCGAGAGACTATTAGGTGATGGTACCGTTAGTTTGGGTGGTGATACCGCCTTGATATAGTCTCCGAGAGACTATTAGGTGATGGTACCGTTAGTTTGGGTGGTGATACCGCCTTGATATAGTCTCCGAGAGACTATTAGGTGATGGTACCGTTAGTTTGGGTGGTGATACCGCCTTGATATAGTCTCCGAGAGACTATTAGGTGATGGTACCGTTAGTTTGGGTGGTGATACCGCCTTGATATAGTCTCCGAGAGACTATTAGGTGATGGTACCGTTAGTTTGGGTGGTGATACCGCCTTGATATAGTCTCCGAGAGACTATTAGGTGATGGTACCGTTAGTTTGGGTGGTGATACCGCCTTGATATAGTCTCCGAGAGACTATTAGGTGATGGTACCGTTAGTTTGGGTGGTGATACCGCCTTGATATAGTCTCCGAGAGACTATTAGGTGATGGTACCGTTAGTTTGGGTGGTGATACCGCCTTGATATAGTCTCCGAGAGACTATTAGGTGATGGTACCGTTAGTTTGGGTGGTGATACCGCCTTGATATAGTCTCCGAGAGACTATTAGGTGATGGTACCGTTAGTTTGGGTGGTGATACCGCCTTGATATAGTCTCCGAGAGACTATTAGGTGATGGTACCGTTAGTTTGGGTGGTGATACCGCCTTGATATAGTCTCCGAGAGACTATTAGGTGATGGTACCGTTAGTTTGGGTGGTGATACCGCCTTGATATAGTCTCCGAGAGACTATTAGGTGATGGTACCGTTAGTTTGGGTGGTGATACCGCCTTGATATAGTCTCCGAGAGACTATTAGGTGATGGTACCGTTAGTTTGGGTGGTGATACCGCCTTGATATAGTCTCCGAGAGACTATTAGGTGATGGTACCGTTAGTTTGGGTGGTGATACCGCCTTGATATAGTCTCCGAGAGACTATTAGGTGATGGTACCGTTAGTTTGGGTGGTGATACCGCCTTGATATAGTCTCCGAGAGACTATTAGGTGATGGTACCGTTAGTTTGGGTGGTGATACCGCCTTGATATAGTCTCCGAGAGACTATTAGGTGATGGTACCGTTAGTTTGGGTGGTGATACCGCCTTGATATAGTCTCCGAGAGACTATTAGGTGATGGTACCGTTAGTTTGGGTGGTGATACCGCCTTGATATAGTCTCCGAGAGACTATTAGGTGATGGTACCGTTAGTTTGGGTGGTGATACCGCCTTGATATAGTCTCCGAGAGACTATTAGGTGATGGTACCGTTAGTTTGGGTGGTGATACCGCCTTGATATAGTCTCCGAGAGACTATTAGGTGATGGTACCGTTAGTTTGGGTGGTGATACCGCCTTGATATAGTCTCCGAGAGACTATTAGGTGATGGTACCGTTAGTTTGGGTGGTGATACCGCCTTGATATAGTCTCCGAGAGACTATTAGGTGATGGTACCGTTAGTTTGGGTGGTGATACCGCCTTGATATAGTCTCATCATCACAATCCGAGATTCAATACTAAATACTAGTGAAGTCACAAAGCATATTGATTCTAAGGATATCTTAAGTTTTTTTTATTTGAATGACTAACTCATAGGGGTTTGAAAATGTTGATGATAAATTTGCATCCAAAGTGATGCTAAGGAATTAGTTTTGTTGGAGGTATATGTTATATATTTTTACTTATATATTATTTTGTCAAAGAAACTATCAGTTATTTGAAAGGCTGTCTATTATATTATAGGTAACTTATGTATAGGTATAGTTTACAAATTATTATACCCTATTTTTCATATAATATGATTTGATGTTAACACATATTTGATATTTGATAGGAGTCATTTTGTAAGTACGTCTTATTCTTTTAAGTTGTCAAATGAAATAGAATATCCAAGATTAGAGAAATGGTTCATTCTCATCTTGCATTTGAAAATAATTAATAGAATGATATCAACAATATCATTTGATAAAGAAAGTATCGAAATCAAATTTAGATTTATTATTATAACTTCTTTTGGAAATCTATCTGATCCTTTTTTTATTATTTATAGGTCATTAAAGAGTTAATTTTTTTTATCATGTGAGGTATGATTATATTCTTATGAGATGACATATCGAGGAATTAAATGTTGAGGTATCAACACATGAGCCATACCAATTATAATTTTTTATTTTCTAGTAAGCAACCCAAATCTTTGATATATATATATATATATATATATATATATATATATATATATATATATATATATATATATATATATATATATATATATATATATATATATATATATATATATATATATATATATATATATATATATATATATATATGGATGATGTAGGAGAAAAATAACTAGAGTCACATGAACCTCATAATTTGAATGCAAAGGCTATGAAACATCTTGAGACACTTAGAAGGTTTATGGCATTAGTGCAGGAACATGGATGCAGTTGGTAAAATGGTACCCAAACAATTTAAAAGATATTTGTATTAATGATATAAGTATATTATCTACAAACCTATCTAAGTAAAACAAAAGTCATATGAATGAGAGTTATTGTAAAAATAAGATTTTTGAAGATAAAAGTCGATAAGAAATCAAAGGAGAAATTAGAGAAAGATAATGAGGTAAACCTAGAAGGATTTAGATTTATGCTAAAGGTCCAAGTGACGACCAAATCTCAAAAAATTAAATTGATTATGAGAAAGAGATGACTCCCATAATTAAAATAAATCTTTAATATTTTTATATGAGAAATAAATGTTGTTAAAGTAGGGCATTTGAGTTTGTTATTTTTTATTTGCAATAGTAAAATGGATAATAACACATTAATTTTTTTTTATTTATACTCAAATATCATGCACTTATGTATATTTTTTACCTTTGAACTTCTAATTCTATCCCCAACGTATGATAAAAATTTGGTCCTAAAAAAATATTTCTAATATGTGATGTATTATTTTTGATCAAAATCTAAAAATAATACATCAAATAGCAGGATTTAAAAGAAAATTTAAAATTTAGAGGATATATTTGAATCAGATCTACATGGACATATTTCGGTATTTTTCTATTTTAAATTTTTTGATTTTTTTGAATTATTCAGTTCCTACATAGAAACGAAATGAAAAAAAAAAAACTGATCTCTATGCAACTGACACGTAGATAAAAGACGTCGTGAATAATGAAAATACCTAAATATTCCCGTAGTATCCGACGGCTTGGAGTTTCCTGATGTCGCGCGTTTTTAAGCGCACTCTAACCCATACGCTCATCTGACAAAATGGTGGGTGGAAATATCAGCACCCCTTTAAAACCCTAGGGGAACACAGCTCAGCCCCCGGGAGCAATAGAGAAGCAATGGGGTGGAAGGCGGCTCAGAAGATAATCAAGCATTGGAAGATCCTCAGAGGCGACAACGTGATCTAAAAACCGTTATTGCCGCTCAAATCGGTGTCTTTTTTGGTGAAATATATGAATATTGAGGGTGATCTTTTGCAGGTAATGATCATAAGAGGGAAGGATAAGGGCGAGACGGGCATTATCAAGCGCGTCATCCGTTCCCAGAATCGGGTCATCGTCGAAGGGAAGAATCTGGTCCGTTCTCTTTAATGTACAGTGATTACTTTGCTGAATTGGTTCTTGGATTTTCTTTGTTTGAGATTGAGCTTTCTATGTTGGTGTCTAGCTTAGGATATGGCATCGGCACTGATTTCCTTAAAAATCTTTCGGATTTGGTACTGTATCTGAAGATGATCAAACTTGATGTTTTTTGGGGGTTTTTCTTTTTATTTTTTTGTTTATTCTGGTAGAACTTTGATGCAGTGTTGGAATAAAAATTTGACTTTTTTTTTCGTGTTAAGCCTTCGTTTGTTTGATTACCAAAATATCTAATTTTTATCTACTTCTGTACTTTCCAGAGAGTTCATTGAATGTTGGAGTTATGCTATCAAAGAACTTTCGCAATTATATCCAATCATGCGCACAAACCTCATCAATTTATGGTGATTATATAAAGTGCATATTTGGTGTCTGCCTATTTGTTCTGTTTGTAAGTTTGTTGAAAGATTTATTTAATACAGTTGTCTTACTCTATTCAGTTGAAGAGTTCTTTATTGCAACCTCAATATCTTGTAATTCCCACTATTTTTGAAATAGGTGCTTTTGCCTTTGTGAATTTTCTACCAGCCTTGCCTTTTCTCTGATGTTTTTTTTTTACTTTTTGAAGCTTTCCTGACACTATCAAAAAATTTTAGCAATAAAGACCAAACCTTTGACGGTTAACCAATCCTCTTTTTTTTTTTGCATAACTTGTGGTTCTGGAAGTGTTTTATAGGTGATTCATATGATTTTCCGTTTTTCACTGTTCTGATTATAGTTCCTCAGGTTTATTGTTCTCTTATTAAATTTAAACTAGGATGACTCTAGTTTGATCTTCAATACAAGTTCAATCAGTTCTTTTTCATGATCGAAGATAGCATATGTTATTCTTTTCAGGTGAAGAAGCACATCAAGCAAGGGCAAGGACATGAAGGTGGAATCTTTTCCATTGAATCTCCCCTTCATGTTTCAAATGTCCAAGTTCTTGATCCAGCTACTGGGTATGATTTCTCCAAAATTTTCTCTCATCAACTTGTTTTAGTTTTTGAATCCTCAAATTTGGTTGTCATGTGCAAGTAAAATATGCCTCATGCAGGAAACCATGTAAAATTGGGTACAAATATCTGGAAGATGGATCTAAGGTAAGAGTCTCTAGAGGATTAGCAGCATCTGGAACCGTAATTCCTCGCCCAGAGATACTAAAAGAAAGGAGAAAACCAAGACCAAACATTGGTATGTTTAGCTGTTTGACTTCATTGCTGATTTGCTGGCTTCATTCCAACTAAAGTTTAGTCATCTATTATATTAATATCTTGTTACATCTAGCCATGTGAAAAATGTAATTTGGTGTCTCTTTATACATTGGTGTCTTTTTGTCCTCGAGTTAGTTTCCACTTCCAGCCTGCTCACGATGTGTGCTTCTGATCATTATTATTTTTGTTGAGTTACACAATCAAACTTTTAGATCTTAGAACCAGGAAACTGATATAAAGTTGTTGATTCCAAGTTGTTGTATTATAGTGGTAAACCAATCAAGGTCTAAGTACTGCCCATCCCAATTGGTATGGGCTGGTATTTACCAGTTCTGCAGGCAACTGGGACATGGTCCAGATGATTCTGTTTGGTTCAATCTGGTATGGGCTAACTGCTTGGTAAGATAAATGGACTGGTTTCAAATGGTACCATGTGATAACCTCATTGCATGGCACCCATATCTTCTTTTAGAATAATGACCGCTCATTGTTGCCCTGTCTCTTTTTCTCTCTTTTTTCCTCCTTCCTGCATTGCCATTTCCATCTCCTTGTCACACAGTCATTGCCTCTTCCTCCCCGCTGCATGGCTACTTTGGGCCTCTTGCTCCACTCCCTCCTCCTCCATCCCATTCTCTTCCTCCCCTCCTCCCTCGCATGTTCCTTCTCCTCCAACCAAACTTGTACTGGTCAATCATGAGGGCCTACCAATACACGATTCACCCAATCATATTGGTACATACCCGTCTGTCCATGAGCAAAAATGACAGGAGACCGAGATTTGAAACTTAGAAACCAGGATCGTTAGTTTTAGCCTAAAGTATTTGTTGTCAATTCATCCAAAAGCCTTTCTTGCTTTGTTCTCAATCTTTTCTTTAAGTGCCTCTCATATTGATTGAGAGTCTTTTTCTCGTATCTTATGTAAAATTTTTTAAGACACTTGCCTTTGAAAGTTAATGCAAGATCAAAGCAAATGAAACAATTGCTTCCTCTATTTTGAAGTTGTTTGCTTGAGAGACAACAATTTGATAGCTCCATAGTGTTTTTTTGAGGTAAATTGCTCTAGATCAAAAAAGGATATAAGTAGGGTCAATTGATGCAACCTTACCCTTGCAACCAAAGAAGTGATGCCCATGACTTGGAACTCTGTATATTTAAATTGCAAAGGAGCAACCATACCTTGGCATCCTGCCCATCCTTTTACCAAACAAGTCGAGATGAAGATAACATATTAGTGACTTGAATTTCTAGTATTCAAGATGCTCAACTGTATCTTTTTAGAAAAAAAAATGTTGGGTAGCATTAAGTTGTGAGAATTTAGACAACTGGTGTAAAAATTGCCTTGTTCCCAAGCCCAAAAGTCTAGCTTGTTAGTTAATCACACCTATTATGAGTTTCCTCTAGAGATATACAAGATTTCGAGATATTACACGGATAGATAAGAAGCAAATAATAAGCTATAGACCTTTATCAAATTATAGATAACATATAAGTCAATTAAGAAAACACATACCACAAAATATAAAATAATCTTAAAGTATAATACAGTCTTGAAGTTTGAAACTTGTAAAATATTGACTAGTCAACTATTTAAAGCTCTAAACTTATTGAATTGATTTCATGAAAATCTTGAAACGTTGAAGTTTTGAAACCATCAACATGCAACTAAAGAAGCATGCTTTAAAATTTTCATTGTATTTCGTTGTTATCCACCTCTAAGAAATAAAGAGTATTTGAAACTAGTGTTTTCAAAAGGTGCTTGGGCGATGGCCTAGGTGCTCGGGCGAGGCGAGGTGAGACCCAAGCGCCTTGCAAAACCTCACGGTGAGGCGTTTCAATGTAGCATCACTTGGGCGCGCTTTAGCCCAAGCACTATGTGCCTCGGGTGAGCGCCCCCAAATCAGGTCAACTTTGAACTTGGGTTTGACTAGGTAAGTTGGTTCAATTAAACTAACTAATGTCACTTATTCTAACACCACCACCACATCCCCCTTTGCGCTCGACCCAATGAAAGAAACCAAAAGCGAAACCCTACTGCTCGTCCGCCGCCTTCGTGCACTTTGTTTGCTACTGCAGTTTCATATGCTTCATCCACATTATTCATTGCCTTCGGATGCTTTGTCCGCCTCTGTTGGCAACCTCGTTAATTACCTTCGTTTCATCTGCCATTGCAGCTTCATCCATTTGCCGCTGTAACTTCATCTGTCACCCTCTCCAGCTTTGTTCACCAACGATTTCCACCTTCCCCTACCTTCCTCCATAGCCACCATTTATTTGATCTTCTCAATCCTCTCTTTTTATATTGGTATTAACTTTTGCTGATTAACTTACTGCACCATATTGAGGTGGTGCACTATTACTCTGTTATGAGTTAGAAATTAAGAGTTTGTGGTCAATTAACATGTTGCTAGAGAGTTAGATATCTCAGTTACATGTTACCATATTGAGGTCGATTAACTTACTGCACTATTTCTATTTTTGTGATCATATTTAATTATTTATCAAGCATAATATATATTTTTAAATTTTAATATTTGGGAGTACCTCGCTTTGGTCAGGTGGGTGGCTAGCGCCTTAGGCATTTTGGGACTTTAGTGCCTTTTGGCCGTAGCACTTTTTAACAATACTGCTTACAACTACTTCAGGTATAACAAAAATTAAGATTGGCAAATATCAGTTTATATATACTCGTAGGCAAATGACAGTAATCTGGTTAGATCAATCAGATATCTATATTGATGGATATTTGCATCATAGAGGTAATTGGAGTACATCTGACATACATAAATTAGTACATTAAGCATACAACTGTACATGGATAAATCAACAAGACATCATGTTGAAAATTAGACAAATATATTGGACATACATTAGCTAGCAATCAGATAGATAAATGATATAAAATATAAGATAAGCAAACAGTCAACCATCATAAACTAAAATTTGGATAAATGTAACATACAAAAGAAAAGGAGAGACAATTGGATAAAATTGATACTAAGATCTTAATGGTATTAAGAGGAGGTGGAATAGCGCTTGTGTGAATCCAAATCAACTATGAAAATTTAATCAAGAACAAGTATCAAAAACAAAATTAAGCAAGTATATAAGCATAAGGGAAAAATACAAACCAGAGATAGGCATACAATTTATAGTGGTTCAGTTTTCCTAATTTACGTCCACTCTCGATTCTTGTATTCTCGATGCCATTGAATTTTCTTAACAATCTTTTTTCTAAAGGTGAAAATCAATAATCCTTTACAACCCTCCTTTTACAAGGCCTAAGAGAGAACCTTAAATTCAAACCTCTCACCTCTTACTAAGAACGATAATTTAACTTGAGAAGGTCGAGGAGATAAGGCTCTTTACACTCAAAGAGAGACTTACAATACTATGCAAACTCAAGGATGAATCTATCAACCAAGCAAAAATGAGGTATTTATAGCTTAAAAAGCCTAAAATGTAGAGACAAAATAGTCAAATTTTTATGTTTTTGGGTATTAGCGGTATTATCATCGGCACAATATTTAATTTTCAGTATATCAACCAATCCGTCCTTTAGCTTGATGTTCGATCTCCAAACGATTCGAATCCTTAGTCGAAGTATTTCTATTGTCACTTACCTCGATAACGCATTAGTTTCCCAAATTTATTAGTTGATTTCATCATCGAAATCGGGGATTCAATTATTTTTTTATGATGACAACTAATTGGTGAATGATTTTTAAGCAAAACTCCTTTAAATATGTCATTAAATAAAAAATCATTGATGCTTGAACTCAATAAAAAGATAACATATCCTTTTAGCATATCTTAAATTTAAATAAAACAAAGTTCAATCTCAAATTTGTATCAACTTTATCCACCAAGGATCATTCTTTTTCAAGCTTAAATATCAAGGTGCAATCATAAACAATATCTAATCTAGATGTAAACATTATAAAGTATAAACTTATAGGACATATTGAGGCATAGTTATTACCAAAGTACTAAGATTTCACCATGATATTAATGACAAATTATAAACAAAAGTTAAATTTAAGTTTCATCATAAACCATAATTCATAAACAAAAGTTAAATGCAAGGTAAACATGAGCATATAGACATAAGTTAAACACATGTAAAGTTGAACAAGAGTTAAATAACCATCATAAGTCATAAGTCAACATAAATTATTTCTCCCCCTTACAACAGTAACACCACTAACAACAAAGCTTTATGTCCTAACTATTTGGGGTCGACTACATGAATCTTTTGTTGTCATTGAAATTGGTAAAAAGTCATATGCTTGGTTAAGTTCAGAGCACTTAAATCTTTATTTGTAGTTTCTATTAAAGTCTTTTTAGGTCTTCTTTACTTCTTCTCCAACCATTAACATTAATTATTTCACCTTTTTTGACTACCGCATTCAGAGGTCTCCTCAACACATGCCCATATGATCTTAAATGATTTTATTTTATCTTATCCTCTATTGAAACAATACCTAATTGTTCTCGAATAAAAATATTTTTTTTATCTTTCCTTGTAAATCTATACATTCATCTCAATATTCTCATTTTGGCAACACAAACTTTTTGTATATGTTTTTATTTAACTGTCCAACACTCAAATCGATAAAGCATTATTAGTTTTACAATCGTCTTATAAAATGTTCTTTTAATCTCAAGGGTATTCGATGATCATATAAGAATCCTAACGCCTCCCATCATTTTAACCATTTTGTTTTTACTCTGAAAAATATTTTCATCGATCTCTCCATCGTGTTAAATAATTGATTCAAAAAACCTAAAGCTTTTACTTAAAGCAAAAAGGAAGAATACATAAATAAACACGACTGTAACTACTTTGGCGGTTGTTGTCCAAAATGTCTAAACATAGTTTGAAAATATCTATCAGAAGTGTTATGACATGCATCTATGTTAAAAATCTAGTCTTCATGAAGCTTAAAGCCGTCTAGACGAGTTGTAAGAGAATTAGAAGATGAAGTGCGAGCATGATCTACTGGAGGAGAGGAAGCTTTAGCCTCAAAAGAATGATGATCGCTTCTATGGATCAATGTATCTAGGAGAATGATGATGACTTCTCGTAGGTAACCTGGTCCATATCTCATTAACCATAGTGCACCTTTAATTTTCTAGTAGACTCTTATCAATGATAGTAAGTTTATCATGTTTAATTATTTCTTCATCACTAGGTATGATAATATCATAGGTATGATAATATCATATACATCTAAAATCACGTAATCAAGTTTCCGTAAGGAAGCACCATGTCTTTCTCACATTTTGTTGAATTATATCACTAAATAATAGTCACACCCTATCATAATCGACCTACTATAATTGGATGCCTATTTTCAACATATTGTTTAGGTAGTAAAACACTAATCACGCTGTCATATAATCTAAAACATGGTGTTTATTTTCAAAGTATTAAGTTCATCAAGATGATATTTTGCAGGAAGTAAAATACTAATCAAAATTGATGAGATAATTTATTGTTACATAGAAGAAGATAGTCGAAGTATTGTGTTAATAGCTTCTTGATAAGTGGCTGTAATGGACTTAACCATTGTCCACCATAAGGAAATCATGCTCAACATTTTTCCTCTATGCCTACGACATCATTAATCATGCTTTTTATGATAGGAATATAATCTCCTAAAATATAAGTGGATGGTTTATAATTTCATATTGTTATGAAATATTGTAGCTAATCTTATAACATTGTAACTTATCTAGGATAAATTAGTTTATTAATTTGGAGAATAGAATGTGCATCTAAAGTGTAAACCATTTGATAGTCTCTAAATCTTCTAATTCTTTTAGGTTAATATATTTGCCCTTGTAAACTAATTTAGACTTCAACTTAGAAAAGCTTTGGGCATGTTCAAGGTTGTCAAATTAGATTGAACCAAAGGTTTCATATTATCTCATCTTTCCTTTGTCTCTTGATTATTTTCCAAGTGCCATGAATATTACAATATGCATGATAGAAACAAGGACCAGAATAGAAAAATGTGAAGAATAAGGTAAGATTGAGGGATTACGCATGGAAGGATATTTTTTGATCTCCAACCTACTTGTCCTTGGCCTCATGGAAGGAGGAATGAGTTTTTGGTTATGTGTAGTAAAGAGTATGAGGGTTAAGAAAAGAGTTAAGTGTGAGGAAGGGGTTTAGAGGAAAGAAGGGTTATGGAATGGGTTTAGAGGAGGAAAGAAGGGTTGAGTGGGGGGTCAACCATTGGGGTTGGGTGGAGTGAGATGATAAAGGTAAGTAGGGCGATTTTTAGGGCAATTTTGTTGGGTTCGGGACTCGGGCGGTGGTACTGCCAAGACTAGGTAGTTGTATCACTAGGACTAGACGATGTTATTGTCAAAAACCAGTATTCTAACAGTGGTATCACTAGATCGGGTGGAGTTGGTGGAGCTACTGTGGGACCCCCTTTTACTTATTTTATTTTATTTATTTATTTTTAATTTTTTGTTTTATAATCCTAGTTAACCCATGTATCATAATTTAGAAAAAATTAAAGCCTAGTCAGTGTAGTTAAAGGTGTTAAGCACTCAGAGCAAATCGAGGCATTCATAAATATTAAAATTTTAAAATATATATAATTAAGGAGAAATATGATCACTAAAATAATAATGAGAAATTTCTTGATGTCTTTATCACTTTATATTTCAAATCAAGGTGCAGTCTCATGCAGACTGATAGTGTCAGTTGATGCCCAAACCGTTATGTACTAATCGGTATCGTCGTATCGTGTGTTGTTATGTCAGTACATGCTGATAGATCCCAAAAATGCTTGATTTTTTTAAAAATACCTGAAAAATAAAAAACATATTAGAGCCTTTTAATTAGCACTTAATGTAAATTTTTAGTTGAATTTCAATAAAAAAATTAATATAAGGGTAGCGGATTTAACTTTTTCGGATGTTGGGGAGCAACTTTGCGGCACGTATTGGATGATTCTTTCGTTGATATTGAATCATCTATAAAGATATGAGTTGAAATGTTAGATTACATGTCGAAATGTTAAGATTTAAATAATTTAAGTAATAAATGAATTAGTTGTTGGATATACCTACTTCTACCACTAATGAACAGCAAGACTCCATAAACGGTGGATTGGGATCCTTGATCCTATGTATGTATATCAATATGGTTTGTCAAACCCAATTTTGTGATTGCTCGCATGACAGTGTATTGATAAACTGTATGCCTTTGGCATATTAATGTGGTGACAGTTGTTGCTCGATCGGAAACAACATGTGTCCGAGGAGCCTCCTAATTGTGGCATATATGGGTGGGGTGGTTGAGAACGTCAAAAATTTTGCTATTGCCATTGACCTATTGCTTTGTATTATAAAAACAATTAGCCTTGTAAAAGAATGACCAACTATCACCATACTATTGTTGGTCGTAGGATTGATCGTGAATACGACGAGCTTTGCTCTGTATCTACATCGTAGTGCCTTTGTCGCATTTGTCTGAAGTCATCAACTGCTTGCACCTCTTCTGTATATAAACATTACAACTGCCTCCTTGAGTTTCATAATCTGTATCTTGGGTGGCATGTGTAAAATGTTACTTCTAGATCCATGCACCACCTTGAGATTGAGTAGATGGAACCATCGGCTCCCTATGGTTGTTGCCATCGTCAGGCGAGCCATTATTGTTCATGTCACTGTTATCTTTACAGACCAAGCAAAGTGTTGAAGACAATGGGGTCTCATTGCCTGATTGAAATTGTTGCTCCTTGATTCTTTCCAATGAATTGGTCATTCCTACTACCTAACCCTTTGCCTTCGCATGTTGGGCAGCTGACTATGATTGTTGGGTGTCATGACCATGACTAGTCTGACCTAAGGTTATCCGGCTCCTTATATCACATTCTGACCAAGGGGGATCTTTTTCTTGTTGGGGATGTTATTCTTATTCTTCTATCGTTTCGGTGATACAATGATGATGTGGATGATCTCTTGCCTCACCAAGTGAAGGATCTTCTAGGTTCTCTATTACTTTGTCTTATTCCAGCATCGGTTAAGAATTTTCGTTGTAGTATTAGAGGTCGAAGGGATCAATCTTTGGTTCCTTTAGCTCCCTGTCAAGCTTGGCACACCACAGTCTTAGACGCATGTTGTAGTGCACAAATACGAGCTTCTCTGGCCATTTATATGATAGTTTGTTACGGACCTTAGTGTGAATTAAGGTAAACTTTGACCAATTCCATTCATAGGTAATTGATGTCGTCGTTTGTGAAAGCACTTGGACGACAATTTAGACTCTCCAAATCAATGATTTCATAGGTGCTCGGGCGAGGCGAGGCCTGAGCGCTTCGCTTCGTTTCTAGGCAGCACACTTCAAAGAGGCGTTGTCTGGGCACTCGCCCGAGCCCCGAGTGCCCAGGCGCTGAGCACTTCGGGCAAGTGCTCGGGTTAAACCAGGCGACCAAACCAGTGTTTTAGGTCTGGTTTGGTCTCTGGTGCTTTAGTTGGTTCAATTGAACCAACTAAAACACCAATATCGGCCTTCCTCTCGCGACTTCCCAACTCTAACCCTGCTTGTCGCTGTCGTTCTCGCTATCACTACCGTTGCCACTATCACCGCTCGTCACTCTCGCTGCCGTTGATCGCTACTACCGCTACCATTGTCGTTGCTCTTGCTGCTCGTTACTATCACTGCTCGCTGCTATTGCTACCGTTGCCACTATCGCTGCTCTCGCTGTCGTTGCTGCTGCTCGCCGCTGTTGTTGCTCGTCGCTTCCACTTCCGCTGCCATTGCCACTATCATCGCTCGTCTCTCCCGCTCCTGCTGTTGTTGCTCGCTGCTACCGTTGTCGCTGTCGTCGCTCGCCGCTCTCGCTGTCGCTTCTTGCTACTACCGTTGCCATTGCCACTATCGCCCTCCCCTCTCCCGTTCTCGCTCTCACTGTTGTTGCTCGCTACTACCTCTTCTCACATCGACTCGATAGTATACTGTTAATAGTATATTAACAATATACTGTTAACTGTATACTAGTAGCAATATTTTTTTATTTATTAGATTAATAATATATTATTTTGATTTTAATATTGCTAATTTTTATTTATTTGAAATTATTGTTATTGTTTTGAATTTTGAGATTTTTTGTTAATGTGATATTGTGATTTTGTAATTTTTTTAATTTAATATCATATTTTTATTTAAATATAATTATATTATATATTTTTATATTTTAGCGTCTCGCTTGGCTCAAACTAGCGCCTAGTGCCTCGGGTGTTTTTGGACCTTGGCACCTTTTGGCGCCTATTGCTTTTTAAATCACTGCTCCAAATTATAATCACTACTCGACTACAAAAAAAATATAAAGAACACTTTTTTAACATAACAAATCATTAACGCCAATTTCTATTTATAATCAAAGACAGGTTTGTAACTTTCCCTTGCCATGATCCATACACAATATGACTATATTATTGGAGGACTCAAAGTTATCTTTGAATAGTTGGCCCTCCATGATAACCTTGGTTGTAGCAGTACTTTTTGGCAGGAGGGTTTGTAACATTCCTTGGCGCTTGTAATAGATTTGATCGGGTACTAAGACTATGCCTATATTGAATAACAGGATTTGGGTAACATGCTGTAAGAAAATTGATTTCGTCAATATTATAACTTGCAAAGATTGATTATTCATATTATAAATGATTATGGATTTAAATATACCTGTATTATGAATGCCTTGGGCCACATTGGTCTTCGGCCTTACGTTCGATGATCTGTAAATACTAATTAACTTTCAATTTATCGTGCAATGCTTTCTTTACCTTATGGTTGTAAACAAAATATGTCTAAGGTTAGGCATATGTGGACACTTCTTTATATAGACCTTATGGTTGTAAGCAACATATAGTGGTTTTTACTGTTATGATTTCATTTACAGACTCCCAAAATCTAGATGATAGAAATGTCTTCTCCACCTTTTTTTCTACCAGATGATTTTAAATAGTGAGAATCTGATCATTCCAGTGATGTGACCATTACCTTTAGATTGTGTTTCTTTTGCTGAATGGACTTTAGGGCAATGAAGTTTATTGCAAATTGAGTGATGTTGGGTTGAAGTATCTCTCAATTTGTATACTTTTGGTATTAAGGAGTGCACCCAATGATGGTTGTGGATAAACTTTGTTACAGATTGTGCCCTTGCCAAACACATTCTAGCTGATGCTAACTCCCTAATATCTTTCATCATTAGGTCAATGCAGTGAGCATTGACCATTTCTCCGACATGCAGGCCGCGGGGAGGAGGTGTTATTACTGAATGATGATATTGTTTCATTTGGTTTAATCGATCCAAATAGCTTGTAATTAACTCGCAATCAACTCAACCAAGGCTCAATCCAATCTGATTTAAATCAGGTAGGCCAAGCATCTAGGCCTAACATCTAGGCTTACATGTTGACGGGGTGGGGAGTGCTCTATCCGTCCCCATCCCATATCTGTTTTGATAATAGAAAATATCCCAATCCTCGTTTATTTCCCCCAGTGGGGTGAGGCTTCGTAGGTATCCATACCCGTGGGCATAATTGACACCTTCAACCAATTTTCACTAATAAACTTGTTTTCAACAGGTGAAAACTAATAACCCTTTTACAACATTCCCCTTTATACTTAATCCTTTTTAAAAAAATCTCACATCCTACTATTTCTACTATTTAGAACGATAAATTAACTCAACAAGGTGATTAGAGGAGACTTAAACAAGGTTCAAAGAGAGAGTTCAACACTTTGCAAACTCAAGGATGGACCACCAGTCAAGTTCAAATAAATTATTTATATCCCCAAAAGCCTCAAAAGTGGAGCTAAAATAGTTAAATTTTTGTGATTTCGGCATATTGGTGGAACAACCACCAACTATTGTTGCCATAGGTGGGGTACCATTACCATTGCCCCAATAGTTGACAAAGTGCCGACAACGCTTGTCGATTGTACGATCACCCCTAGCATGTGTTTGGTCTTGTAAAGGCCCAAGTTTGATCCAAAGTAAAGCCTAATGGCTATCACAAGTTGACACAATAAGCATAATAAGCAGGCTCTTTCTAGCCCAATAATAGTCCAATTTGGCTCAAAATGACTTCGACCAAGATGTTGACACAACAACTGCTCTTACGATACATTGTCAAATCTTTTGGCACATCATCTAAACTTTTATCCCATCATCAAATCTTCTAATATATCGCCCTATTCTTCAGTGTAATATCCAATTTTGGACATGTCAACCAATCCTCCGGTATAATATCTAATTTTTGGCACGTTGACTAATCCTCCAGTACAATATTCGATTTTTGACCCATTGACCAATCTTTTGGCTCAATGTTTGATCTTTTGGCAGTCCGGATCCATAGTCGAAATATTTCTATCAAGTATCCCAACAATGCATTAGTTCCTAAAATTCAAATTGATTTTATTATAAATATCCAGGATTCAGCAATTTATATCTGCAGTCCACACTGACTATTGTTGCCTTGTGTGTTTGAGTTGAAGAAAACTAATCTCAATGCAAATTTTGGAGGCTGCCGCCTATATACTGCTGTTGTTGTCCATGATTTGTTGTTCATCTGCTGAGCCATAAAACACATCAGGGTGCACAATATAACTGAACGTGGCTCATCAACAACAGATAGAAATATGACTATGTCGGACACTAAAGGTGTTCTACCACACTTGCGTCATCCATGATGGTCCTCACCTTGCCATATCACCTTGATGAATAGTATGTCTCAATGAGTTTCCTTCAATACAAACAGAAATGTGCACCATTAGAAGTAATGCTAAGCTTGTTCATATTGTGTATAATTATAGCATCATCGTTACAACAGTAGCAACATAGTATATATGGGTTATTGAGTTATACAGAGTTCAGATGAGAGATATCAAAGAGAATTAACATAAACTAAAGATGATATCCATGGAGCTATGAATATATATTACACATATGACTTGTACGCTGATGAAATCAATATATGAGGCACATAATATTATTGTGATCATACGATAGATACCAAGAGATCTATAATGTTTAGCTAGAGATAAGTTTTGGTCAGAACAATAAGTGTGAAGTCAATTCTTATCCTTGACTGCAAGAGATCTATTGACTGCAAAAAGCCTTGTGAGGTCAATTCTTATTCTCAAATTCTAGTATATCCTTATTGGAGTATCATATTTAATGAGACTTAATGTGAAAAAAAAGATCTGTAATCTTTACTGAAATTGGTGACACTTGTCGTGATGGGTGGTACACATCACAAGATGGTGATTTTGGGAGATGAAGACTTTTATGAGCATTGTAAGATTCTTTGTTTCCTGCAGTATTCCATGAATACAGAGCTTATTTCCAATATGTTGATTCTGCTCTGGTAACTGAATCGCATATTTTCTAAGTCTGTTTTGCTGTGAAGTTAAACTAAACTTTCATGGTTGTCATGCTGCAAGGTTTGACTAACTCTAGAATTTGTTGAAACAAAGGTTGTTTGAGACTATTCTTAACAAGTACTCGACATGAAGATCTAACTGATCTCATTTTTATTGGTATATTTCCTAAACGTGCTCTTTTTTAGTTGAACACATATTTTAAAGTAGATGATAAATCAGCAGAATTCAAGCACAAGGGAGGAGATATCAGTTTAGTTAGAAGCTAATAGGTCTTCCACATTACCAAGAGTCTGTTCCAGTAAGAGAGTTTGCTACACAAGAGGGCAAGGTTAGATGATACTCAATGAAGAGGGGACTGAGGGGAAAGGCCAGGATGACAAACAATCATGAATGGTATTAGTCACTAGGTCATAATCTGTCCAGAAATTTTCAAAACGGAACTCATAAAGGGAAAGAAAATTGAACACATATATTAAAGTTGTTTTTTGCCAGTGTATTTGTCCAGAAAATTGAACACACTTTTTGCATGCTAGTCATTGATCTGCTTGGTTATTTTTTTTTAGGGCCTAGTTATTTTTAATTAGTTGAAATCATCATCTGTTTTTACAATACTCAGGGTTTCAAAGCCATAAGATATTCCAATTTTATATTATATTCGGATGCTCCTGAATTGAGATTGCCTCTTGATGTGTTCTATCTTCTCTTGAATTTAATATCTATATTTTTTTAGTTAATTTTATAAATGTTGTCCTGGTTCAACCTCTATCTGCAGTTTGCTTCTATTTCTTTTTTTTTTGTTAGTTGTGCTGCTGCTGCTGTTGCACACCAGAGAGCGTTAACTTATTTGGCTTCTCGTTTTGCAGTTGGCCCCAAGGATACACCAATTGACCTTGTACTAGAAAAAACATACGATGCTAAAACTGGAATAGGCATGCCTGATCTTTAAAGTCCCCCAACAAGCCTTCAAGATTTTGGCAGGATCAAATGACTACGGCAATATCCTTGGGAGAAGTTCCTGCTACTGTGATGTCTAAAATCTTGAATGGAACTTAAGGCTAGTACTTTTCATGTGCTACCCGCAGCTTATATGCCAGCATGTTCACTTTGACATGTTGTCTTAACTTTGATACATAATTTAAATAATTGGTGTACCATTGAGCCAATGCTATTTTGGAGTATTTAGTTTTCATTTTTAGGCGGTGCTAATTACTCTCTATTTAATGGATCTAAGAATTCGAGTTTCCTCCATGTAAATTCTTGATTGGGCTCATTACATCGCATGCCTTAGAATATTGGTTTCTATAACATTTGAGAAGAGGAACATAATCTGTCTTCTCGTCAATTGCACTATCGTTAACAGGCAATGTGGTAGCTGTAAGAATAAAACTATAATGTGGAAATCATAATGGTTGGATTGAAATTAAAAGTATCATAGATCAAGGATAGGGCTTACCTACCTTTAGATGTTATGATCAAATGGGGTATCTCGGACAATCGTACAATCGTAATGTGTTTCGGATGGAGAAAAGAAGTTAGATTTTTTTTCCTCTCTTTCTACTTTCCATATGTTCACGATTATCTACGTTGACTTATCAAGGAATGAGAGATAAGATTTTTGTTGTTATGTGATGATTAGATCCCTAAAAGAATTATCTTATTATATATATGAGAGCAGCTAAGAAGAAATTATCAGGATTGAATCTTGTTAAATTTCATATTTGAAATTTGTATCATACTTGAAAATGATAATTGTCTATCATTATTTGATGTTGGATTTGAAAATGAATTTCATGACATTATTTTTATTATGATAAATATATGGTATCGTATTTTGAGATGATAAATCATGATTAAGTATCATGATGTACATGTTAATAAGTTTAAATGCATATAACTTATTGTTTGAAAGACCTTAAATTCAAGAGTGTCTTTTCTCAAGTATGTTATATAGATATGGGGAATTAATGTTAACTCTGTCATCAATAAAAAGGAAGAGATTGTTGAATTTTGGATTTTGATGATGAAATTAATTGATAAATTATTTGATCCAATCTATATGTTGAGAAAAGTGTGCAGGATTAACTATAATAACGATCAAGGCATAAACTAAAATAAAGTGCTGGAGTCTAGATCAAGAGTTCATCGGGAGTCCGGAGGTTTGTCGGAAGTGTCGCTGGAATTTGCTGAGAAATCCAAGAGCTTGCCAAAGAAGCTCGTCGGAACTCGCTAAGAAGATCATCGTGAAGTTGAGGAGCTTGTTGGGAGTCCGCTAGAAGATTGCCGAGAGATCATCGAAAGTTCGTTAGAAGATCGTCGGAAGAAACATAGACTTACCGGACTTATTTTGTTTAGTATATTCCTTAATAATCAAAGTTAGCACATAATTAGGGTTATGTTTGGGAGACAATCCTATTAAACCTGTTAAGGGCCAACTAGGCCTGTAATTGGACTAGTTTGGGCTGGATTCAAGGTCCAAACAGGTTGCTGATCCCTGTCCAGTGATGGCATTGCCAAATTGGGGCAGTAGAACCACCCATGACTCAGTCTCCAAGAAGCCTAGGCGGTGATACCATCGACAGTTAATGTTGTTAGGTAGTGGTACCGTCTTGTCAAGCGGTGGTACCGCCAAAGCCTAGTCTCCGAGACTTTATCAGGTGGTAGTACCGTCAGATTGGGCGGTGGTACCGCTAGTACCTTGAAAATCGGGGATGTAACACTTTTTGGCTCCAATTCTGAAGCCAATTGAGGGCTATAAATAGCCCTTACTTCTCAGCTAGTTTGACATAGAGAAGTGATAAGAACTGAACTGAAACTATAGTGAAATAGCTAGCAAAAGTTGAGAGTTCACCTCAATCGTTTCTAAATATAAAAATTTGTAAAAGGAGAGTGAGCTACTTGTGTAAAGGGGTGATTGATTATTGCCATTCAAGAAAGATCAATAGTGGAAACCAGTGATCTCATTGGAGGAGGTGTCGGGAGTGGATGTAAGTTAGACGATCGAACCACTATAAAATTGGTGTGTTCTCTTCTTGGTGTGTACTTTACTTTTGCTACATTCTATTTTACTTCATTGCAAACTGTTCAATCTCCTCCTCTCTATTCACTGACAAACTTATTCAAGTCAAACGTCTTTTCAAAATGACTTTTATCGAACTAAGAGTTTCATCGTTCGAAGTTTTTCGAAATTGATTAAATTTATTGGTTTTATCTGTTGCACTAAGTCACGCCCCCCCTCTTAGTGTCGTTCTTGATCCTAATAGTAGTTAGTCTTGCATTACTTATCTCAACACATGGATTAGATCATTAATTCTTCAATTGATGTCATCATTAAAATTCGAGATTCAACAATATCCCCCTTTTTGATGATGACAACAAATTGATGATGGAGTTAACCCTAGCTCCCCCTATCTATATGTCATATTGAGATAAAACAAACTTGAATTCAAAAGAAATTATAACCTTTGAATTCAAGTAAAATAATTTCGATCATAGTAATCAAATGCAATACATCAAAATTTCATGCATGTGCATCATCATAGTTTCAAGTCATCAAAGTATAGCATTCACAATTTCATCACTTCATACATGATATTAAAGCATTCATTACTTCATGAATACCAAAATTAAGATTGTTTTGGGCATGACATTCATGATACTAAAGTATTTTTGAACCATTTATCACTTCATGCATGATACCAAATTCAACATCATTTTGGCATGATTCCAAACACTTTATGCATGATACCATTTCTCCCCCTTTGTCATCAATAAAAAGAAGAATTATTCAATAATTTATGCAAGTATTTTGACCTATTCAAATAAGTTTTACACCAATTTATGCAAGCTAGCAAATTTGTGAAATGAGAAGTTAAGCAAAAACTTTACAAGGTAACTACTTTTGCTTTTTGAAATGGGCAAGTTAGCATTTTTGCTTTAGATGTGTAAGCATTTTTTTGGTTCTTCTTGAGATGTACAAGTTTTTTTCTTCCTTTTTGTCATAAAAATAAGAAGAGAAAAAAGAATAAGGGAGGAATTCATTCATCAAAAGGAAAAAAATTAAGAACCAAATTCATGAAAGGATTTGAACCAAATCAAATCCATGAAAAATAAGTTTCATTGAATCAAGCTTCTATTATCGCAAAGAGAAAGGATTCATCATAAAAGATTAAAATATACATACTAAAAATTCATTAATCAAATCCCTATCTTTGTAAATAGAAGGAAGAGGGATTCATAGGAAATGATTTTCCCATAAATCCCTATCTCTTCTTTTGTAAATTGCAAAGAGAAGGAATAATAGTAAACGATTTCGAAAAAGAAAACTTAATTTTTAAAAGTCAAGAAATCTGAAAAATATAAAGGAGGAACTCATACATCAGAAAGATTTAACATACCTAATTCTCTTCTAATAAAATCAAATTATTCCTCATTCAATGGTTTTATAAAAATATTAGCTAATTGATGTTTTGTATCAATAAATTCTAGAGATATATCATGGTTATTAACATGATCTCTTATAAAATGGTGCCTAATATCAATATGTTTAGTTCTAGAGTGTTGAATAAGATTTTTTGTTAAATATATTACACTAGTGTTATCACATTTTAAGGTATGTTTTTCAAGTAAATTCCATAATCTTCTAATGTGTTTTTCATCCATATAACTTGTGCATAACATGCACCTTTTGCTATATACTCAATTTTGGTTATAGATAATGCAATCGAGTTTTGTTTCTTGGAAGACCAAGAGACAAGTGTATGACCTAACAGTTGATATGTTCTGGATGTATTTTTTCTGTTTATTTGACAACCAGTAAAATCATCATCGGCATAAGCAATCAATTCAAGGTTTTTGATTTTTGGATACCATAATCCTAGATTAGGATTTCCTTTTAGGTATCTAAAAATTCTTTTAATAGCTTTTAAGTGAGATAGCTTAGGATTTGATTGAAATCTAGCACATAGTCCAACACTAAACATAATATCAGGTCTAGTTGTTGTGAGATATATTAAACTACTATCATACCCTTATAAGTCTTTTGATCAAAACATTCTCCATTAATGTCCATATCTAATTTTGTAGAAGTGCTCATCGGTATATTTATAGCCTTAGCACTATCCATATTAAATCATTTTAATAAATCTAATGTATATTTAGTTTGACTAACAAAAGTTTCATCACTAAGTTATTTAATTTGTAAACCTAAAAAAAGGTTAATTCCCCCATTAAACTTATTTTGAATTCATGGCTCATGCTATTTGTAAAAGATTCACATAAAGACTCATTCGAAGATCCGAAAATGATATCATCAACATAAATTTAAACATTGAGAAAATTATTTTTAAAATATTTAATAAACATGTAGTATCGACCTGCCTTTTATAAATTATTTTTAATTATAAAAGAACTAAGTCTCTCATACCAAGCCCTTAGGCTTGTTTAAACCATATAGAGCCTTAGATAACTTAAAAATATGATTCGGAAAAATGATATTCTTAAATCCGGATGGTTATTTAACATAAACTTCTTCAGAAATGAAACCATTAAGAAAAGTGCTTTTAACATTCATTTGAAATAATTTAAAATTATTACAACTAGCATAGGCAAAAAGAATCCTTATGGTTTCAAGTCTAACTATAGGAGTGAAGGTTTGTTCATAATCGATACATTCTTCTTGGTTGAAAATCTTTGGCCACTAATTTATCTTTATTTCTAACCTTGGTCACTAGGTTTAGGAACACGCTTTCATACCTCATTGATATGTTCTGGATGTATTTTTTCTGTTTATTTGACAACCAGTAAAATCATCATCGGCATAAGCAATCAATTCAAGGTTTTTGATTTTTGGATACCATAATCCTAGATTAGGATTTCCTTTTAGGTATCTAAAATTCTTTTAATAGCTTTTAAGTGAGATAGCTTAGGATTTGATTGAAATCTAGCACATAGTCCAACACTAAACATAATATCAGGTCTAGTTGTTGTGAGATATATTAAACTACTATCATACCCTTATAAGTCTTTTGATCAAAACATTCTCCATTAATGTCCATATCTAATTTTGTAGAAGTGCTCATCGGTATATTTATAGCCTTAGCACTATCCATATTAAATCATTTTAATAAATCTAATGTATATTTAGTTTGACTAACAAAAGTTTCATCACTAAGTTATTTAATTTGTAAACCTAAAAAAAGGTTAATTCCCCCATTAAACTTATTTTGAATTCATGGCTCATGCTATTTGTAAAAGATTCATTAAAAACAACATGAATTAATTCCTCTATAACCAAAGTTGTTTTATTAAAGATACGAAAAACTTTAGATATAAAGAAATAACCAAGAAAAATACCTTCATCAGATTTAGCATCAAATTTTACTAAGACATCTTTTTCATTTAAAACAAAACATTTACACTCGAAAACTTTAAAATATGAAATATTGGATCTTTTGTTCTTCTACAATTCATTAGGAGTTTTGAAAAGTAATGGTCTTATGAGAACCCTATTCATGACATAGCATGTCATATTAACGACTTCGATCCAAAAATATTTGGGTAGGCTATGATCGTTTAACATGGTTCTTATCATTTTTTGTATGCTCCTATTTTTTCTTTCAACTACTCTATTTTGTTGTGGATTTCTTGGAGTAGAGAAATTGTAGTTGTACATATTTGACTCACAAAAATTTTGAAAATCACGATTTTGAAATTCACCACCATGGACATTTGTAGGTAAAATGATAATATTTTTCACAAAAATTATATTTTTCTATAGGTGAGACATGCAATATAGGTCCTTTAACAAAGATGGTTGGCTTTTATTAAGTGTTACTCACAAAGCTAATTCATTTCTTTCTATGAACATGACCCTTATTAGCAAGGATCATGTTTAGAGATTTATGACATTTTAAAATTTTCTAATATTTCTTGTAGTAAGACATTTTTTTTTCTAAGTGAATCTATCTCATCACACTTAGTGCAAGAAGTTAACACACTATCATCATGCTTAATTTTTAATTTATCAAATTCACTAACAAGAGAAGCATGCTTTTTTTTTAACAACTTATATTTTTTACCAACTAGCTTACAATCATCATATAAATCATTGAAAGTGATAAGTAAATCATCATAAGCTAAATGAGATTCGATTGAGTCACTTACCTCGTCATTAAGTGTCATTAGAGCGTAACTAGTAACTTTTTGTTTGTTGGTTGGCTCATCGTCTTCGGATGTACTCGAATCATCCCAAGTTCCTTTGAGCGTCTTTTTTTTCTTTGGTAGCTTCTTCTTCACTTGAGGACATTCATTTTTGAAGTGCTCCGGTGTCTTACATTCATAGCATATGATTGTGTTCTTTTTGAGTTTGTTTTTATTCTTAGTATCTTGTTTTACAAAATTTATTTTGTTTCTTCTTATGAATCTTTTGAATTTTCTTGTTAGAAGTGTCAAGTCCTCATCATCACTTTAGCTTTCGCTCGAGTGGTCTTCTTTAGTTCTAAGTATTATATCCTTTCTATTCTTTGGAAGATAGTTCTCATGTTCATCATGTTCATCATGTGCTTTGCACGTCATTTTGTAGGTCATTAATGACCCAATAAGTTCTACAAGAGTAAAGTTGTTCAGGTCCTTTGCTTGTTGTATTGCCGTCACTTTTGGATCCCAACTTTTTGGAAGGGTTCTTAGTATTTTATTGACAAGTTCAATATTAGAAAAACCTTTACCAAATGCTTTCAAACTATTGATGACATATGTAAAATGGGGGTACATGTCTCCAATGGTTTCGCTTGGTTTTATTCGAAACAACTCAAAATTATACACCAAAGAATTATTTTTTTACTCTTTAACCCTACTAGTGCCATCGTATGTGACTTCGAGTGTGTGTCAAATCTTATGTACAGTTTCGCATATAGAAACCTGATTAAATTTATTTTTATCAAGAGCACAAAACAAAGCGTTCATTGCTTTAACATTTAAGGAGAAGGTCTTCTTTTTCAAATCATTCCATTCGTTCAATGGTTTAGAAGACTTCTCAAAATCGCTTTCAACAATGTTCCATAATTTAAAATATATAGAAAGCAAGAAAATTCTCATCCTAGTTTTCCAATAAGTGTAGTCCATCCCATTGAACATTGGAGGACGAGTGATAGAAAGTCCCTCTTGATTGCAGCAAAAGCCATCTCTCTTGGGTTTTAAACCAAATAAAGAGTAACCTTGCTTTGATACCAATTGTTAGGATCAAGTTGGCACTAAGAGGGGGGTGAATTAGTTCTATCGTAAAAATTGATTCGATTCGAAACTTTCAGCTTAATAAAAAAACATATCAGAAAAGATATTGAAAGTATGCTTGACTTAGAATAAGAGTGATGAGCAATTAAGGCATAAAATAATAGTAATGAAGAGCAACAAGAAAGTGTACACCAATTTTATAGTGGTTCGATCGTTGTGACCTATGTCCACTCCCGATTCCTCCTCCGTTGAAGTCACCAACATTCACTAATAGTCTTCCTTCAATGGGCGAAGACCAACTACCCTCTTACAACATTTTCTCCTTTTTATAGGTTTAGGAGATAACCTTTTACAAGCCTCACACCTTTCTTAGATTGATCACAAAGCTAAAGAAGGAGGAGGAGGACACTTAGCACTTTTATAATACTTTCACACCAAAAAATGTCAAAACTTTTGTTCACACATTCGTGCTCTTTTATGTAGAAAAGAGTGAGATATTTATATGTCATAATAACTTCAAAAATGAAGCAAAAAAGTATTTCATCCCGAGTTTGCAGTGTATTGGCAGTACCACCACAATTATTGGGCGGTACCACCACTTATAGATTGACACTAAGCGGTACGACTGCCTGATAGAGCCTCGGAGATCGGGCTCTAGCGGTACCACCGCTTGACAGGACGGTACCATCGCTTGGTAGCATTAATTGCCAATAGTACCATCACCCAATTTGGATAGTACCACCACCTAGACCACTTGGGGGGCCAAGCCTCAAGCGGTTCCACTGCCTAACACGGCTCCAAGTAGCTGAATGGGCCATCCAACTAGCCTAATCCAACCTTGATTAGGGCCCAATTGGTCCCTAATTGAGTTAGTGGATTTTTTTCTAAAACTAACTCAATTTGAAACCCTAAATATGATAATTAAGGTATAGACAATTAAATGCAAGCAATTCTAGTTGTCTGACACGTCAATTGTTCATCTGAACTTCTAGCGAAACTTCCAACGAACTCCTAGCGATCTTCCGACGAGCTTTCGGTAAACTCCTGGTGAACTTCTGACAAGCTTTCACTTCATCATCCGATCCTTTGGTGTATCCCCCGATTAATCCTGCCCGATGCCCGATCATTGACTCCGGCCCAACTTCGATTCTTCTTTAATCGTTTTGCCTTTCTCACGATTGTAGTTAGTCCTACATCACTTATCTCAACACATGGATTAGATTATTAATTCTCCAATTGATGTCATCATCAAAATCTGAGATTTAACAATAGTAAATACGCTTTTGTGATAGTTGATGATTATTGTAGATATACTTGGACATACTTGGTACATAAAAGTGATTGCTTTAAATATTTTTTGAAATTTTGTAAACTAGTTCAAAATATTTCTTCTATTCGCAGTGATCATAGTGGTGAATTTAAAAACCATAATTTTTAAGATTTTTGTGAGTTAAATGGGTATGACCATAATTTTTTCACTCCAAGAAACCCTCAACAAAATGAAGTTGTTAAGAAAAAAAATATGAGTTTATAAGAAATGATAAGAACCATACTTAATGAACATAGCCTACCCAAATATTTTTGGGTCGAAGTCGTTAACACGACTTGCTATATAATGGATAGGGTTCTCGTAAGACTATTACTTTCTAAAACTCCTTATGAATTGTGGAACAATAAAAAACTTAATATTTCATATTTTAAAGTTTTTAGTGGTAAATATTTTATTTTAAATAAAAATGATATACTAGGAAAATTTGATGTAAAATCCGATGAAGGTTTTTTTTTTTTTGATATTCCTCCATTTCTAAAGCTTTTGTGTCTTTAATAAAAAAACTTTGGTTATAAAGGAATCTATTTATGTTATTTTTAATAAGATTTTTGAATTTAAGAAAAAATAATTTTGATGATGATTTTGATTTTGATACTTTAAATTTGAATAAAAATTCTCCTCTCCCAAGCAACTTGGATACATCTACTTCTAAAGATTCTTTACCCAAGGAATGGAAGTATATAGGAGCTAATTATTAGAGATAAATTAAAAGGTGTTCAAACTCATTCTTGTTTAAAATTTTTTATGCTAATGCTGCCTTTTTATCTCAAATTGAACCCAAGCGCATTGACAATGCTATAAAAGATGATTCATTGGTTTTTGTAATGCATGAGAAATTAAATTAATTTGAGAAAAATAAGATATGGAAGTTTGTTCCTAGACCTAGTAACCATATATAATGACTTTATTTATGAAGAAGTTTATGTTTAGCAACCACCCAAATTTGATAATACTATTTTTTAAAACTATGTGTTTAAGTTATCTAAGATTCTCTATATGGATTAGAACAAGCCCCAAGGGCTTGGTATGAGAGACTTAATTCATTTCTTATTAAGAATGATTTTTTGAAAGGCAAGGCTGATACCATATTATTAAATATTTTAAAAATAATTTTTTTATTATTCAAATTTATATTAATGATATCATTTTTATTTTTCAAATGAGTCTTTATGTGAAACTTTTGTTAAAAACATGAGTCAAGAATTCGAAATGAGTTCAGTGGGTGAATTAACTTTTTTTTTAGGATTGTAAATTAAGCATCTTAGTGATGGAACTTTCTACAAAATTAAATGTGGACATTGATGGAGAATGTTTTGATCAAAAAACTTATTGTGGTATGATAGGTAATTTACTATACATCACAGCAACTAGACTTGATATTATATTTAGTGTTGGACTTTATGCTAGATTTTAATATAATATCAAGTAACCTCACTTTAAAGCTGTTAAAAGGATTTTAAGACACCTAAAAGGAACTCCTAATATAATATTATGGTATCCAAAATCTAAAAAAATTGAATTAATTACTTATGTCAATGCTGATTTTGCTGGATGTAGAATAGATAGAAATAACACATCTGGAACATGTCAACTCTAAGGTTATTCACTTATTTCTTGGTCTTCCAAAAAACAAAATTTTGTTGTATTATCTACAGCCAAAACTGAATATGTAGCAGTAGGTATATGTTGTGCACAAGTTATTTGGATGATAAATACTTTAGATTACTATAAACTTTACTTGAAAATTATTCCTATAAAACGTGATAACACTAATGCAATATGTTTAACAAAGAATCTCATTCAACATTCTAGAACTAAACATACTAATATTAGATATCATTTTATTACAGATCATGTTAATAATCATGATATATCTTTAGATTTTATTGATACAAAACATCAATTAGTAGTTATTTTTACAAAACCATTGAATGAGGAACAATTCAATTTTATTAGAAGAGAATTAGGCATATTAAATCTTCCAAATGCATGAATTCTTCTTATATATATTTTAGATTATTATCTTGATTTCTTAGTTTTCATGACTTGAGTTTTCTTTTTGAATCAAGATCATTTCCTATAATTCTCTCTTTTCACTATCTACAAAAGAAGACTTGTGAAAATGATTCATGATATTTCAGATTTATGACTTGATTCGTTTATGTGATGATTAAAATTTTTTTTCTTCCCCTCTTCTCCTTTTTTTTTGTTGACAAAGGGGAGAAAGAAAATTGTTAGCATCTCAAGAGAAGCAAAAGTGCTAGCTTGCACATCTTAAGAGAAGCAAAAGTGCTAGTTTACTCATCTCAAGAGAATAAAAAATGTTATCTTGTACATCTCAAGAGAAGCAAAAGTGCTAGCTTGCTCGTCTCAAGAGAACAAAGTGTTAGCTTGCATATATCAAAAAACTTGCTAACTTGTATATTCGAAAGTGATGTGAAGTTTGCATATTCTAAAGTGATGTAAAACTTACTAAATTACTAAGTTGTATGTTTTAGAAGTTGCTAAATTACTAGTTGCACTTTTCTCCTTTTTGTTGATAATAAAGGGGGAGAAGAAATTATGGTTTGAAAATATTAAAAGTTTTCGTATCATATTTGATGATTTTATATTATGCATGATGATGGTTTGAAAATGTTAATATTCTGGCTTCATGCATGTTTATGCCCAAAGTAATGATGATTTGTAATTATGCATATTATACCTTGATGATTTAAAATTATAATGATAATACATGCAATACTTTAACTTATGATGATGATGCATGCAATGATATACATATAATGTAAGTAATGATTATTTTGCAAAGAAAATAATTAAAATTATTTCGACTTGAATTCTAAAGTTATCATTTTCTAAATTCAAAGTTTCTTTTAATATGGCTTATAAGGGGAGTTTAGTTAAACTTCATCATCAATTGGTTATCATCATTAAAAAAGGGGGAGATTGTTGAATCTTGGATTTTAATGATGAAATCAATTGATGAGTTTACAATTTAATCTATGCTTTGAGAAAAGTGATGTAGGACTAACTTCGATCATGAAAAAAGTAAAATAATTAAAGCAGAAGAATTAGATATTTGGCCGGAGTCAAAGATCAGGCATCGAGTCGGAAGAATTGGACGTTGCGCCAAGATTGATGTTGCGGGAATCATGTCGATGGATTGGGCGATATGTCGAAGGTTCGGATGACACACCGAAAGTTCACCGGGAGTTTGGATAAACCAATGACATGCTAAATAACTTAGATTTCATGTTTTATAATTGTTTAAGTTTTAATTATCATAGTTAGGTCTTAATTATCATAGTTAGGTCGTAAATTGAGTTAGTTTTGGGTGTAACCCTACTAACTTAATTAGGGGACATTGGGCTTGATCTGTGTATGAAAATCTAGGAGCGACATCATATACGTAGCAGAAGAACATAAAACAAAAATCTTAAATTTCTCAAAAGATGTTTATTATCATGCGAAGATTGGTGCGCAAAAACTCACAAAACTAAAAACTATATGTGATATAGTTATATTACTTAGGGAGATTGTATATCATTGAATTCCTGTAGATCTACAGAGAGGATAAAAGAGGTCAAGCGTCCTCCTCTCTTGTAGTGATCCATATGGTAGGGGCTATGAAGATGCTCCTCAAATCGCTGCCTAAATTTTCACACCTATTGGCTTAAGGAGAGAATGGGAGAGGAGAATAGGAGGTAGCAACCAAGAAGCCTAACCTATGGCCCTGCGATTCTCTCATATTTATAGAGGCTTAACTTAACCCTATTGGATCTTGCCCTATTGGGTATTGGATCTCTCTCCAATTACCCAAGCCTCTTATATTAGTGGGTCTTTTCCCAATAATCTCTTATTAGTTCTTATTGGATATCATCTATAGGATCCAATAATTCAAGGGCTTAATGGATATCTAATAAAATAGGAGTTTCGGCAGATATCTCATATCCGAACCTCTACTCGTCGCAATGCCTACCATATGTGTGTGACCCTCTAGGCCTAATATCAAGATGATCGTGAGTCAAACTTGTTAGAACTCCTTCTAGCTTAGTGAATTATTATCTCCATAATAATTCACTCGACTCATCGATTGCGGACGTACTAGACTACTACGCCACAATCCCCAAATGATATAGGAGAATCCAATCCTTTGGATCTATCTGTCCTCAGTTACCGTATACCTATAGACCTTCATCCATATAATATCATAGAGACAATATACCAAGTATGGTATTGTCAGACCCATATAGTTTCTCTTCGAGTCTCGCTCTAATCGGATTCTCTTGGAGAACTCTTTCTTTTTCAATCCGAATGACCTTGGCTAAGGATTTGTTTGAGCAAGAATATATAAGATATTTCTCTCATGATATTGAGAGCAAATGATCCTCTATCGACACTCAATAGCCCTCATAAGGTTGGTTACTACTCCCGATGATCGGTTGTACTAGATTTGGAACTTCAAAACTTTTTCATATTAAAGAGTGGAGTGCTCATACAGGACAACATTAGTGTCTTTAGTCTAAAGATCAACTACACCACTAGAATGACGAAATCACTATCTAATAATGAGATATCATTAACCATCCAGTATTCCATTAGCAGATCAATCAATGAACTCATTTTCCAATAAGCACTTGCATTGTAACCTTAGTGTTCTATATGAGTAGCTATGAGACTAGCCGCCTCCATCATATGGACGAGTATACAGTATACCAATCTATGACCAGGATTATGTTGGGAAATCTTAGGGGCGACATCACATGCGCAGTAGAAGAACAAGAAAACAAAATCCCCTATTCCCAACTCATGCGGCTATAATCATCCATAAATAATAGAAAATATTGACTTTCACCAAATGATTTTGTATTATTAGGTCCACATAAGTCTGAATTAATTCAAGACAATTAGATGCTCTTTATGCTTTTCCAATAGGAATAGTTTTTTACTTTGTTTGCCATAAATACATCCTTCACATACATCAAGTATATTAATTTTGGGCAATCTAAAAATCATTCTTTTTTTATTTAACAACCTTAAACCCATAATGTTAAGGTGTTCATATCTTAAATGACATAAAATAGACTCATTCTTTTGAGTTGTGACAAGAGCATGCTTTTCAATATTTGAAATATCAAGTGGAAACATTTTGTTTTGCGTCATGCAAACATTTATTGTAATCAAATCAGATTTTTTATCTTTAATAGTGCATGAACCATCATCAAATATAATTGAATATCCATCATCTATCAATTGTCCAACACTCAATAAGTTATGTGATAAAGTAAGAACAAAGAAAATATTATTAAGGTATTTTACCTTCCCTTGATTTGTCTTTATCTCAATTATTTATTTTCCTTCCACTTGGATTTGCTTGTTATCTCTAAGTCTAACTTTTAACTTATGAGTTTAATCAATATCTCTAAACATTGATCTTATGCCAGACATATGATTAGAACATCCACTATCCAGAAACCAAATATCATTTGAGATATCATTAACTTATGAATGAGTCATAAATAATTTACTATTTTCTTTATTTTCCTCCACATAGTTTGTTTCCTTTTCTCTTTTCTAGCAATCTGCCTTTATGTGACCAAACTTTTTACAATAGTGACATTGAATTCCACTCTTGTAATTTTTTTAATCATAATTTGATTGCCTTTGTTCATCATGCCATCAAAGTGTCCTTTTCATCTTCCTCTTCCATTTCCACTATCACGAAATCCTCCTCTGTCACGTCATCTTTTTGCGGATTTTTTTGTCTTCTTATGAAGTAAAAGACTCCCCCTTAATCTAAAATATTTTTTCTTCACTTTTTTCAAGTGACCTGTTCAACCTTGCTTCATGTGCTTGCAATGAACCCATTAGTTCATCAAATGAAAATGTGGATAAATCTTTTGACTCCTCAATTACGACAACAATATGATCAAATTTCCGAGTTAAACTTCTCAAGACCTTTACAATAATTATATGATCAAGAAGATATTCACCATAAGATTTCATTTGACTAACAATTTCAGTCACTCGAGAAAGAAAATCTTGTACCGATTCATTGCTTTTCATGAACAAAATTTCAAACTCATGATGAAGGGTTTGAAATTTTACCATAATCACCCTGATGAGTCTTGAAATTCATTTTGAAGTATCAGCCAAACTTGCTTTGAGATTATCGTTGCTACAATTCTCGAGAAGATTGTCTCCTATACAACTTGTTGAATGGAGAACAATGCGTTTGAGTCCTTCTTTCTATTCTCCCTCAACCTGATTTTGTCATCTGGATCCATATATCCATTCTCTATTAAGTCCCAAAGATCTTGAGACTTGAATAGTCTTTATCTTGATACTCCAAAATTCATAGCATTTGCCCGAGAAGATGGGAATAAGGGGTTGAGACATAGAATTATCATTGAAAGCTATAATGCCCAATTCAGATTGAAACTTAGCTCTGATACCATAAATATTCGGGATGGAGGAGTAAGGAAACGATAAAAACAGAATATTATGATGCAATTAAAAAGAATCTTTTCGATCAAGAAAACCGATGCAGTATTTAATAAGAGAGGTAAGACAAGAACACTTACAAGATATTCTCAAGTGCACACATACTCTCACTTACTTCATGAACTATGATCCTATTTATAGGACCTAGTAATAATTACCCATATCACAATGTCACCCATGATTGAGTCAGTTATAGAAACTATCCTATAACTTCTAGATCATGGATCATTTATTGAAACATGTCTAAAACTACCTAGAATATGATAACTACCTCGATCGATCCTCCAATACTCCACCACCTTCCGCTTCCACCCGCCATCATCAAAGTTCTAAGCATAGCTGTCGGAGTCGTAGCTGGCCGTACACCGCGCCCTCACCCTGGTCATCAGGCCAGCCCAGGTGACCCTCCTCACGTGCATCATCGTCCACCGGCGTCGACGGACGTAGAGCCCCGCGGCCTTGCCGCGGCGTTTCACCATCACCCATGCTGTGGACGGGTTCCCTCTTCTTCTTTTTCTTATCGATACATGGGAAGAGAGAGAGAGAGAGAGAGAGAGCGACAGATTGGCAAGAGAGACAGCTCAAAGCCACTATTGCAGGGACTCAGCTAGGCTACGTGACAACCATATTGTCCCTGCATCCGGCAGTCCGCCTCATGTTGTTGCAATACTCAACAACGTTAAGTGGGCTCCAGGACCACTGGGCTCACTTAGTCGCACTTCATGGTCTACAAGTTACGTGGTCAGTATACAGTCCATGTCAACCATGCAACTTAACATGGTCAGGCAGTCATGCAAGACCCTTCACCTCCTTTTATATCCGATGGACATCTATGCCCCTCGATGCGATCACTTCACCTCCTTTTATATCCGATGTAGTCAAGTCGTTCATAGTGAAAAGAACGGGCGCCTCCTTAAACCCTTCGCTTCAAAACCCTAATATGACGGCCGTCGCACTCCTACGCCGATCCCTCCGCCTCCACCTGTCCCCCGCTCTCTTCCGCCGCCACGGCCGCTCTCTCTTTACGTCCTCCCCTCTCGCCGCTTCCTCTGCTCTCTCGCTTTCTCCGAGCCATGGAGCGATTCCCCGGGGCCTTAGGCCGCCACCCTCTCTTCTCTTTCCTCGTTTTGCTTCCTCCAACATCTCCGGGGACGAGAACCTCAAGCGGGTGATCGAATCCGAGATCCAGTGCGCACAGGAGTTGGAAAACCACGGCCAGGTAACCTTGTCGTTAGCTTGTGTCTTTCCCCCCTCTTTGGTTCCAATCCTTTTCTACAGATATGAGATTAACTAACGATTTGGGTCGACGGATTCCTGGAGTCGTCTAATTATTTTTCTTCTTTACCCTTTCTTTGCGAAGAATATTTGAATTGCTTGCAAATTATTGATTGTGTTCTGCTTCTTTATTTTCATGATCCGATTCTGCTCTCCGTTTGTTTTCTTTATTCAGAAATCGATGATGAAGCTAAAATTGAGTTTTTGTTCAGCAAGATTCTGTTGAATTTTATCTTGTAAAACATGTTTCTTCATAAAGAATTTGATTGCATCAAAGGGATCGTCTGATAGTTGATATAAGAGATTTCAGTAGGATTTATTAACTAGACATAAGATCATGGGGAGACGTTTATTAGCTTATACATATTCTTAGAGATGGTAGCAGTATAGGTGATCTGGGATTCTATTATGTTCGCCAACTTGAGCTGGTAATCAAACTGTCTACGGTAGGTGCTATTGTCCAATTTGCCTTCATGTGTTTTGCTCAAACTCGGTTTGGTACATTTTAAAACTAAGTTCTAGTTTCTTATTAGGGGTGATTGGATCTGGTTTTCAACATTATTTATAGTTAGTAGTTAGTTACCATCTTTTTGTAGTAATGTTAGTGAAATTGATCGATGTACTACTTTTAGTGATCCAACAAGTAGTCACTTACCTTTTGTGATTGACTATTCAATTGCTGACTTGTTGTTTTGCTTGATTTGTACCCCTTAATAAAATGCTTATTTGCTTTGTTTAGGAAGTGGATGTCCCGGAGAAGTTCCCTTTCGAGATTATTGATAGTCCTGGTGATCAGGCAGTCTTCCTCAAACGAGAATTTGCTGGTGAGAACATCCAAGTCACGGTCTTGATGAATTTTGATGAGCAGAATGACATGGAGGAGAATGATGAAGATGATGGGGATGATGAGAGTAATGAAAATTCCATGGAGCCAAGCATATCTTTGGTTGTAACAATTGATAAAGGGGAGAGTTCTTTGTTAGAGTTTTGTTGCAACGTCAACGCCGAGGAACTTGAAATTGAGAGCATGGTCATCAAGAAACGTGATGACGCTGATGACCAAGGAGCGTATCAAGGCCCTGAGTTTTCGTAAGTTTTGTTCCTTTATGCTCTTTGTATTTGTTATATATCGCATATTCTTAGGGAGTTGGTCTTGACTATTGACTGAGTTTCTGCCATCAGCACAAAAATAAAACATGTTTTGTATGATTATAATCTTGACTTTTGATTGAGTTTTTCCATTCGGCACTATGTATGAGAATAATCTATTAAGAAGGCTTTTGACTGAATTTTAACATTCAGCACAATGTAGAGCATTTTCTTGAATCTGTCTAAGGAGCAGTAATTGAAGAGGACCTCTATGAACTAAGGAAAATAACTTAGGTTCCTCAATTATAGAACTAAATAGTTTTAATATTGCAGGATACTGAAACATAATGTGCCATAATGCTTTTTTGGAAATCCAGAAATGCAGAATTTTTTTAAAAAAATTGAGGCATTATGATATGATAAATGCATATTTGTTCATGTAAGATGGTTTGAATAGTTGAATTTTGCCTTTGCTTCCAAGATTTGCAATGTAGAATTGCCTTGATCAGTAACAATTCATGAATTATTAGATCCTTGTGGTAAAAGCAGGGAAGTATATGCTAGTGTTGCTCTAAAGGTGCTCTATTTAAGGAAAGTCCATGTCGCATCCCCGATTGCTGGGATTTACCATTGGTTGTTTCCTTTTTGGAATATCAATAGAAAATGATGCCCTGATATTCCTGGGGGGATTTGGATGAGAACCTACAGAAGGCTCTGCACAAATACCTTGAAGTTAGAGGTATCAAGAGCTCCCTGTTTGATTTCTTGCATGAGTACAAATATCAATAGAAAATGATGCCCTGATATTCGCTCTGTGGCTGCAGGGATTTGGATGAGAACCTACAGAAGGCTCTGCACAAATACCTTGAAGTTAGAGGTATCAAGAGCTCCCTGTTTGATTTCTTGCATGAGTACATGTTGGCCAAGGATGAAAGAGAATATTTGACGTGGTTAAAGAACATGAAAGAATTCGTCGCTAAGTGAGACATCTTATTACTATTGGGGAAATGTGTGACTTATGCCTATCATTTAAAGCTGCTGTTTTCAATTGTTTTCCTTTTTTCTCCACAACATTTTGATTAGTCCGGGAGGGGTTTTGAGGAATTTACATCGCCTTTTGTATTCTCACTTTCTTTTGAATTTACAATAATTGAGAGTTAAAAATGACAGCAGATTGCTACTGTAGTGTGTCCTCCATGGTTAGTCAATTATGGTATTTGATCCAAGTTCAATTGGTACATGACATTGTCTGTTTTGGTTCAATCGATTTGAAAAATGGATTGCGGGGTTATATAAGCTCTGCCGCTATACTAGAATATTAAAAAAATATCCCTTTTTTGTGAATCTGTTTCTTGCTATATTGTGTTAAATCTGATTACGATGATATGTAAACACATAAACTCTGCTTCTACCTATTTATTTGCAGTGAAGATGGATGATTGTTTTATACAGTTAGTAGTAATATGAGTTCCATTACCGTTGTGGCATCAATTCTTGTTTGAATGATGTGGTGGATTGCTGGTAAATACTCACTCTTCCGCATCAGGTAAAGGAATGTGCATGTAACTCTCTCTATGGATGTTCAGTGTATTTTCTGGTCGCTTGTGAAAGTATGAATTCACAATTGTTTTCCTTGTTTTCAATTAGAATGTTGCTTGCTTGCCTCAAATATGATCGGTATACATGTGGCGTTCCAAGGGAGGGAGGCCTGACACTTGTAGAAGACATTCGTTCTAATCTTTTATGTTCGTCGTTTTGACCTGTAGAAGAAGACATCTCAGTTTTTAACCCCAAGTCTTGTGATTCTTCTGGTGGCGTTTTCGAAACAACAGCTTTCATGTTCGTCATGTTTTAGTTCTTGGCTTTAGCATTTTCGAAACAACAGCCAACAAATTTGGGCGAATCCATTGGCTTTTCCAAACAATTATTATTTTCATATTTTCTAAATTTTATTGCCTAATTAGTATAATTTTTTTTATAGTATTTAGCTACATCTTATGAATCGGTTCATGAATCGGTCCAGTTTTCATGTATAGAACTTATGCTATTAGTTATAGTATTTCTGAATGGATGATTTTTTTTAAAAAAATATTTATATTTTGATTTTTTTTATCATTACCTACGCATTTAATTTCTTTCATTAATACCTTTAATATAAAAATATTCAAAATTCTTTTTACCAATTTTTTGTTTATTTTTTTATTAATTTTAGATTTACGATGCTTTTATTTGACATTATTTTTATTAAGGTAGTGAGAACATTGTAAATGCTGTTAAAAATACTATTATGTTTTCATTTTTTGTTATCATTACTCGTAGATAATTATGATATCATGTTTTTAAGCTTATAATTATGATATCATGATGTTGTTCTTAAACTATTATAAATATCAATTTGAATTAAAGTATAATATATCAAATGATTTTTTATTTCATTTGATTCATTGATGGTGTTTTCAAGTAAGCTTTATAAGATTTTTATTATGATGGTCAAAACATTTTAATAGGTCAAAATATGGTGAAAATATTTTTAAGGGGTCGTTTGAGTATTTTTCAAATTACGAGCATTGTTTAGAAAAAAAAAACAAAATGAGGGTATTGATTAAAAAATACCTAAAATCTCTTTTTTTAATAGGATAGATAATAATGCTTTTGATGCTTTCATCAAAAATACTATAACTCAATTCAAAAACTTAAAACATGGCAAATTAATTCAATATTCAGTAGAAATTAACTCATATATAAAAATAAATTTAAATAATTATCTTTATTAGATAAATCGATTCAACATGACAAATTAAATCAATACTCAATAGAGATTAACTTTTATATAAAATATATGATTTTAAATTTTTTTCCTTACTCGATTTTTAATAAAAATAACAAAATATGAAGATATTTTAAATAAGGTTATGATGTTTTTTAAAATATTATAGTCTATTTAAAAATATTAAAAAAATTAAAGCTGTTCATTCTATCTATCAATCGATCGATTGTCTACCGAAAAGTACTGAGATTCTGTCCTATCTTATCAACGATATTTTAGAGAATATAAATAAAAGGTTAATTAAAAATATAATACAGAATATCTCTTACGAAAATTTCCAAAAGAATGGGTTTTTCTTTGGATTTTACCATTTAAATTTAAAGCATCGTTTCTCCGTCACACAACATTTAATACTGCCTATGAAACAAGTAAGAGCAGTCCACCGTATGTCGTCGATGTTTTGTCAGCTCAAACACTGCGGGATCGCTGGATGTGGATAGCTCTCATCGTGTTGTAAACAGTCGATGAGATATAGATTTGACACTGCTTTGCCTTCATCCCGCCGTTCCATCGGTGCAAGTTCGTGTTCACGCGCTACGACGTCTTTTCTTCCGCCATACAGCCACGATCACATTACGCTCACCTTTGACCGATAAGACGACGACTGCTAGACTATCTAACCCTTTATAACTAGATAAAATATATAATTAAATTAATTAAATTTTAATAATATATATTAATTAAAAAATTATATTATAATAAATTTCTTAAGAGGATGTACTTGATGAACTCTCCTAATAACTTATTTTAGACATTCTACCTAGAATAAGATAGAAAAAATAGAAATAGTCCATTACCATTTCTCTCTCACTTTTCTCAATTCATCAATCTAAATAGTCACGTGAAAAAATAGAAAAAATGAAAAAGTAGAAAAAATGAAAATGAATGTCTAATTCTTCTTACAAGTTAATAGCAGTTTTTGGATAAAGGGACAATAACGGGGGCCGTGTGTGGGCAGAAGCCACATCTAGCTGACGACAACACGTGTGCAACAGCCACACCCAATGGTAATCGCACAGTCAACAATCGCTCGCAAACAGTGGCCACGCATGCGACGATGGCGACATAGGCATTAGATTAGGGTTTTTATCAAATTATAGCTTTGCCCTTCTATATTTTATTAATACATTTTAGTATTTTGATAATTCCACCCATTAAAAATGTCATAATTACACCTTATATCCTATCAATAAAATTATAGTTTTGCCCTTATGAAATTAAAAATTTCTAATTTATATCCTCAATTGTTGATTAATATATAATTAAATTAATTAAATTTTAATAATATATATTAATTAAAAAATTATATTTGTTATTTTTATTTACGATGCTTCAATGACTCGTATATTTTGTCAATCTAAATTCTTATCTACTCTATCTTGTCCCCTACTTGCGGGCGATGTTAGATTCTTCATAACGCGATCTTCGATAATCATGAAGTAGCAATGGTCGTTGTGTAGTACCGTTGCCGACCTTGCTATGTACAATCAATGGCTCCGTTGGTGACAGTGGTTACATCGGGCAACATGCGCATCGCAGTAGCAACAGCAACCACTAGGCGACGAGCCATACGCTGCGATTGACCATGCATCGCAACAACCACGCTGGTGACAACCGCGGAGCAAACACTAGGTCGATCACACAAGCGGCGGCTGCACGCGGGCAACAACTGTGCACAAGCGCTTATGCAATCACACAGGCAGTAGTGTGCACACGCAATGATCGCATAACGGGGGCCGTGTGTGGGCAGAAGCCACATCTAGCTGACGACAACACGTGTGCAACAGCCACACCCAATGGTAATCGCACAGTCAACAATCGCTCGCAAACAGTGGCCACGCATGCGACGATGGCGACATAGGCATTAGATTAGGGTTTTTATCAAATTATAGCTTTGCCCTTCTATATTTTATTAATACATTTTAGTATTTTGATTTGATAATTCCACCCATTAAAAATGTCATAATTACACCTTATATCCTATCAATAAAATTATAGTTTTGCCCTTATGAAATTAAAAATTTCTAATTTATATCCTCAATTGTTGATTAATATATAATTTAATTAAATTTGATCATGACTATATTTTAACTAGTTATTAATTGAATTTAGTTTCGATCAAATTTAGAAAGGATTAATTTTTAATTTTGATCGACCTGTTTAATTGGGCTGATATTTAGCCCACTTATGGGCTTTCTCAAATTAAATAAAATTGATTGGTTTAATTTAATATTTTATAAAAAAATATAAATTATAGTTTTCTTTTATAGTTTTCTCATATGACTTATTGATTATATTTTACATATGGTAAATAAAATCTAATTATTATTTTTAGATGGTTCTTTGGTTATTCACATGTATATATTTGAAATTATGAAATAATATTTATCTTTGGCATGATTTATATGTTATCATGATTACAATTATCATATGAGTTTTTCTTTTGTTGATTAATGTTTAATAATTATTATGATTATTAATTTATTATTAAACTACTTAGCATAAATTAAATTAAAGAAATTTATTAAATATTATTTATAACTCATCTCTCGAAGTTTTGTCTGACTAGTAGTTACTAAAGTGGTTTTGGATGATAGATTTTTGGGATGTGAATTACAATAAAAGTCATATCATTTATAGGATATTTTAAATTATATTTTATATTATTATATTGATTTTGTAGTTACCAAAGTGGCTTAGATCAATGGCTTATAAAATTATATTAAGGAACTACTCCTAAATGATATTAAAGAAATAATATTCACAATAACATATATAATTAGAATATTTAGATAATCTCAAAGGAGAATCTACTTCAAATAATTATGTGATGTGGTAAGATGATACTATTTTAAATATCCTTGCAGTTTAGGGTTACATACCTAAAGGTAGCAATACTAAAGGTGAAATATGAATGATATCAATAGTTCATCAAAATTTTGAAACTCAAAGTATTAATGTTATTTTATATTTTATAGTGGTACTTACGTCCATATATTCTCATGCATTCAGTGTCTTTGTACTCTCTGGATCAAATTATTTAGAATAGTTAGAATATCTGCAATTCACACTGGATGTATTAGATATTGACTTAGCATTACTTGTTGAAAAGCCTGTAGACTTGACTAATGAAAATACTATGGAACAAATTAATGAAATGAAAACTTGGGAAAGATATGATAAGCTTAGTTTAATATTCATAAGAATAATGATTACAAATAACATAAATACTTCGTTACCGATTGCAACTAGCGCACGAGAATATTTGAAGGTTATTGAAGATAGACTTAAATATACTAATAAGTCATTGGTTAGTACAAAAGAACTGACTATGGCTCAATATGATGGCACTCGAGGAATTCAAGATCACATCCTCAATATGGCTGATAAAGCTATAAAACTTAAAGCATTAGGCATGAATGTTAATGAGTCTTTCCTCGTGCAATTCATTATTAATCTTCTTCTTTCTTAGTTTGGCCCATTTAAGTTCACTATAATACAAATAAAGATAAGTGGGACTTGAATGAGTTAACTAATATGTGTGTTCTAGAAAAATTGAGATTAAGATAAAAAAGTTTATATAATGTCATGACTACTACTCAAAAAGTTAGTAATAAGAAAAGAAAATTGAAGCATCGTCCAACAAAGAAATTTATTGGGTTTGAAAATATTAAATAGACTAATGAAAAGAAAGCTTTTATAGTAAAATGTTTCTTTTGTGGCAAGAAAGGACATGTAAAGGAGGACTAATTTTGGTGCTTCAACTCATGTTACCAATAATATGCAGAGATTTCTTTCCATTCGGAAACCGAAAGAACATAAAAGATTCATCATTATAGGAAATCGTTTCAAAGCAAAAGTGATGTCAGTAGGGACTTATCGTCTACATTTAGAGATGAGTCATCTAATGAATCTTGTTGACACATGTTATATTTCTACTATTTCTAGAAATTTAGTTTTCCTATCTAGAATTGATGAGTTAGGATATTATCTTTCTTTTGGTAATGTTAAACTCAGTATATTTTATAATTCAATAAAAGTTGGTTTTGGAATTCTATGTGATGGTTTGTTTAGAATTAATTTGAATCTTGAGTTAGCAAAAACACTATTGACCTTGCAATCAAGTATTGAATTGAAACGTAGTTTCAATAATGAAAGATCTTCTAGATTGTGGTATAAATAATTGGGGCATACCTCCACAAAAAGAATTAAAATATTAGTGAAGGATAATATTTTGGAACATTTTGACTTCACTGATTTTGATGTTTGTATAGATTGCACTAAGGGAACTAAACATACAAAGAAAAATACCACAAGAAGTAAAGAACTATTTAAGATTATTCATACTGATATTATCCACACTAATATCTGCAGACCATTCTATATTCTCTATTTTAGTGGAGAAAGATATTTCATCATATTTATAGTTGACATATCTAGATATAGCTATATTTATCTGATACATGAAAAGTCTCAAGCCATTAATACTATTGAAGTGTACATAAATAAGATCGAGATATAATTAAATTGAAAAATTAAAATTATTATATTTGATAAGGGTGGTAAATTTTATGGTAGATATGATGAATTCGGTCAGAATGTTGGTCATTTTACTAGATTCTTAGTACAATGGGGTATTTGTGCTTAGTATGCATTAGCAAGTGTGTCATAATATAATGGTGTTGCTGAAAGGTAAAATCATACTCATATGGATATGGATAAGAGTATGATGAGTTATTTATCTATACTTGAGTTAATGTGGGGTGAAGCTCTTAGGACAACAATGTACATCTTGAACATGATTCCTAATAAATCGGTTTCATCAACTCCATTTGAGTCATGGACTAGTAGAAAGCATAGTTTAAAATATTTATATATTTGAGAGTGTCTTGCAGAGATAAGAGTATTCAATCCACATGAAAATAAATTGGATCCAAGAACTATTTCTAGATATTTTACTGATTATCCAGAAAAATTCAAGGGATACAAATTTTATTGCCCTAATCATAGTATGAGGATAGTAGAATCTAATAATACAAGATTCCTAGAAAATGACGAAATCAATGAGAGTGAAAAATCTCTAAGGATCAATTTTGATATTAAGGAGATTCAGGTTAATTCTCTTGTATCATCTCCTATTCGAGAACTTGTTATTCCTTAAATCAATGAGAGAATTGACGAGAGTGAACAACAAAATAACATCGATGAACTCTCACGTGATGTTGATGTCATCGTTAATAATCTTGTAGAATAATTATAATTGATAGCTTTGAGAAGATCTCAAAGGAAAAGAAAACATATCATTTCTGATGATTATGTGTATATCTACAAAAATTAGATATGATATAGGAAAAAAAAGGCTCCTTATCATTTTTACAAGCTATAGAAAGTAACGATTCTGAAAAATGGTATAATGTAATGAAAGAAAAGTTACAATCAATAGACCAGAATGATGTTTGGTAACTCATTGAATTACCCAATAATTATAAAAGAGTCAATTGTAAATAAGTCTTTAAGACAATGCATGACTTAGTGGGTAATATCGAATGATATAAAGTTAGACTTGCGGTCAAAGGTTTTTCTTAAAAAGAATACATCGACTACAACGAGACTTTTTCTTTGGTTTCTAAAAAGAACTCATTAAAAATCATTATAACATTAGTAGCTCATTATGATCTTAAGTTACATCAGATGGATATGAAATCAATATTTTTGAACGGGGATCTGGATGAGAAAATCTATATGTAATAACCTAAAGGATTCAGAGAAAAAAGAAAAAAAAAGTTAGGCTTGTAAACTTAAGAAATTCATTTATGGTCTTAAACAAGTTTCCAAACAATGGTATATAAAGTTTCATGATACTATTACTTCCTTCAGATTTAAGGAAAATATTTTTGATCAATATATATACATGAAGGTAAGTAGGAGCAAGTTTATTATATTGATCTTATATATGGATGATATTTTACTTGCTAGTAGTAATATTAGTTTATTATATGAAACCAAAATATTTCTCAGCAAGAACTTTAAGATGACTGATATAAATGAAGTAGTCTATGTTACTGGTATTGAGATATTCAAGGATGGATCTCAAGAATTATTAGGATTATCTCACAAAGGATATATTAATCATATTTTGGAGAGATTTAATATGTAGCTTTGCTCAGCCAATGATACACTTATTACTAGAGGTAAAAATTCAACCAAAACCAGTGTCCGAAAATGACTTAGAAAGGAATCAAATAAAGAATATTCCTTATGGGTGTATAGTTGGAAGTCTTTTATATGCTCAAACCTATATAAGACCATATATCAGTTTTCCAATTGTAGAATGGAACATTAGAAAGCTGCAAAGAAAGTAATAAAATATTTGTAGAGGATGAAAGATTATATGCTCACAAATAGTGTTAAATCTTGGATTTTGATGATGAAACCAATTGTAGTATTGATCTAATATGTGTTTGAGTGACACAAGGCTAATGACGATCAAGAGAGGCAAATTAATTAAAACAGGAGGAATCGGACGTTGGGCCGGAGTGAACATGTTAGAATATTGGATGTTGGGTCGGAGGAATGGTCGACGTGTTGATAGAAGGCTTCGGGTCGAGAATTCGGGCATCGGGCCTAAAAGAGCGGACATTGTGCCAAGGAGATCGGAGTTGCGGAGGTTAACATGCCGATTGGGCAAAAGCCGCAAAAGAGGACAATGCATCGAAGGATCGGACGAAGCACCAAAAGAACCAATGACATGCCAGACAACACATGATTAGTGCTTGTAATAATTTGCCTAGATCGAGTTAGGTTTTAGAGTTTAATTGAGTCGATTTAGAATGTAATTAGACTAACTAAATTAGGGGCTAATTGGGCCTAAAAGAGGATTATTTTGGGCCAAGAGAAAGGCTCATTAAGTGACCCAAGTTTGGGCTATGTTTGGCTAAGTGGAAGGCCCAAACAATGACCCAAGAGGTGACACCTGCTAGTCATAGGTGCCTGCTAGTCATAGGTGTCCAACAAGCCAATCACGTGAGTGATGGCACGTGTGTTGACACGAAATCTTTTTGCTTATTATATTTTGGCATTTATCACTTTATATTGTCTATTGCATATATGCATATATATATTGTGATGTCCTTGGATCCATGCAATGGGAATCGGATCGTGATGAGATCACGATAATGAGACCGATTCACCTTTAAACACAGATCCTAAATAATCCCGATCATAGATTACTCGAGAGGGACATCGTGATAACCGGACAGATTGGTGTGCTATATACCCATCCATATGACGGATGCAGTTGGTCTCATAACTGCTCGTGTGGGGACACTAGGGATACAATACAGGTGCTCATTGGAGAATGAGTTCACTAATTGATCCGCTTACGGAATACTGGATGGTTGATGATGCCTTATTGTTAAACAGCGATTCCGTAGTCCTAGTGGTGTATCTGGTCCTTAGACTTGAGACACCAAGGATGTCATGTATGAGTGCTCCACTCTTTGATACCAGACTTATAGATTTGGATGTCCCAGATCTAGTACAACTGGTCATTGGGAGTGGCAGTCGACCTTGTGAGGGCTATTGAGTGTTGATAGAGGATCATCCACTCTCGCCGTCATGAGAGGAATATCTCATGTGTTCTTGCTCAGACAAATCCCTAGCCAGGGTCATTCGGGTTGAGAGAGAAAGAGTTCTCCGGGAGAATCCGATTAGAGCAAGACTCGAGTAGAAACCGTATGGGTCTGATAGCACCATGCCCGATATACGGTCTCTGGGATATTAGATAGATGAGAGACTATAGGTACACGGTAACTGAGGATAGACAGGTCCAATAGATTGGATTCTCTTGTATGGTCTGGGAACTACGGTGTAGTGGCCTAGTACGTCCGTAGTCGATGAGTCGAGTGAATTATTACAGAGATAATAATTCACTGAGCTAGAAGGAGTTCTGACAGCTATGACTAACGGTCAGCTCGATATTGGGCCTAGAGGGTCACACATATATGGTAGCATTGCTATGAGTAGATGTTCGGATATGAGATATCCGGCGGAGCCTCTATCTTATTAGATATCTAATAAGCCCCTGAATTATTGGATCCCATGGACGAGATCCAATAAGAGCCCATGAGAGATTATTGGATAGAGATCTACTAATCTAAAAGGCTTGGGTAATTAGATGTAGATCCAATACCCACTAGGGGAGGATCCATTAGGGTTTGACAGGGGGCCTCTATAAATAGGAGGGATTTAGAGCCTCAAAGGCTAGATCCTTTGCTTACCTCTCCTATTCTCCTCCCCCTCTCCACCTTTGGTGTGGATCACCACAAGAGAGGAGGACGCTTGACCTTCTTCACCCTCTCCTAGAGATCTGCAAGGAAACAGGGATATACGATCTCCCTAGGTAACACAATCTATCCTATATATAGTTTGTTTCGTAAATTTTTGCGTACCAATCTTCGCACGACAATGAACATCTCTTTGGGAATAGGGGATTTTGTTTTTTTGTTCTTCCGCTGCGCATGTGATATCGCCCCTAAGATTTCCCAATAGTGGTATCGGAGTCAGGTTGTTCATGCGATAGATTGGTTTTGAACTGCATGTGTTGTGTTTTGGAAAAACTTTTGACGTCAAAATCGTTGACGCAAAAGCGAGAAAGGGCAGTAATTGTTACTGCCCTCGATCTGCGTGTGTGCAACCATAGGTAGCGCAGCGCCGGCGCATGCGCAGGCGCTGCGCCTACAGCAGCCAGCCGACGGCCTGCATGTAGCAGGCTTACGGCCGGCGGGGCTGGCAGCCCGCCGGCGTTGCCTGTGGCCACAGCTCCCACAAGGGCAAGCGGCGCCGGCAAGTAGGCCGCTTGCATGTAGTCGCAGCCGTAGGCGACCGGCCGCCTATAGGAAGAGCTGCTTGCGACATGCAAGCGGTGACATCCGCGGGCACTGCCTGCGCGCACATGAAGGTGCCGCTCGCAGGTAGGGGCAGCGCCTCGCCCCCCGCCGCAAAGGCCGTCGCCGGTAGGATGGTGGCAGTGGCGGTGGTGGCAGCAGCAGCAGGGGAGAGGGAGAAGGGCATTAGGGTTTTTTGGGCAAAAGATAGTTTTGCCTTTGGGAATTTGATAAATTTCAATTTCTGTCCTTTGACCAAATTATGAAAATGCCCCTCAGAATTCAGAAAATTCCCTGCATGTCCTTAATTTCAGAAGAATATTAATTAATTAAAAGGTTTAGTTGATTATTATTTTTATTATTATCTAGTAGTCCTACATGATAATGACTTATATATGTGATATATGATGTGTGGACGGATGATCATGGACCGTGTGATGTGTGTACTTGTGATTATTATTATTGGGGCCTGCGAGCCTCCATTATATTTCTCGTTTATTGTTGGGCCTGCGTGCCTATGATTAAATTGTAATCACATGAGGAGGCGCAGTGGTAGCGTGGATGCGATAGTGGGACCCATGAGATGGACGATTGCGATGCATGGAGATGCATCGAGATGTCGACGGAACCGACGAGGACGAGATGGACGATCATAGGGCATGGAGATGCACCGTTGTACACATAGATCTTGATATGAGTGATTAGGCCTACTGGCTCGGGCCTGATCATATTAAATTATGGTCCATGATCATCTGGTGTGATTACTTATACACATACTAGATATGCATATATATTTGCATGCGATGTAGATATATATTAAATATGTATATATGTGACATGTCATATTAGGAGACCAAATCATAGAAAAATCTCTCTCGATAATATTAAGTCGGTAAACATGAGGCAATTAGATTGACCCACGTGGCCTTATATCGTTATGGGTAGGAACCGATTCCTTGTCTAGGTTGAGTTGGTTGAGTCCCTCGAGGCTCACCTATATCGCGATTCGCTATCTTGCTTATGACATAGAAATGTCACCGGTGACCTAAGGATATGGTATGCTTGGTCGAGTCCCTCGAGGGTATATCATCAAATCAGACTCATCTTGTAACGAAGGTGTTGACTTAACCGAACATCATGGTTGGTCGAGTCCCTCGAGACCATCGTGATTTGGAGGCCGAATAGGACGGGAATCACAAAGAGTTGTGATCGGTAAGAGTTGTATACCTTTTGAGCTTAGTGTGATTGGTCGAGTCCCTCGAGGTTATACTAAGACGCCGATTGGATCCTAATCCCCACAAGAAGTCTGCCGGAGACTTCCGTTTCACGTGCTGAGGGTGTCGTGTGACTCGCTAGTAAAATAGTGGGAGCATATTAAGATAGAAGTTCATATCTTAATTGTTTATTTCTTGCAAAATCTGCATGTTATTCATTCCTACTGCATCATTATTTTCAGAAAATGTTGCTTTCAAATCCCTTACGTGGCATACTTGATGTCAACCGTCTCACTGGTCCAAATTATACAGATTGGCTCTGCAACTTGAGAATTGTTCTCACGGTGGAGAAAATCGCATACATCCTTGATACAATAATGCCTACGCCCGAGGAAGGGGCAAGCGAGGATGAGATCGCTCGCTACGTGAAGTACATTGATGACTCCACTCTTGCTCAGTGCTATATATCAGGCTCTATGACTCCTGAGTTACAAAGACAACATGAAAAAATGGATGCTAGATCCATTCTCCTACATGTCCACAAATTGTTTGAGGAATAGGGAAGGACTCAGCGATATAAGATATCCAAGAGCCTCTTCCGCACTAGGATGACTAAGGGGACACCGATTCAGAACAATGTCCTAAAGATGATTGAGTGGATGGAGAAACTCACAGGTCTAGGAATCGTCATAAACGATAACTTGTGTGTGGACATTGTGCTTCAGTCCTTGCCAGATTCCTTTTCACAGTTCATAATGAATTTTAATATGAACAAGCTTGAGATGACTCTCCCAAAGCCCCTCAATATGTTGAGGGAGGCAGAGAGTACTATTAGGAAAGAGAAACCAGTTCTCTACACTGGTGAGACCAGAAAGAAAAAGAAAGCAGAAAAGTCCCTTAAGAAGGGAAAGGGTAAAGGCAGACCAGGAAAAACAAAGGTTGCTAAGAAAGACCCAGCAAAGGACAAAGGCCAGTGCTTCCACTATGGCAAAGATGGGCACTGGAAGAGGAACTACAAAGAGTACCTTGCAGAAAAGGAAAAACAGAAGCTTGGTGAAGCTTCAAGTATATTCATGATCAGTCTCCATTTGTCAGACTCTTATGATAACACATGGGTATTGGATACCGGTAGTGCTTATCATATATGCAATTCGTTGCAGGTTCTGGCAAGGCCTAGGAGACTAGAGAGAGGCAAGATGAACCTCAAGATGGGCAATGGAGCAAAAGTTGCTATAGTAGCCGTTGGCGAGGTTGCCCTACATTTGCTTGGTGGAGCTTTTATTGCATTAGATGCATGTTATTTTGTTCCTTCGATTATCAAAAATATTATCTCTATTTCATGTTTGATAATTAGTGGATATAAATTAGTTTTTGAGAATAATGGTTGCTCGATATTATTAGATGATAAGATCATCACGAAAGGAACATTGCATAATGGTTTATTTATGCTAGACACTACTCCACATATCATGAATGTAAGTGTGTCAAAGAGAAAATGAGATGAGATGAACAATGCATACCTGTGGCATTGTAGGCTATGTCACATCCATGAAGAAAGGATTCAAAAGTTGCTAAATGATGAATATCTAGATCCATTTGACTATGAGTCATATGCAACTTACGAGCCTTGCCTTCGTGGAAAACTGACCAACTCTCCATTTAGTGGAACTGGAGAGAGAGCCACTGAGCTATTGAAACTCATACATAGTGATGTATGTGGACCCATGTCAACTCATGCCATTAGTGGTTACTCCTACTTCATTACCTTTACTGATAATTTCTCAAGGTATGGATATGTGTACTTAATGAAATACAAATCTGAGGCCTTTAAGAAATTTAGAGAGTATAAGAATGAGATGAAGAACCAGACTAGAAAGAGTATCAAAACTCTTCGATCAAATCGAGGAGGTGAGTACTTAAGTACATAGTTTACTCAGTTCCTCAATAACCATGGGATATTATCCCAATGGACATCTCCTTATACACCTCAGCTCAATAGTGTGTCTGAAAGGAGAAATCATACGTTGTTAGACATGGTATGGTCCATGATGAGTTTCGCTGACCTACCCATCTCATTCTAGGGATATGCCCTAGAGACCGCAGCTTACCTTTTGAACAGAGTTCCAACTAAGTCGATAGTGTCTACACCATATGAGATATGAAAAGGGAAGAAGCCCGATCTTAAAGTTGTTAAGATTTGGGGCTGCCCTGCCCATATTAAAAGACACAACCCCGATAAGTTAGAATCGAGGATATAGGGATGGAAATTTGTGGGATACCCTAAGGAAACTTGTGGGTATTATTTCTATCATCTCGAGGACCAAAAGATCTTTTTAGCCAAAAGAGCAGTATTCCTTGAGAAGAAACACATTTTTGGCAGAGATAGTGGGAGCATGATAGAGTTGAGCGAGGTTGGAGAACCAAGCTCAAACACTACTCTACAACCCGAGTCTATTTAGGTACCTAATACACAAGTTTCAACTTTACATAAGTCTGGCAAAGTATCCCATCCTCCTGAGAGATATATGGGACATATTAAAGGAGAGGATGTTGAGGATATTGATCCTCAAACCTACGAGGAGGCTATTATGAGTATAGACTCCGGGAAGTGGCAAGAAGCCATGAATTCTAAGATGGATTCTATGTACACCAACAAGGTTTGGTACCTAGTTGATGCGCCCGAAGGTATTGTACCCATCGGTTGCAATTGGATCTTTAAGAAAAAGATCGGAGTAGATGGAAAGGTAGAGATCTATAAAGCAAGGCTAGTGGTTAAGGGGTATCGTCAAAGGCAAGGTGTTGACTATGACGAAACCTTCTCACCCGTAGCAATGCTAAAATCCATCTGAATTCTATTAGCTATTGCAGTACACTATGATTATGAGATCTGGCAGATGGATGTGAAAACTGCATTCTTCAATGGGAACCTCGATGAGGAGGTATATATGATACAACCTGAGGGATTCATGTCCAAGGATTGCCCAGATAAGGTGTGCAGGTTGCTTAGATCCATTTATGGACTAAAGCAAGCTTCCCGAAGTTGGAACATAAGATTTGATGAGGCAATCAGATCTTATGACTTCGTTAAGAATGAAGATGAGTATTGTGTGTACAGAAAGGTAAGTGGGAGCACTATCATCTTTTTGGTATTATATGTGGATGACATCCTGATCATTGGGAATGACATAGGAATGCTATCAACAGTAAAGGATTGGTTATCTAGACACTTCTCCATGAAGGACTTAGGGAAAGCATCCTATATCTTAGGGATTCGGATCTGTAGAGATAGATCCAAGAGGATGCTTGGCTTGTCCCAGTCCAGGTACATAGAAACCATTGTCAAAAAGTTTGGTATGAAAAATTTCAAAAGATGTCTTATACCAATGAGACATGGGATATCGCTTTCTAAGAGTATGTCCCTAAAGACTCCAGAAGAAAGGGCGAACATGGATATGATACCTTATGCCTTGGTGATAGGGTCCATCATATATGTACTAGGCCTGATATAGCGTATACTCTGAGTGTCACGAGAAGATATTAGGTAGATCCAAGCTTGGAGTACTAGAAAGCAGTAAAGTATATCCTTAAGTACTTGAGAAGGACTAAGGATCTTTTACTAGTATATAGAGGTAGTAGCCTCAAGGTTGAAGGCTACACAGACTCAAGTTTTCAGTTTGATGTCGATAATAGCAAGTCGAATTCGGGGTATGTGTACACCTTGAATGGAGGAGCAGTGTGCTGAAAGAGTTCCAAGTAAGATACTACTACTGACTTAACTACAAAGGCGGAATACACATCACAAATTTGGGAGTCGTGCCGGATAGCGAGGAGCTGATTTCCTTATATTGTGACAACAACAGGACGATTACTCAAATAAGGGAAGCCGGGTCTCATCAGAAGTGTTCTGAGGAGATTCCAATTTATCAGAGAGATCATAACTCGAGGAGATGTAGTAGTGGAAAGAGTTCCATCCGAAGATAATATTGCAGATCCACTAATAAAGCTATTATCTCAGATTGTTTTTAGTGTCACAGGGGTCTGATGGGGATCAGACACATAGGTGATTGGCTTTAGGTCAAGTGGGAGATTGCTAGTCATAGGTGCCCAACAAGCCAATCACGTGAGTGATGACATGTGTGACTTGACACGGAATCTTTTTGCTTATTATATTTTGGCATTTATCACTTTATATTGTCTATTACATATATGCATATATATATATATATATATATATATATATATAGTGATGTCCTGGGATCCGTGCAATGGGAATCAGATCGTGATGAGATCACGATAATGAGACCGATTCACTTTTAAACACAGATACTAAATAATCCCGGTCATAGGTTACTCGAGAGGGACATCGTGATAACCAGACAGATTGGTGTGCTATATACCCGTCCATATGATGGATGCAACTGGTCTCATAGTTGCTTGTGTGGGGACACTAGGGATATAGTACAAGTGCTCATTGAAGAATGAGTTCACTAATTGATCCGCTTACGGAATACTGGATAGTTGATGATGCCTTATTATTAGATAGCGATTCCATAGTCCTAGTGGTATATCTGGTCCTTAGACTTGGGACACCAAGGATGTCTTGTATGAGTGCTCCACTCTTTGATACCAAACTTATAGGTTTGGATGTCCTAGATCTAGTACAACTGGTCATTGGGAGTGGTAGTCGACCTTATGAGGGCTATTGAGTGTCGATAGAGGATCATCCACTCTCGACGTCATGAGAGGAATATCCCATGTGTTCTTGCTCAGACAAATCCCTGGTTAGGGTCATTCGGGTTGAAAGAGAAAGAGTTCTCTAGGAGAATCCGATTAGAGCGAGACTCGAGTAGAAACCGTATGGGTCTGACAACACCATGCCTGATATATGGTCTTTGGGATATTAGATGTATAAGAGACTATAGGTACATGGTAACTGAGAACAAATAGGTCCAATGGATTGGGTTCCCCTGTATCGTCTAGGGACTATGGCGTAGTGGCCTAGTACGTCCGTAGTCAATGAGTTGAGTGAATTATTACAGAAATAATAATTCACTGAGCTAGAAGGAGTTCTGACTGCTATGACTCATGGTCAGCTCGATATTGGGCCTAGAGGGTCACACACATATGGTAGGCATTGTGATGAGCAGAGGTTTGGATATAAGATATCTGCCGGAGCCCCTATCTAATTAGATATCCAATAAGCCCTTGAATTATTGGATCCCATGGATGAGATCCAATAAGAGCCTATGAGAGATTATTGGATAGAGATCTACTAATCTAAAAGGCTTGGGTAATTGGATGTAGATCCAATACCCACTGGGGGAAGATCCATTAGGGTTTGACAGGGGGCCTCTATAAATAGGAGGGATTCAAAACCTCATAGGCTAGAGCCTTTGCTTGCTTCTCCTATTCTCCTCCCCCTCTCCACCTTTGGAGTTTTGAGGAGCGTCGTCGTAGCCCTACTGTGTGGATCACCGCTGGAGAGGAGGACGCTTGACCTCCTTCACCCTCTCCTAGAGATCTACAAGGAAACAGAGATATATGATCTCCCTAGGTAACACAATCTATTCTATATGCAATTTGTTTCGCAGATTTTTGCGCACCAATCTTCACATGACGACGAACATCTCTTTGGAAATAGGGGATTTTGTTTTCTTGTTCTTCCGCTGTGCATGTGATGTCGCCCCTAAGATTTCCCAATAGCACGTCGTGGCATAGTCTCCAAGACTGTGTCAGGCAATGGTACCGCCCAGATACAACCTTCGAGAGGTTGCAAGCGGTGGTACCGCCCAGTGGCAGGGTGCTAGGCGGTGGTACTTCCAGACTGGGCGGTATGTAATCTCTTATGAGAATCTTCCTCTTCTAGTCTAAGTGTTAGAATAGTTGGAGAGAGGAGTGAGTACTTGTAAAGGTTGTCTCCTAAACTTGTGAAAAGAAGAAGAAGGGTGTAAGAAGGAGGTTGATCTTCGGCTATTAAAGGAAGATCAATAGTGGATGCCATGGCCTCGACGGAAGAGGAATCAGTGAAGTGGATGTAGGTCACGACGATCGAACCACTATAAAACGTCGTTTGTATTTACTTTTGATAAATTACATTTAGGTGGTACTTCCAGACTGGGCGGTAGTACCGCCCAGTGGCAGGGTGCTAGGCGGTGGTACTTCCAGACTGGGCGGTAGTACCGCCCAGTGGCAGGGTGCTAGGCGGTGGTACTTCCAGACTGGGCGGTAGTACCGCCCAGTGGCAGGGTGCTAGGCGGTGGTACTTCCAGACTGGGCGGTAGTACCGCCCAGTGGCAGGGTGCTAGGCGGTGGTACTTCCAGACTGGGCGGTAGTACCGCCCAGTGGCAGGGTGCTAGGCGGTGGTACTTCCAGACTGGGCGGTAGTACCGCCCAGTGGCAGGGTGCTAGGCGGTGGTACTTCCAGACTGGGCGGTAGTACCGCCCAGTGGCAGGGTGCTAGGCGGTGGTACTTCCAGACTGGGCGGTAGTACCGCCCAGTGGCAGGGTGCTAGGCGGTGGTACTTCCAGACTGGGCGGTAGTACCGCCCAGTGGCAGGGTGCTAGGCGGTGGTACTTCCAGACTGGGCGGTAGTACCGCCCTCTAAGTTTGAATCAACTTGAGGCCTATAAATACCCCTCTCATCCCTGGGTAACATACACAAGCATAGAGAATTTAAAAGGAAAAATTACGATTGTAATCTCTTATGAGAATCTTCCTCTTCTAGTCTAAGTGTTAGAATAGTTTGAGAGAGGAGTGAGTACTTGTAAAGGTTGTCTCCTAAACTTGTGAAAAGAAGAAGAAGGGTGTAAGAAGGAGGTTGATCTTCGGCTATTAAAGGAAGATCAATAGTGGATGCCAGTGGCCTCGACGGAAGAGGAATCAGTGAAGTGGATGTAGGTCACGACGATCGAACCACTATAAACTCGGTTTGTATTTTTTGATAAATTTACATTTATTGTAAATTATCTTACTTGCTCACTACTCAACTCCACTATGCTCTTCCGTACGCTTTCAAAGTTAATACCTTTATGAAATGGTTTTTCGTCAGAAACAGATTTAATCGCAACGAAGTTTTGAACCGACATAATTTTTACCGTGGCACTAATTCAACCCCCCTCTTAGTGCCGACTGCTTTCCTAACAAATAGGAGATTAGATTAGCTTAAAGTGATAGGATATTCAGATACTAACTTTGTAAATTACCTTGACAGTAGGAAGTCCATTTTAGGATTTGTATTCATGTTAGCTAGTGGGGTGATTTTTTGAAAAAGTGTAAAGTAATCGCTTATTATATTATCAACAATAGAAGTTAAATTTATGATATGCTTTGAGACCATAAATAAAGCCTTATGGCTACGAAATTTTATCTCAGGGTTTGGTATGGTCGACTCAATTGCCAAGCTACTAAAGATATTTTATGGTAATACCGAGCAATTTTCTTCTCTAAGAATGATAAATACTCTAGTAGTTCCAAGCATATTGAGATAAAATGCTTAGTGGTTAGATAAAGAGTCCAGAAATAACAAGTGTGAGAACTTAAGCACTACTATGATGATTGCTAATTCATTTACCAAAGCTTTATATTATAAAAAATTTAAAGAACATGTTCTTAGAATGAGACTTGTGAGCAAGCCATAAAAGATATAGTAATACATGTTTAAGTAGATGTAATTATTTATTTTTTTGTATAATTAAAATTATTTATTTCTGTGATTCTATTTATATTTATATTTATGTATATTATGGTTGGATGTAATAACAAAATTGTCTTGACAAGACAAATTATACGAGTTATTATGAATTATATAAGGAAAGACTAATAATATTATGGTACATAGAAATAAGTGTGGAACTGATGACATACAACCGTTATGACTCACATTGATAGTTGGATTGAATAGAGTATTATTATGCCTATTCAACTTATTGACTTGTTTTTAAAATTTTTGATCATATATAAAATGCTTTTCAAAATTTTTTTTTGGAATCCAATTAAGTAAAGTTATTTTCAAACAAATTTTATTTTATTTATTTTGATTTTAAATATCTTTTATATTTTATCAATTAATGGACCATGTGAGAGAATATTAGACTGTGTCACCATTTATAATTGGATAAGATATATAATAGAACTAATTGGATTCTAATGACAAATATTGACCAATAGAAATAAAATTTATATTATAGCAAGATTCCTTAAGGGGATACCTTCGATGGGAGAAACTCTCATAATAATTTATCTTAGATCCTTTGCTCTCGCCTATAAATAGGACATAGTTGAGAGATTATAATTTATCTCTTAATCTTCCTAATCCATCAATCTAAATGATCTTATGATAAAATAAAAAGAGAGAATGAGTGTGTAGTTCTCTTTACATATTAACAATGATTTTTAGATATGGGGACAGTGCGTTATATACGAGATTTTTTTCATATGATATTGAAATATATACATATAAATTTAATATAATATTATTTAATTTTTAATCTTGACATAAATTTTTTTCCGTATTACATATGCTTACAATCAGAGTCTAGCTTTCCCCAAGATGGCTACTTGTAGAAGAAAACATAGAGCTACAAGCTCGAGGCTCCTGTTTTGAGGTTCTAAAACCATGGTCTTAGTTTAGCCATTCCCACACCGATGGCTTCAACCCATGGGCTTCAAGCCGTGATAAAGTTGTTCTCGTGGCAGCAAAGACACAAGACAAATACATTAATCGTCTGCTTCGTTTGGTCCCAAATATAACGTGTATTAAAGCGTGCATGAGAGATCATATTCAACACGATACTAACTTACTTCATGACCATTCGAATTAATAATATGACTAAAGCTTTAATTGGATTCTCTCAGGCTCATGCTAATCCGACTATTGCAAAGAGATGCTCTTTTATATATAAATATATATATATAGATAGAGAGAGAGAGAGAGAGAGAGTTGTCGGGATGTGAGATTAAACTATACATCTTTTCTCGATACAAGAGGCAAAGAAAGCTTATATTTTAAATAAGCGTTGTCATTTTTTGTATATGATGACAAAAAAATGTGATTCACATGAACATTTCTACCTACCTAGTGAGATCTTGGAGTTTGAGATCTACAAAAATGTTCCACGCTATCGCTCGTCATTCAAGTAATATTGGAAACATTTCCTGCGCCCAAGGATCAAGATGTGGTGATTCACATGGACACTGGTAGCTACTGACATCTTGGAATTCGATATGGAACTGTAGTGGTTCGCAGATTCTTGTCTCACTACAACTCGTATGGATCGTACTGGAATCATCTCCATGTTTCCTATGGACAGGATGTGTGCTTCACATGAATACTGCATCCATAGAGAGGCCAAATGGTCATTTTCAATTCATTATGATTTTTTTATTTTAACTCATTCAAATCAAATTTTATCCTCATAAATGTCTCAAAAAAATAATTAATGGTCATCAATAGATCACACTTGAAAGCTAAAAACTTTTATTAATAATTTAATCTCTAAGTAGGCTCTTAGTCTCTGTTGATTGTATCTCACATCTTCTCTCGGATCTAATGCATTACATTAGTCCTTTTTATTTGTAAAGTGATCCAATATCTTGACTTCAACTAAAATAATAACTCTTATCACTTAATATCTTAATTAAAACTTTTAAACTAATATTATAACTACAATTGAATATTCAAACATGGGGCCTGCATTTATTTATTTAGAGAGTATTGAATGCTATGGTTATACCCAAATTCATGTGCTGAATGAGAGTATAGTTTCCTCTCGGGAATTGAGATAACATGTGAGATTTTTTTAATTACACGAGGAAATTTCGTTATTCAATCAAGAAAAATCTTTTTTTTCAATATGTATAAATATATATATATATACTGTATCAAACTAATTGATGTGTGTTTTGTTTTTATACTTTATTTTATCATGATATTATATTTTATATTTTTTTTCCTCATATAATTGAAGAAATTTCATCCATTATAGTACAGATAGAGATCCTTGACAAATTGAAGAATCTAGACTTGCATAAAGAGTATTTTCTATTGGATTTCGATGTCCGTGGAATCTAGAAATTGTTGAGATTTCCTCTCTTTTTTTTGTTTTAATTTTGATTTGAAGGTATTCATTATTTTGACGGCTACAGCTTCAAAGTCGTCGATGGGATGGGGAGATGAGTACCCTCAGCATGGCGCCATAATTGTTGCCCATCACGTTCACGTAATGGAGAGGCAGACGGGAGCGAACGACACTTTCAACTTCGATGCTGACCAGCTCCAATCACTCTGTTTCCTTGCGCCGAGGAGGATATCTTCCTTGAGATACGCTACCGAATGGTGACGGATATATCAAGTATTTATGCCGAAACGTGATGGCCTACTAAACATAGTGCATGCATCGGTTGACAAACACATAGTGCATGCATTTAAGATATGAGATAACAGCAAATATTGGCAGCTAATCGAGAGTCGAAGTGAGATGTTTCTCCCCCTGCATCATTCAGTACCATTCTTTTCCGCCTTCGATTTGCTCTATCTGATTAGGTATGTTTGGGGTATATCCTTTCTATCCGTCACGTCGGCGTCGTCTCATTGATTACGAGCCCAATCCAGTGTGGAATTGGGTGATATGGTTGGAGTTCAATCTGGTCTACTAGACTTCGATCTTGATTTCGATTTCGATTTCGCTTTCTATCCGAACCTACCGATCCAAAAGTAACAATCTAATTATTAATTTATATGAGGAGCGAATCCGATGGTCGTCAAAGAACGTGGATTTGGGGGAAATTTGTGACCTTCTGATCGCTATAAATAAACCAACACCTCCTTCCTGCTTCCGAAACTTTTCCTGCTCTCACAGTTCCCCATCGGAGGAGGCGAAGTGGTGCGTGCGTTTCTCCCCTTCGTCTCCCTCCTCTCCTCCACCACCACTACCACCACCACCACCACACCGTCTGTGCCATCGAGATGGACGTCCGCCGAAGGCTGCCTCCGAGCTCCGCCGCCGCCCGGGCTCGTCGGCACGCCAAACCGGCTCCCACGAACCAGGTGCAGGCATCGGATGCCCTCCCCCTCCCGATCCGCCACACCAACCTCCTCTTCTCCGCACTTTTCGCTGCCTCGCTTGTCTTCCTCATGCGGCGGTGGCGAGAGAAGGTCCGCCTCTCCTCCCCTCTCCACGTCGTCGACCTCGCCGAGATAACTGCCATCGTCGGCCTGGTCGCCTCCCTCATTTACCTCATCAGCTTCTTCGGCATCGCCTTCGTCCAATCCATTGTCTCCTCCAACGACGAGGAGGACGACTTCATCCTCTCCCCCGCCGCCCCCGCTCCCACCCCGGCGCCGGCTCCCGCCCCCAAGCTCTGCTCCCTTCTCAGCTCCACCGATTCCGCCGAGAAGCTGCCCGAGGTCACCGCCGACGACGAGGAGATCATCGCCTCCGTCGTCGCCGGAACGACCCCCTCCTACGTCCTGGAGTCGAAGCTGGGAGACTGCCGGAGAGCCGCCGGGATCCGGCGGGAGGCGCTGAGGCGGACCACGGGGAGGGCCATGGAGGGACTACCGTTGGACGGCTTCGACTACGCCTCCATTCTCGGGCAGTGCTGCGAGCTGCCGGTAGGGTACGTGCAGCTGCCGGTGGGGATCGCGGGGCCGCTGCTTCTCGATGGAAGGCAGTACTACGTGCCCATGGCGACCACCGAGGGTTGCCTGGTGGCGAGCACCAACAGGGGCTGCAAGGCCATCATGGAGTCCGGAGGGGCCTCCAGCGTGGTGTTTAGGGACGGCATGACCAGAGCGCCTGCCCTGAGGATGCCGTCGGCGAGGCGTGCAGCGGAGCTCAAGGCCTATGTGGAGGAACCCAACAACTTCGAGACCATCTCCCTGATGTTCAACAAGTACTCGTTCTTTTGCCCCTTTAACCCAACGCAAACCTTATTATCGTGTTTCTTGGTCACGGGAACTGGAAAAAACCATCGTTTATACCTCCCTACCTTTCAATGATAGCAGTTTTAAGCCATGTTATTCTGATACCGAAAGAAATGTTCGACTTTATTCCTCATCCTTACTTATTTTCCACAAATTCCCACAGATCGAGCAGGTTTGCCAGGCTCCAGGATGTCCATTGTGCACTGGCTGGGAGGAATCTCTACATGAGATTCAGTTGCAGCACAGGAGATGCCATGGGGATGAACATGGTATCCAAGGGTGTCCAGAACGTCTTGGACTATCTGCAGAGGGACTTCCCAGACATGGGCGTGATCAGTATCTCTGGTGAGCGTCGTCCTCCTGTCCGGACCATCTTATCTTTCAGTCTCATCTCAGTATATTAGCATGTTTCACTTAGAATACGACACCCGTAGACGCTTACAGTTTTGTCCATTACATGTTTGAAGAAAAACTTGGTGATCACCAGGTTTCTTTTATCAATCCTACCTTGAATGCTTCCTTGAAACTTGCTCAGTCGATTATTTGCTTGTGCATCCATGGTTATCCTCGGGCGCCTTCTTGGATGAGTCTGCCATGTGCTGAAAGTGATCTTTGCTCTAGTTGATCTGGTGGTGTATCCATGTGGGGATACAAGACAGCATCTGTTGGAATCATTCAGTGACCTGTCCATGTTGACCTTGAGCTTTGGGGTATTCCAACTCATAATTCAGATGTTCTGAATTGAAGCAACCAAATTTTGCCTTTTGTAATTAGCACGGATAGGGTTTATATCCGATACGCATTTATGTTTCTTTTCGGCATGTTTAGGTAATTTCTGTGCTGACAAGAAGCCAGCTGCTGTGAATTGGATTGAAGGACGAGGCAAATCTGTGGTTTGTGAGGCAATCATAAAGGAGGAGGTGGTCAAGAAGGTTCTCAAGACCAATGTACCGGCATTGGTAGAACTCAACATGATTAAGAATCTTGCCGGATCTGCAGTTGCTGGAGCTCTTGGAGGATTCAACGCTCATGCCAGCAACATTGTCTCCGCAGTCTTCATTGCCACGGGCCAAGATCCTGCTCAGAATGTGGAGAGCTCCCACTGCATCACCATGATGGAAGCAACAAATGATGGAAAGGATCTCCATGTCTCTGTTACTATGCCGTCCATTGAGGTAATTCTCATGTCTTCTTTCCAATTTGATCATTTTATGATTATTTTTGCTGTATTTATTGCTGATCTTGATCCATACATTGAACATCTCGTTGTCTATTTCTAGTTTATCATGTGCCTCTAAGAGGTTGTGGTGCATATACTTACTTTTGAGGTTTATAATGAGATGTTTTTGCACTTAATTTTTCGTGGGTCATTTAGTTGGTGCTATCCATGTTTCCGATCATGCAAGTTGTTAATTTTCAATTCTCGTATTAAATTTACTCTAGGCATCTTCTTCATGACCACAATACTGATTGATTGAATTGAATTGATTTATTATAGTTCATCCCTATTATGCTTTTAGTCTGGGCATCTTCGTCTTTGCCTCCGTGGTCTGAGTTTTATACGATTGGTTCCGTGTCACAAGTGTGCTCTACCCTAAAATATAATGCATATGTATATATATATATTTTGCAGATAGAAACAAGGGGGTTCACATGTAGTTTGTACTGACATCATGACACAGGAAGCACCTATATGATACATGTATGGTATTAGTTTGAGCTACTATCTATACCTTGTTCTACATGATATATGTATTACGTATGTATATAAAGGTAGTATTTATTTGGTCTGTTGTACCCATGCTGCGCCAGCCTTCCTCACTATTCTAGCCAAATGGAGCTTTTGTGACAGCTTGTGTGACCAAAAATAGGGAAATCAAACAATACTTGAGTTGTTGTTTTCTTGTGCCAACATTACAGGTGGGCACGGTGGGTGGCGGGACTCAGCTGGCCTCTCAGGCAGCCTGTCTGGACCTGCTTGGCGTGAAAGGTGCGAGCATGGAATCGCCGGGGGCCAATGCAAGGCTTCTGGCCACCATCGTAGCCGGTGCTGTCCTAGCTGGGGAGCTGTCCCTGCTGTCGGCTCTCGCTGCGGGCCAGCTCGTGAAGAGTCACATGAAATACAACAGATCCGGCAAAGACCTCACCAAACGTGTTCCATGAGACACCAGACATCCAGGCCTCGAATCTCTTTGGGTGGGCAACAACAATACCTGGTGACACAAGAGGATGGGAGGTTAACGAAGAGCCAGGGAGCCTGTGAGTGGACTTGCGGTAGAACGACTGATGTTTCTTCTTCTTTTCGGTGATGTATGTTTTGTGTTTGTTCAAATGCGTGACAGAAGGCAGTGCAGCTCCACTACTTCTCATGTGGTAGTTTAGTAAGTTGTGGCAAAGCATCATGGCCTCTGTCTTCGCATCTTCGCCTATTCATTGCTACCATTATTCTTGGTCATTGCTTGCAGTCTGGGGATTCAACGCTCATGCCAGCAACATTGTCTCCGCAGTCTTCATTGCCACGGGCCAAGATCCTGCTCAGAATGTGGAGAGCTCCCACTGCATCACCATGATGGAAGCAACAAATGATGGAAAGGATCTCCATGTCTCTGTTACTATGCCGTCCATTGAGGTAATTCTCATGTCTTCTTTCCAATTTGATCATTTTATGATTATTTTTGCTGTATTTATTGCTGATCTTGATCCATACATTGAACATCTCGTTGTCTATTTCTAGTTTATCATGTGCCTCTAAGAGGTTGTGGTGCATATACTTACTTTTGAGGTTTATAATGAGATGTTTTTGCACTTAATTTTTCGTGGGTCATTTAGTTGGTGCTATCCATGTTTCCGATCATGCAAGTTGTTAATTTTCAATTCTCGTATTAAATTTACTCTAGGCATCTTCTTCATGACCACAATACTGATTGATTGAATTGAATTGATTTATTATAGTTCATCCCTATTATGCTTTGCTTTTAGTCTGGGCATCTTCGTCTTTGCCTCCGTGGTCTGAGTTTTATACGATTGGTTCCGTGTCACAAGTGTGCTCTACCCTAAAATATAATGCATATGTATATATATATATTTTGCAGATAGAAACAAGGGGGTTCACATGTAGTTTGTACTGACATCATGACACAGGAAGCACCTATATGATACATGTATGGTATTAGTTTGAGCTACTATCTATACCTTGTTCTACATGATATATGTATTACGTATGTATATAAAGGTAGTATTTATTTGGTCTGTTGTACCCATGCTGCGCCAGCCTTCCTCACTATTCTAGCCAAATGGAGCTTTTGTGACAGCTTGTGTGACCAAAAATAGGGAAATCAAACAATACTTGAGTTGTTGTTTTCTTGTGCCAACATTACAGGTGGGCACGGTGGGTGGCGGGACTCAGCTGGCCTCTCAGGCAGCCTGTCTGGACCTGCTTGGCGTGAAAGGTGCGAGCATGGAATCGCCGGGGGCCAATGCAAGGCTTCTGGCCACCATCGTAGCCGGTGCTGTCCTAGCTGGGGAGCTGTCCCTGCTGTCGGCTCTCGCTGCGGGCCAGCTCGTGAAGAGTCACATGAAATACAACAGATCCGGCAAAGACCTCACCAAACGTGTTCCATGAGACACCAGACATCCAGGCCTCGAATCTCTTTGGGTGGGCAACAACAATACCTGGTGACACAAGAGGATGGGAGGTTAACGAAGAGCCAGGGAGCCTGTGAGTGGACTTGCGGTAGAACGACTGATGTTTCTTCTTCTTTTCGGTGATGTATGTTTTGTGTTTGTTCAAATGCGTGACAGAAGGCAGGGCAGCTCCAGCTACTTCTCATGTGGTAGTTAGTAGTTGTGGCAAAGCATCATGGCTCTCTGTCTTCGCATCTTCGCCTAATGTTCATTGCTACCATTATTTCTGTCATGCTTGCAGTCTGTGGGAATAATCCTCCAAAAATACACCTGTTGATCGACTCATGACTGGTTGCGTGGTGAAGGGTCTCTATTGATTGATGTGCCGGTGCTGCCATGTCTGTCATCCACATGCTCGGTGACTTTGGCATTTGCAACAAGCGGATTCCATTTTGGTCACGTGCACATGGTGTCGAGCTGTGCACGAAATCATAAAGGGTTAGGGACCAATGAAGAGAGGAGGAACCAAAGAGACGAGTTGAAAGATGAGTAGATTACTTTCACCGATGCAATCATTTTTTTACATTTGAAATAATATAAAACTCCGATCACAACTAATAATAAAATAGTAACTTTTTTAAAATTATTTATATTATAAACAGTAAATATATTTTTGGTTTGGATTTTTGAAAATAATATTTCTTTTTGATTTTTTTTTATTTTCAAACTGGGATCCCTTATTTAAAAATATTCAAATTGCTCATAAAAAATAGGTACTTATATTTTTATTTTTCACTCGTTGATCTGTTCCAGTATCTTTGATTTGTTATAGCGTTTTGATTATTATAAAATTTATTTTAAAATATTATAAATAAGTAAAATAAAATTATTTGATATATCATATTACGATTCAAATACGCATTTATAATAGTTTAAAAAATCATCCAAATAGGAATAGAAAATTAATTTATTTTAGTAATTTGACCATAATAATAAAATACTGTAAATACTTTAAACGATTCAAATGGACTTCTAACCTCAATTAAATAAGCTAAAAGTTTAAAAATATGATATCGTAATGACTTACCAGCAATATAATGTTTACACTATTATCAATATATCAATAAGAATACTTATTAAAAAATACTATAAATGGGCCAAATGAAAATAACATAATAGTTCAAAACTGATAAAAAATTTAAAATTTAAAACTGACATTGTTTTCAAAAAAAAAAAAAAGGGAAAGAGGGGGCACTGTTTGATTTGATAAACGCTCAAAATAAGGATCGTTTTGGAAAAACCATAAAAAGAATAAACTATTCTGAGTTAATTTAAAATCGAATCCTAAAATCAATACATTTAATATGTTTTTCTCAATATCTCTTTCATATAAAATTTAAAGAATAACAAAATCCTACTGTTAAAAGGACTTTTTACCATACCGATCGTTTGGACGGAGACACTTTGCGGGGTTATTTGGTCCATCCTCGATCTATAAAAGTGATGCAAGCGACGACGCCTCAAACTGCACCGCTTGGCGTCTTTTCGCTACATTAGTGGGGGTAACGCCATGTGACCACCATGTGCAACTCCAGCCCAAATGCGAATGCCGATACGTGGCCGCTGCTCCGCTCGGCCACGTATGTATCTTCAGATTTTGAGAGATATAGAATAACATACTTTTGATTTAATTAAAAGATGATTGGAATATTTATTTATTATAAATACTCTATCTATCTCAAAAATTTAACAAACGAATAGACATAGAGAAAAATAGACATTGCTATTTGAAAGAGAAATTTCATGCATATCATGTATAGGGAAGTAAATCTAAGCATAGAATGGGTAGCTATTTTTGGACGAGCAAATGCATCTTTTCGTTGCCAGTTTCTGATGATTTTGATGCATTTATTCTAACGTCTCTAATGGGCTCATTGGGCCATTGGGTGCAGCCCACTGATGGCTCAGCATCCAACCCACCGTTTACGTAGCGCCTCGTCGCCCGGTCTTCTCGCTTCTCTCCACACGTCTACATTATTTGATCTCAATCAAACGGCATCTAATAAACCGAAAAATCTTATTTTTCTAAAGTTTTGTTTTAGCAAAAACAGCCATATGCATATTTCATAAATATTTATTTATTATAAATACTCTATCTATCTCAAAAATTTAACAAACGAATAGACATAGAGAAAAATAGACATTGCTATTTGAAAGAGAAATTTCATGCATATCATGTATAGGGAAGTAAATCTAAGCATAGAATGGGTAGCTATTTTTGGACGAGCAAATGCATCTTTTCGTTGCCAGTTTCTGATGATTTTGATGCATTTATTCTAACGTCTCTAATGGGCTCATTGGGCCATTGGGTGCAGCCCACTGATGGCTCAGCATCCAACCCACCGTTTACGTAGCGCCTCGTCGCCCGGTCTTCTCGCTTCTCTCCACACGTCTACATTATTTGATCTCAATCAAACGGCATCTAATAAACCGAAAAATCTTATTTTTCTAAAGTTTTGTTTTAGCAAAAACAGCCATATGCATATTTCATAAATATTTATTTATGTTGGCGTTTAGTGGACAACTGAAGCTACTATTCTCTCATGGCTTAGGCGCAGTAGAACCAAGCACACAATGGGATTATTTCATGGGTGAAAAGTGAATATTTTACTATAAAAAATAATTTCATTCATATGAAATATGATGTATTTATACATGTTTGAAGAAGGATTGATTGTCCTCTAATCATACACATGAATATGTTAATTGATCCTCAATCATATTTATTTCTATCTTAATCTTCGATCATATTTATTTCTATCTTAATCTTCAATCATAATCCTATATTGTACCCCCACAAGATCAAGTTTTCGTCATCGATACCAATCTTAAAATAATAGAAGTGCTTGTGAGTAAGTGACTTTGTAAGAAAGTTAGGTATGTACGTGGGATGCATATAGTTGGCGCTTGACAAAGTATAAATTAATTATAATATGTTTCATGCCAAAGTAAAATATCAAATTCAAGCATAGATATGTTGCATCAACATTGATATAATAAATTATTGGAGTGGATTAAGAGGTGACGCCAAATTTATGAAGCAAGTTGATTAGATAATTGAATTCTATAGTAGTAGTGGCGACGATTTGATGCTCAAATTTCATAGTAGATCTTGTTATTATATTTTGTTTCTTAGTACTTCAATTGATCAGGTTTACTCCAAGAAAACTAATATAAGCTGATGTGGATGTTTCATAATTAGTATTACCTACCCAATCAACATTAATAAAAGTATGAAGGTGAAAGGATGAGTATTACGAAGTAGTCTATGTTTAAGAGTCTCTTTAAGAGTCTCTTTAAGATATTGTGGGATGCATTTTAGCATTCTTTAATGAGTAGTAAAGGGCTAATGCATGAATTATAATAATTTATTGACTGCAAATGAAATATTTGGATGAGAAAGAGATAAGTACTTTAGGGAATCAAATATTTATCAATATTATGTAGGATCCGTAATAGGACTATCATCATATAGTTGAGTGACTTAATAGAGGAGAATGAAAAAGAACTTCTTTATATATTCTGCATATTTATCTTTGATAATAGATATTAAATATATATTTTTAAGGAAGGAAAAGATCAGAAAATGTAAATGTTGCCTTCACCCAAAAACATAACTTAAAAATCTTAGATCTTTAAAGAAGAATCAATTTAACAATTATTTGAGAACTTATCTAATCTTCGAGAAATTATTATCTGTGATTATAATATCATATATATAAACTAGTAAGTATGTGATATATCACTTTTGTTATCGTAAGAATAAAAGGTGTCAGATTTGAAGTTGACAAAATTGGCTGACATTAGAAATGAGATAAGTTTGATATACCAGGCTCTTTGAGCTTGGTGTAGTACATAGATAGCTTTTCAAAGTTTGTATATATTGGATTGCTACAAAAAAAATCTTTAGTTAAAATCCCTTGTAAGAAAATATTATTAATATAATTATTGTATGTGTCAATCTTATGTGATAGCAAAACTCAGGATGAGTTAAATTATCAGTAACTTAACGGTGGGACTGAAGGTTTCTATGAAATCAACTTTTGGTTATTGTTGAAATCTTTTAGCGATTAGATATGCTATGTATCTAACAATAGATCTATCTAGATTTTACTTAATTCAAAAAATTAACTTATACCTAATGACATTTTATGTAATGTTAGAAGGAACAAGGATCCGCATAATATTTTGAAATAAGGTATCATATTCTTCACATATGGATTTACACTAATGATGAGATTTTTAAGCTTGTGTGATGTTTGTGGTCTCAATAGGTTCGGATGGAGAGCTTGTGGTGGTATATACTAGTTATAGGTGCCTTGTAAGCTAATCACGTAAGTGATAATACATGTAACATATTGCATAGTCTTTATTATTATTATTACTATTATTATTATGGAATTTTTAAACTTTATATTGGATGATAAATATATTGTGATATCCTTAGATCTATACAATGGGAATTAGATCATGATAAGATTATGATAATAAGACCAATTCACTTATAAACACAGATCCTAAATATTCCCGATCATATGTTGCTCGAGAAGGATATGGAAATGATAAAGGCAGCTAGTCTTATAGCTACTTGTGTGGGGACACTAGAGATACAATGCAAGTGCTCATTGGAGAATAAGTTCACTAAATGATCCGCTCACAAAATGTTAGATGGTTAATAATGATAAAAATGAAATACTAACAAGAAATACAAAGAAGAAGATTGCATTGATTGAAACAATACACAATACTCCATATTTATACATGTTAGAAGGGAGAATTTTCCTCAACAGATTTATGATATCTCATCATGTAGTTGAGGAGATCTTGGCTATTATTGATGTTGTTATCATGGAAGATCTTGACTGTTATCGATTGTTATCACGGGAGATCTTGACTGTTATCATGCCCCCGCAAGACGGTGCCTCTGTCAAGGACGCCGATCTTGGACCAATGTGATGAAAGCAATTTGCGGGTGAGAGGCTTCGTGAGGGAGTCCGCTAGTTGATCAACCGTATGTATGTGAGAAACACGTAGTTGACGTCTGACAACTTATTCTCGCACAAAGTGAAAGTCGATGGCGATGTGTTTCATGCGTGAGTGGAATACTGGATTGGCGTATAGATAAGTGGCTCTGACATTATCACAATATATTGTAGTAGAGTTGATGTTGATGCCAAGTTCCTTGAGGAGATTCATGACCCAATTGAGTTCTGCAGCAGCGGTGGCAATGACACAGTATTCAGCTTTAGTTGTAGAATGTGCAACTATCTTTTGCTTCTTAGAACTCCAATTGATTGGATTAGGTCCAAGGAAGAGAATATACCCCGATGTGGATGTTCTGTCATCAAAATTTTCTACCCAATCATCATCAGCAAAGGCATGGGGATGAAGAAGGGAGTGTTTGCAAAAAAAAGAGGCCATGATTGATAGTCCTGTGAAGATATCGCAATATTCGTTTAATTGCAAACCAATGCATAGTAGATGGTCGATGCATGAACTAGGATAATTTATTGACTACAAATGAGATATCTGGACGGGTGAGAGATAAGTACTATAAGGAGCCAAGAACTTGACGGTATTGAGTTAGGTCTGTAGTAGGGCTTCCATTACATAGTTTGAGCGATTCGATAGTAGACAGAGGTGTTGTAAGTGTCTTTGCATCTTGCATGTTCGTTTTAGATAATAGATCTTAAATATGCTTTCGTTGTGATAGGAAGAGCCTGGAAGATGTGTATATTGCTTCCACTCCCAAAAAATAGCTCAAGGTTCCTAAATCTTTAAGGGAGAATTGATTTGTTAAATACTTGAGGAATGCCTTGATTTCCGATTATTGCTTGTGACAATAATATCATCCACATATACTAGAAGATATAATATATTACCACTTTGGTGACGAAGAAATAAAGACGTATCAGACTTAGAATTGATGAAGCCAATTGACACAAAAAAAGAGCCAAGTTCGGTGTACCAAGCTCTTGGAGCCTAACGAAGTCCATAAATAGCTTTTTGTAGTTTACAAACATGCTTTGGATATTGAGGGTGGATGAAGCCAGGATGCTACTGCATGAAGACATCGTCAATTAGGGTCCCTTGAGAAAGGCATTGTTAACGTCGAGTTGACGTAAATACCAGCCTTTTGAGATGACCAAACTAAGAATAAGTCAGATTGTTGTGGGTTTAACAACAGGGCTGAATGTCTCGGTAAAGTCAACATTAGGTCATTGATGAAACCCTTTGGCCACTAGACGCGCTTTATATCTAACGACGGATCCATCTGGGTTCCGCTTAATTCGAAAGACCCACTTACACCCGATGATGTTTTGTGTGGGTTGAGAGGGTACAAGGGTCTATGTGAAATTATGAAGGAGTGCATCATATTCTTCACACATGGCTTTACGCTAGTATGGAGATTTTTGGGTTTGAGTAATTGTGGTAGGTTCAGTGGTCTCTGACGAGGATGTTGTGATGGTATGTAGGTCAAGGATATGTCGTGGTTTAAAGATACCACTTTTTGAGTGTGTTATCATTGGATGTCCAGATGCTATAGAGTGTGTTGTAGGTATGGGCGGTGGAGGAGCACAGATTAGGATAGGCTGAGAGACTTCAGTGTCATTAGTCTCAGAAGAGGATAAAGGTAGTGATTGTGATTTCGATGGAATGCCTTCAGTCATAGGGGAATCTTGTGAAGAAGGGAGAAGCACAATAGAGGGGGTGAGGAGCTGTTGCATTAGGAGAAGGAGAGAGTGTGGATCCTGAAGAGAAGGACTAAATGATATTCTGGGAGACTCGGTTGACGGGATTGATGGCATACTCCAGTGATGTATATGTGATGGAGTAGTTCGCACAATAGGAGACTTAGGGTTATGAAATGGAAAAGTAGTCTCTATAAAAATAACATGATGAGACGTAAAGACTTTTCGAGATTGGGGTTCATAGCATCGAAAGACATTATGGTCAAGGGAATATCCAATGAAAATGCAAGGTTTAGATTTTGATGTTATCTTATGTGAGGCATAGGGACGGAGCCATGAATAACATAAACATCCAAACACTTTGAGTTTTTGAAGGTTTGGGGATTTGTGAAATAATTTTTCAAAGGGTGACTTGTACTCAAGGACAGGAGTGAGTATATGATTAATGAGGTAGAGGACAGCTTGAAATATTGCAGTCCAAAAACTTGGTGGCATAGAAGCTTGGTGTAGGAGTGTGAGACCAGTTTCAACTATATGTCAATATTTGCATTCAGCAGAGCTGACGAGTTGAGGAGTGTGTAGAGGTGACTTGAGATGTTGTATACCATAAGCAGATAAGCAGGATGTGAGGACTTGATATTCATCGCCACCATCGGAATAAACAGTTTTAATTTTAAACTGAAAAAATTTCTTGACTAATCTTCGAAAGTTGGGAAAGACTATTGAAACTTCAGATTTATGATGAAGAGGGTATAACAATGTGTATTTGGTGAAATAGTCTACGAAAATAACATAAAATTTGAATTTGTCAAAGAAAGTGATTGGAGCGGGGCCCCAAACATCAGTGTAAATAACCTCAAGGGGTTTAGAGCAAGATATGGAGGCTTTTCCAAAGGGAAGTCTATGACTTTTATTACTTAAACAAGCATCACAATGAGTTATGATATTATTGGTTGTAAGCATAGGAAGAGAATAACAGGAAAGCAATTTTTGCTGAATAAAAGTTGAGGGATGATCAAGACGACGATGCCACACATCAGTTGGAGTTGTGACCGAAGAGTAGGTAGTGGGTTGGGTGATTTGTGGATTTGACGGCCACTCGTAAATGTTGTCTTTACTCTGGCTTTGAACTAAGGATGCCCCCGTGATCAAATCCTTGACAAGAAAGGAGTTAGGAAAGAATTCAATTTATGTATAATTTTATTTACAGAATTGGGAAACAGAGATGAGGTTTCGGTTGATGTGGGGTGCACACAAAACATCATCTAGTGTAAACGAAATGCTATTTGAATTAAGCATTATGGAACCAGTATGAGTAATGGGGAGTCAATTACCGTCATCGATGACGGTGTCTTCGTTTCCGCCATAATCATTGTGGATGGACAGGTTTTGTAAATCAGAGGTGATGTGATGAGATGCACCAGAGTTCACAATCCAATTTTGATGACCAATAGTTGGAGTAGCTATAAGATTTGCTTGAGGCCAATGCGACGGAGAAGGAAGTCAGGGTCAAGTTCTATAGACATTTGCAGAGTGGCCAACTTTGTTACATAGCTGGCAGACAACTCTTTGTTGATTTGTGTAAGCAGGACACCAGGGTTGAGGATAATTGAAGTAACTGCCTTGATGGTTATAATTGAAATGTTTCGGAGGTTGAGGAGGAGAGGTTTGTTTAGAGCCCACAAGTTCAGGAGGTATGCTGGCCAAACCTTTGTTGATAGTTTTGTTGTACCGGTTGCTCTTCTTCTTAGATTTTTGACTGACTCGAGCTGTGATGGATGGTCCTGGCAACTTATCCTTACGCTTGAGATATATCTCATAGTCAGTCAACTTGTCATAGAGTTCTTCAAATGACACTGGTGAATCATGTGCCCGTATTGCTACTACCAATTCCTTGTACTCATCGTCTAAGCCGTTGAAGATATGGATAGTAACTTCTTCATCACTAAGGGAATGACCTATCAAGGCCAAGTTATCGATGATAATCCTTATTTTGTGTAGATAATTAGCAACAATATTTCCCTCTTGTTTTATCTTCATGATGAGACTGGACAAGAGACTAAGCATGCGAGTGCGAGAATGATTGGCCAAGGTGGTTTGCAACTTACACCAAGCTTTGGTAGCATTATCACATGAAGAGATGAGTGAGGCAAGGGATCTAGTGATCGAGGCTTGAATAACTTGAAGGATGAGTCGATCCTGGTGTAACTAGTGATTTGGATTTGGAACTGGATTGGGTTCGCTTGGGATGTTGAGCATCGCCGATGGACAACGAAGAGAGACATACGGAGGATATGTACCAATATGTGGGAGCAACTAGAAGTCTGCCGCTATGACAATGATCATAGCAAATGGGTTGTGGGTGGTTGATCAATATTGACAATCATCAATATTGTGTAAAGTTGCAGTGTAGCAATTCAATTTGGGCAGGGAAGTGTGTGTCGAGGTGACACTGATCTGCACCAAATTTGAGAATTTAGATAGTTGGGAATTTGGAGATGGTTTCGGATGTTGCTTGTCAAGGCGAAGAAGGTGGAGCAGGGGACAGCGACTTGGGAGAAGAGCAGATCAAAGAGAGGGCTGCTGCTGTTGCAGCTATTGTGGTAGAGAGGGCTGCTATGGCTGCGACAGAGAGGGCTGTTGCAGCAAAGAGGGCTGCTGCGGTTGCGGCAGAGAGGGCTGCTGCGGTTGTGGCAGAGAGGGCTACTGCGACAGCTGCGGTAGAGAGGGCTGCTACGGCTGCTGCGGCAAAGAGGGCTACTGTGGCTACGACAGAGAGGGCTACTGCGAGGGCTGCTGTACGGCAAGAACGGCGGCAATGGCTCGCTCGAGCGAGATGCACCGGCACAGGGAGGAGAAGAGGGCATGGCGATGGTAGCCCTTGTTCAGCTTCGAAGGAGGCCAACACCCGAGGAAAACGCTGCAGCAATAAGAGTGGAGGAAGATGCCACTGTTGCTGCCGCCTTTCGCCAAGCAAAAACACCGCACGTGATGGTGACGTTGGGTGCGGTCACAGCGGGAGCAGCGACGGAGGGGGGAGCGAGCGACTGAGATGGAGTCGCGATCCATAGTGGAGCCGAGATTCGGTGGTGGCCTTTACGGCAAAAGCTCTAATACCTATTTATACATATCAGAAGGAATAATTTTTTTCTACAGATTTACAATATCTCATTATGTGGTTAGGGAGATCTTGACTATTGTTGAGGTTGTTATCACGAAAGATCTTGACTGTTATCGGTTGTTATCACAGGAGATCTTGATTGTTATCAAATAATACCTCATCATCAGATAACGATTTCGTGGTTTCAGTTGTATGCTTGGTCCTTAGACTTGAGACACCAAGGATGCCCTGTATAAGTACTCCACTCTTTGATACCAGACATATAGGTTTGGAAGTTCCAGATCTAGCACAGCCAGTTATCAGGAGTGGTAGTCAATCTTATAAGAGCAATTGAGTATCAATAAAGGATCATCCACTCTTGGTGTTATGAGAAGACTGTTTTATGTATTTTTGCTCAGGCAAATCCTTGGCCAGGGTAATTCGAATTAAGAGAGAAGGAGTTCTTTAGGAGAATCCAATTAGAGTAAGACTCGAGTAAATTCTACAGGAGTTTGATAGCACCATACCCGGTATACGGTCTTTGGGATATTAGATAAATGATGGACTATAAATACACGATGATGGATTAGATCCCCTTGTACTGTTTGAGGATTATAACGTAGTGGTTTAGTACATCTATAGTCAATAAGTTGAGTGAATTATTATAAGATTATAATTCATTTAATCAGAATGAGTTCTAACATGTGCAATTTATGATTAGCTCGATCTTGGGCTTAGAGGGTTACACACATATGGTGAATGAAGTAATGAATAAATGATTAAATATATGATATCCAAATAACCCCTGTTTTATTGGATCTATTGAGTGAGACCCAATAAGATCTTAAAGTGGATAATTGGATAGAGATCCAATTTTCATTAAGCTAGAGATAATTTGAAGGAGATCTAGTATCTAATATGTTAGGGTAATTGGATGGAGATTTAATACTCATTAGGGCAGAATCAATTAGGGTTAAGTTGACAATGACTTCTATAAATAGGAGAGGGGCCAAAGGGTCATAGAATAGATCTTTTTTGGTTGCCTCCTCTTATTCTCCTCCCTCTCTCTCCTCCTCAACCGACAACCCCTTGGTGGTGCATGAGAACAATAAATAAAAGGCTGGCCCCTTCTTTATTTGTTGTTGTGAGGTGTTGCACGAAAGTTGCAATGATTTACACTATAAAAGAAGGTGTATCGTCGCATCTATTGTGTGGATCACCACTACAGAAAACATCTAACCTCCTTCATCCACAGACTTAGATCTACATTTTTGAAGATATACGATCTCTCCTATGTAAGAATGTATCATAAATCTTATATAATTTTTTGATTTGTTACATTTTTTGCTCTCGCACAACATTCCTATATCGTTCTTTTGAAAAATCAATTTTTCTATTATATTTTTCGCTATGCATGTGATACCTTTCCAAATTTCTCAATAGTAGTATCAAAGCTAGATTCCATGGTTATAAACTACGTATGTTGATGAATCACATAGAATTATTTTTGCGTAACTTGCTGCATTTTTGTTGTCGATTGAAGTTCTAGACAACACCTATTCTTGTGGTTGAAAGGTTTAGTAAATCAATATGTTGTCCTTAGATTTGCTAATGCAAACTAAAGAAAAAGGGGCAGTAAATGTTGTTGCCCCATAATTTGGCCCAAGGTTGCATGCAAGGCCAAGAGCACAATTTGCTACTCTCGGCCTGGTAGAGCACCTCCCCTGTAGCCAAGAGTCCTGGCTGCAAGGGGAACCATGGCTACTAGGGTTTCCTAACTGCCTATGGTAACCTTGTGACCAAGGACTCCTGGTTGCATGGGGCAACTAGGTGGCCAATTTTCTTGGCCACCCAAGGCATCCCTACAGCCAGAGAATCCTAGCTGCAATGGCAACCTTGGTGGCTAGGATTTCCTAGCTGCCCAAAGTAGCCCTATGGCTATAGACTCCTAGCTGCAAGAGACACCTTGCTAGAGTTTTAATAGTTTAAAAGTTAAACTATATAATTAATTAAATAATTTAATTAATTATTATTTAGTAGTCCTATGTAAT